>JAQGEQ010000344.1:0-368181 GCA_034620365.1 Pegea sp. RAD2-039
GGTCGGAAGTTGCTGAGAGATCTGAGATGACGGACACATGAGGTCGGAAGTTGCTGAGAGATCTGAGATGACGGACGCATGAGGTTGGAAGCTCCTGAGTGATCTGAGATGACGGACGCATGAGGTCGGAAGCTCCTGAGTGATCTGAGATGACGGACACATGAGCTCGGAAGTTCCTGAGTGATCTGAGATGACGGATGCATGAGGTCGGAAGTTGCTGAGAGATCTGAGATGACGGACGCATGATGTAGGAAGCTCCTGAGAGATCTGAGATGATGGACTCATGAGGTCAGAAGCTCCTGAGAGATCTGAGATGACGGACGCATGAGGTTGGAAGCTCCTGAGAGATCTGAGATGACGGACGCATGAGGTCGGAAGTTCCTGAGAGATCTGAGATGACGGACGCATGAGGTCGGAAGTTCCTGAGAGATCTGAGATGACGGACGCATGAGGTCGGAAGTTCCTGAGTGATCTGAGATGACGGACGCATGAGGTCGGAAGTTGCTGAGAGATCTGAGATGATGGACTCATGAGGTCAGAAGCTCCTGAGAGATCTGAGATGACGGATGCATGAGGTTGGAAGTTCCTGAGAGATCTGAGACGACGGACGCATGAGGTCGGAAGCTCCTGAGTGATCTGAGATGACGGACGCATGAGGTCGGAAGTTGCTGAGTGATCTGAGATGACGGACGCATGATGTAGGAAGCTCCTGAGAGATCTGAGATGATGGACTCATGAGGTCAGAAGCTCCCGAGAGATCTGAGATGACGGATGCATGAGGTTGGAAGTTCCTGAGAGATCTGAGATGACGGACGCATGAGCTTGGAAGTTCCTGAGATGATCTGGGATGATAGACGCATGAGGTCGGAAGTTCCTGAGATGATCTGAGATGATAGACGCATGAGGTTGGAAGTTCCTGAGAGATCTGAGATGATGGATGCATGAGGTTGGAAGTTCCTGAGAGATCTGAGATGATGGACGCATGAGGTCGGAAGTTCCTGAGTTATCTGAGATGACGGACGCATGAGGTCGGAAGTTGATGAGAGATCTGAGATGACGGACACATGAGGTCGGAAGTTCCTGAGATGATCTCAGATGATAGATGCATGAGGTCGGAAGTTCCTGAGATGATCTGCAATGATAGACGCATGAGGTCGGAAGATCCTGAGTGATCTGAGATGACGGACGCATGAGGTCGGAAGTTCCTGAGTGATCTGAGATGACGGACGTATGAGGTTGGAAGCTCATGAGATATCTGAGATGATGGAAGCATGAGGTCAGAAGCTCCTGAGAGATCTTAGATGACGGACGCATGAGGTTGGAAGTTCCTGAGAGATCTGAGATGACAGACGCATGAGCTTGGAAGTTCCTGAGATGAACTGAAATGATGGACGCATGAGGTCAGAAGCTCCTGAGTGATCTGAGATGATGGATGCATGAGGTTGGAAGCTCCTGAGAGATCTGAGATGACGGACGCATGAGGTAGGAAGCTCCTGAGAGATCTGAGATGACGGACGTATGAGGTCGGAAGTTCCTGAGTGATCTGAGATGATGGACGCATGAGGTCGGAAGCTCCTGAGAGATATGAGATGACGGACGCATGAGGTTGGAAGTTCCTGAGTGATCTGAGATGACGGACGCATGAGGTCGGAAGTTGCTGAGTGATCTGAGATGACGGACACATGATGTCGGAAGTTCCTGAGAGATCTGAGATGACGGACGCATGAGGTCGGAAGTTCCTGAGTGATCTGAGATGACGGACGCATGAGGTAGGAAGCTCCTGAGAGATCTGAGATGATGGACTCATGAGGTCAGAAGCTCCTGAGAGATCTGAGATGACGGACGCATGAGGTTGGAAGTTCCTGAGAGATCTGAGATGACGGACGCATGAGGTTGGAAGTTCCTGAGAGATCTGAGATGACGGACGCATGAGGTCGGAAGTTCCCGAGCGATCTGAGAATATGGACGCATGAGGTTGGAAGTTCCTGAGAGATATGAGATGACGGATGCATGAGGTTGGAAGTTCCTGAGAGATCTGAGATGACGGACACATGATGTCGGAAGTTCCTGAGAGATCTGAGATGACGGACGCATGATGTAGGAAGCTCCTGAGAGATCTGAGATGATGGACTCATGAGGTCAGAAGCTCCTGAGAGATCTGAGATGACGGATGCATGAGGTTGAAGCTCCTGAGAGATCTGAGATGGCGGACGCATGTGGTTGGAAGTTCCTGAGTGATCTGAGATGACGGACGCAGGAGGTCGGAAGTTCCTGAGTGATCTGAGATGACGGATGCATGAGGTCGGAAGTTGCTGAGAGATCTGAGATGACGGACACATGAGGTCGGAAGTTGCTGAGAGATCTGAGATGACGGACGCATGAGGTTGGAAGCTCCTGAGTGATCTGAGATGACGGACGCATGAGGTCGGAAGCTCCTGAGTGATCTGAGATGACGGACGCATGAGGTCGGAAGTTGCTGAGTGATCTGAGATGACGGAAACATGATGTCGGAAGTTCCTGAGAGATCTGAGATGACGGACGCATGAGGTCGGAAGTTCCTGAGTGATCTGAGATGACGGATGCATGATGTAGGAAGCTCCTGAGAGATATGTGATGACGGACGCATGAGGTAGGAAGCTCCTGAGAGATCTGAGATGACTGAGACGTATGAGGTCGGAAGTTCCTGAGTGATCTGAGATGACGGACGCATGAGGTCGGAAGCTCCTGAGAGATCTGAGATGACGGACGCATGAGGTCGGAAGTTGCTGAGTGATCTGAGATGACGGACACATGAGGTTGGAAGTTCCTGAGAGATCTGAGATGACGGACGCATGAGGTCGGAAGTTCCTGAGTGATCTGAGATGACGGGCGCATGAGGTCGGAAGCTCCTGAGTGATCTGAGATGACGGACGCATGAGGTTGGAAGCTCCTGAGAGATCTGAGATGACGGATGCATGAGGTCGGAAGCTCCGGAGTGATCTGAGATGACGGACGCATGAGGTAGGAAGCTCCTGAGTGTTCTGAGATGACGGACACATGATGTCGGAAGTTCCTGAGAGGTCTGAGAGATTTGAGATGACGAACTCATGAGGTCGAAAGCTCATATTATCGAATCTTCGTGCAAAATGTTGCTTTCTACTTTGTTCTAAGATCTGTTGAATTTGTAGCTCGCAAACATTAAATAAATAAATTGAAAGAATTCATTTTTGTTTCATTTATAGAAGTCGTTCATATATTTCTAAAAGTCTAGAAAATCGATTAGTAATAATATAAAGTATTTGATTTAGATTGAAGATATGTTTGATTAGTTTTAGTTCAAAACCGTGTTTCAGTTTCACAGTTTTAACCAGATGTATAATTTTCAACAAATAAGGAAATTAAAGTATTATTTTTTACAATAAACGCGAAGAGAGCACCTTTCGCTAACACACATTCTCACAAATAATTAAAGTTTTAAGATGTGACGTATCTGTGACAAAATTTATTTCATCAATTTTGTATTCTATAAAATTGCTAGATAAAAATATTAGACTTTCTAATAAAAGAAATTCTATTTTTGTGTTCTTGAATACCAGCAGCTATCTAGTAAACAGTTGATGACAAATCATACATTTTTGTAAACAAAACTTCAAGATAACCGTTTTTTGATTACTTAAAACTTGATACAAGTGTTTGAAGTACAAACAATTGGTTTATAAATCGAAATAATCTGAGAATATTTTTTATTTAATATCAGTTTTGGCAAATCACAATCTACTCTTTTATTTGTAGCAACATTTTTCTCCAAACTTTTGCTTCTAATTATTTTTCTCTGACAGATATTTGGTTTTTTTTTATCTAAAATTCATTATTTTGTTAATTTTCAATCAATTTGTATTTTGACAAATTGTAGCAAACTTTTAAATTTGTTTTGAAAACTCTGAACTTAAAGACTTTAAATATTCTGTAGTCATCAACACTGTAGTCATCTTTGGAATATTCGAATCTTCTGTATCTTCAACTTCATCAACATTCATTTAATGAAACTTTGTGATTTTTCACCAAAAAGTTGAACCATTTGTAGAGTGAAATTTATTTAACATTTTCAAATTTTTTAATAAAAATATTTTCGAAATTATCATTTTGTAGAAAAAGTAATTTTGTAGAAGTTGTTTATTTAATGCTTTTCATATTTCGACCAAGAAATGTCAACTTTTGATATTTCTTTTTTAACTTTACGAAAGTAAATTGTTTTAATAAAAAGATGAAAACTTTTTGGTGGAAATTTGAAATATTTTAACCAGATTTCTGAGTTAAAAAACTAATTTCAAATTATTTCTTCTTTAAGAAATTTCTAAAGTTTTCAGTTTTATATATACAAGATAAAATGAAACAAAACATAACTTATAAAATGATTTTTACAACAAAACGAAACATATATGAGTAATTAGTTAATACAATTATCATTTAATAACAAACCTTAAAATATATTTAAATCTCAAATCAAAAAAAGGTGTTTTATGATTTTTAAACTTATTGCTTTTTCGCTAATTTGTTCTAATAAAATTTTTGGAGTTAAACATTATTTTCAAAACTGCTCACTAAGTTAAAAATGAAATTATTTTCTGGTAATCAAGCTATTAAAATTGAATTGTTGTTCTTTGGTAAATGCTTTATAAAATTGTTTTCATCAATTATGTCTTTTAAAAGATATTAGTCACGTTTCATTATATACTTATAACATCCTTATAACCAGTTTAAAAAGAAATTTTTTATGTAATGATGGTTAATATGTTTATATGACAGAACTAAAAATTAAATTTTCAAAAAAACTTTTGAAAACATTTAAAATGTAGAAAGAAAACTCAAAGTAAAAGATTATTCCATAGAACAGTCAACTTTTATACTATATTATAAGTTCAAACTCAAATGTTTAATCTACTAGCTTTTGTTTTAAAAACTGAAGGCGATAAAACAATATTTATTTAGATAAAATTATTCAGTTTTATTTGCCTTTTACAGGCAAATTGAATAAAATTTTATTATTTTGTAATTATTATACAGATAAAAATGATCTCTTAGATATTTGTCAAGTGTTTACAGTTTCAAAGTAAAAAATACTTATTCATAAAAAATAATATTTGTTTTCAGCACATATTAAGGCAACAATATTCTAAATTGAAATGATCAATTAAAAAAAACTACGTTAAATACATCTAACTTTTCCTTATTTCAGATAGTTTATTGATGTAAGTTTTGTCATAATTTGATGTTAGACAATTTTATAAATAAAATTTGAATCTTACAATATAGTGTTAAACTGAAAATATTTAATTCTGTTAGATAGAGTGTTTTAAAGACTTCTAATTCTTATGTAACTTTCCAAATATGTTTATCTTTAAATCTAAAATAAAAATGTGTCATAAAATAAAATTTTAGTATAATTTAAGAAGCTAATGTTTATAAATAAAAAAAAGTAAAAAAATTTACGCAGTTCTATTTTAATATTTAAAATCTAAAGATTAAGTTTAAGCTGAAGGCTTAGTCCAGTTGAAAATATTGTTTAGATATTTATTGAAGTAACAATTAACTTTTTCGTGTTCAGTTGTACAAATAATCAGGATAATAAATTATTGGAAATTTTTGTGAGTTATTTGATTTTTTTGTGAGAAATTGATCTGAAACCTTAAATAGAAAGTTTGTCTTCATTTGTTTTTAACTTCAACTAACTAATGTAACTTTTGTGTTTGTTTACTTCGTTTATTGTTTACTTATACAGCTTACAAGTAATAACTCTTAAGGAGTTTTAATAAAACTTATATTTTCAAACTTTAAAAATCAGATTGCTACCAGATATTTTCATCAATTTGTAATCAAATATTTAATTTATATTCGCATTTTCTGTAATAAATAAATAAATATCAAATAAATAGAAACCAGTAAATTGAATTCATATATATTTTCTAAAATAGGAGACTTTATTGATATTTTATTCAACTTTCTCTTTTGTTTTGTAGAATTAAACTGAAATCTAACAAGAAATTTAAATTTTTTAATTTTTTTCATATAATTATATCACGACGTGTCTTTGAAAAAATGCTTTGTGTGAAATAAACACTTGAATGTCTCAATTCATCAATTATTTAAAGCGACAAAAGTCATGTCGGATTTTCTACTTTAAAATATATCTGTCAAATTTGAGTAACTGATAATTAAAAAAATATTTTATGAAAAATGAACCTAATCTAAAGTTAAAAAGCAAATTATCTTTAAAATTCTATAAACGGAGCTTTTGATGAATAATGAAACTTCAAAAACCTATTATTGGCTTGGTTTTATAGAAGTTATATAATATTTATGTAATATTCATAAATCATTCCGCCGGATCTATTATTCTTGTTTATCAGTAAGATATTTTAAGTAATTTTTATTCCGGATATTTAATGTAGAAAATGATTAGTTTTCTAATCACTTAACTTATTATTTAAATAGTTCTTACAAGTTAAATAATTGTATTAATGAAATGAATATGTCTTTTTAATATGAAGATAATATTCTATTTACTGTTCAGGTATTCATATAATGGATATTTTATTAAAAGATGCTGGTGACACTGATATATATCACGTGAAATGTAAGATATGTTACTCTATATTCATACTATCAATTGCTGTTGTCTTCTACTTAATAAATTGGATAAGCAGTTCCAAAAAACAAGATTATATTCACTTAAAAATAAAAGAAAATCCAAATAAGCTTTTATCTCATGAAGAAAACTGTCCTATCTGTATGAGTCCGTATCTACTCGAAGATAATCTTGCAATCTTAACTTGTGATCATTTTTTTCATGTTCACTGTATCAGTAGATGGTTCAGCAAAACTAGAAATTGTCCAATTTGTAGAGCAAGTCAGTAAGTTTAAATATGTTTTAATCCAATATAGTTAAGTTTGGTTTGCAGAAGTGGGTTGCTGAATTAGTGTTTAAGTTTGGATTAGCTTTCAGTAAAATGATCCTAATAAGCTGCTGGTTTATTTAAAGTATTCAATTTCGTTGTTTTTGTGCTTTTTGTGAAGTAATTTTCTAACTTTATCAAGTTTGTCTCCTTTGAAATTGTCACTGGTGAACAATTTAGCTGCTTTCAAACATATTTATAAATTCTTTAAATTTAAAAATATTTTCTGTTAAATTTGAAACTAATTTTATTTTAAGTTATTAATTTCTCTTCTTTTAGCTTTATCGCGTTTAAATCTTATATTGACTTTTCGATTATTTAATAAAAAGAAATATTCATTGAATCTAAATTCATGAAATTAAATTATTTCTATTTTTGCTTCAATCATTTAACATTTTGAAAATAAGATTGTTTGATTTGAAAAATAATTATAATTTTTCAACTAATTTTTTAACAAATGATATTAACTCGGAATATATCGCTTTAATTCAACAATTTTAGTGAAATAACTGCATTCAGCAACTCATGCAGTTAAACAAGTGAATATTTGTCAGACCTTAACTTACGTAAAATATTTTCCTAATTTTACTAAATATTGACTAAATCGTATCTTAAATTATCTTTATATAAGACGTTTATTTTTAATAAGATAATTAAAAAAAAACCTTTAGCTGATTAATATTAACAAATGAGTTTTTAATAATTATTATAAATAATTTAACTATTAAAACAAAATGATATTTTCTTATTTTGATCTTTCTATAACTTCATTAATCAAGATGCTCGATTTATCGCAAAGATTTATTTTATTTTAAACTTAAATATCAAATTTAAATATTTAACAAAAAATTCTTAAATCTTGTCAAAAAACAACAAATATTTTTATTAAGTTGTAAATATTTTCTACATGAAAATAATGCTTTTCACAAGGTTAAATAGTATTATATAAATCAACAAGTTTCAAAAAATACTTCTTATTTTAAGCATTCAAAAAATTATCATATTTAAAAGATTATTTGATGCTTAAAACTTCTTGTAAATATTGTAAGAAAGTAGATTTTTTGATCTTTAAATACAAAATTAATCTAGAAGATTTGATTCAAAAATATGAATCTTAATTTGAGCTTACACAAAATGTTCCTTGTTCCTTATTCTTCAGTTGTCTAAAATTTACAAATTTGTTTTTAAATTTTTTAATGATTTAAGTTTAGACAATATTCGAAAATTACTTTTTCGATGAATGTGGTTTTGTATTGACTGAATTTAATAAAATTATGTTTCGTTTGTTTGATATTAAGAGATAGAAGCGGTTACATATCAAGCTATAATCCTAGATAAATTATCTTCTTTTAGTCTACCGTAGATATTTTATAATCTAAAACTTATTCGCAAATATTTTAACTTAATCACTTAGCATTATGTAAGTGCTTTCTTATCATGCTTTTTCAGTTATACTTTGATTTATTCTAAACAAGAGAATATTTGAAAAGTTTTAAACTAAACATCTGTTTTCCAAGACTTTAAAAGACAGCTAGTCTTCCAAATATCAACATCTCTACTCATTTAATCCATATAAGTTCTTTTTAATTTAAACTTAAAATTGAAATTTTGTGAATTGTATAATATGATTAAATATTTGGTTTATCAATAAGTTAAATTTTGAAGTAAATTAAAACTTTCATATGACTTATTTGTTTTTAAGTTTGGTTAGTTTTGATAAATAGCTTCAAAACAAGCTCTTTAGGTTTCTTATCACTTGCATAATTAAAATAATAAATTTTAACGCAAATTTGGAAAGAAGCCAAATTCAACCTTCTTATAAAATAATCATTTTTCTATTTTTATACTTTAATAACCACCCTAAAAATATGACTTTCTTCAAAACTAGCTTTTAATGTTTTGTCAAAATTGTTCAAATTGTTCTTTTTACCCGAAGACGTTTTAATACGATTAAACCTCTGCTACCATTCCTTCATATATTACAACTTTAATCTAATCTTGTAAAGATTTCTTTAACATGTTATTAAAAGTATTTTTTATTTACGTGTTTTAAACTTCATTGTACTTCAAATTTAATATAAATATTTGAACAAACTGCAAGTTCTTGAAAACGTTTTTTATTCACTTTTTATTGTTGATGTTCTACAAAATTAATGAGATTTTCATTCACGTGTTCATACTTAACTTGCTTTGATATCAAAACATAAAGTCTTTTTCAGTTGGTATTCTAATGTTGATGAAAACTAACAAATTAAACTTCAAATCTTCATCTATTTACTTCAAAAATGAAAAACTTTTTGATATTTCAACATGTTTTGAATATTTTGAAACTTTTATAAGTGATTAATTTAAATGAAAATATAAAATTCGATTTCTTAAAGTTCTTCATTTTAGCAACAGTTGTAAATACTTTAGGTAAATAATCAGATATTGTTGAAGAAGGTCAGCACAAGATTTTTTGTCGAGCAAATTTTCTTCATTTGATGATACCGGGATGAGAATAGTTCCAGATCAAGATGCTTAATTGTTCCAATTGGTTTTTGATTGATTTTTTTGGCAAACGCGGAGTGCAGTTCAAGGATTACTGGGTTTTCAAAGCAAAGACTTACCGAGTTTTCAGACAGAGTAGGCATTGATGTAATTTTGAATTTATTCACTTTGTGCGTGAAATCGTAAAGTTTATTTGGTAATTTTTTTTTCAAATTAATTTGGTATTTTAACCAAATCTTTAAATAAACTTTCTAATATGTTGTGGGTTATATTAAAAAAGTCTCAACAAAACTGAACAAAGTAAATTTTGATTTATTAAACCAGAAGTTAAACAAACACATTAGTGTTAAACGCTTCTTTTTAAAAACTACCAAAAAATGCAAACAAAAAACATTAAAAACTAAAATAAAAATCGTCTGTAGTACTTAATAAGATTTGATGACAAAAAATCTACATAAAAACATCATCTTCTGATGATAAGATGATCAGAACTTTACATGATCTGTTCCTAGACCTCTTTGAAGTAGTAACAGGAAGATAATTATGGTTTGGTCAACATTAAACTAGTCTTATAGATAAAGTTGTTAAAGATATTCTTGTAAGCACAAAGGCAAGTGGTAATGTAGAACGTCAAATACTTTCGATATCAGCTGACAAACGTGTAGCGTGTACAGGCTCCAATTTCAAATCAATTGGTTCAGAGATGCAATTTACAGTAGGAAGAGGAGAAGAAGGTCCCTGAGAAGAAGCTACTGGTTCCTTTTCAGTTCCGTTTGCTTCTCTGTAAGAATTCTTTATTACTTGAAAGTCTGAAACTTATTTTCTTAACTTCTTATTTAATTAGGTTTACCTCCAAGATTAAAAAGAAAATTAATGTTGTAGTTTGCATTTAAAAAGAAGTTTATGTTGAAACGCCGGCCAGTTTACAAAAACACTTTCTTACAATCCCATGGGAAATTATATTCGCAAATTTTCTTCCAATTATTTGATAAGCAATCAAATGAAATTAATTTTTAGACTTTGAAGATTTAGTTTTAAGGAATTTAAAGTCTTAAAATTTTTAAAGAATATTTTTTGGATACAAATACTTTGGAATAAAAAACACTCAAAAAAATTTTTAGAAAATTAAATTTCACTTTTAATAATTTCATTTATAAAATATTGATTTTGTAAAGCAATTATTTTATGGTTGTTATATGTTAGGCTAAAAACATCAGTTTAAAAACGAACTTTTATGAAACATTCGTAAAAAATTTGTTATTAAACTTCACTTATTCTGCTTATATTGATAAATTCTTTATACAACAAAACGTTTTTATTTCTAAAGATTTCCTATTGAATCCTATTCGCTATAAAAACATTTTGAAATGTAAAGAAAAGTGAATAAAGCTATAAGATGTGACTTTTTTCAGATTATAAGTCTTTTAGTGATTTCGATTTAGATTATTTAGAAGTTTAATCTGCTTAGGAAGAAATAAATCTTTATTTTCGAATTATTGTGATTTCAAGAACCACCTATTAGTATTTATTTAACATAAAAAAGAATAAATGTTAAGAACCTCTTGAAACTTATTGTAAAAAAGCAAATAATATTTAGAGTTTGAAAAGTTAGATGATGAGTTATTAAAGTGTGCAGGTTGTAATACTTTGTATATACACTGAGCTTAACGTTATTCGATTAACAACTTAGTTATTATACATTTACAAGAAGTATCTGAACAGGATTAAGCAATCATGTAGTCTGAAACATTTTTAAGAATGAAAGGGTTAATTAAAAAGAATTATTTCTCTTTTCACTTTCTACAATTGTTTATAAATGTTTTTTTCTATATAAACAAACACTTGATGATGTTGACTCGCCAAACGATATTAAGAAAAGTCTACGATTGTTTGTTGTTGTCACAAAGATTAATTTTCGATAGTTTCAAACACATAAATAGAGTTTGCTTACAAAACAAGCTTTAATTTAGGCATTAAAGTTAAGCTACGTGGCTAAGAAAGTAATAGTTTGCTGACACAAAATAAATACAAAACGTAAAAAATAAAGAAGAAAGAGTTAATTGAAAGAGTTCTAAACATTGAAGTTGCAAGGCTGTCGTTAAAAATTTAATTAGGTTACCAAGGGAAGCGGCAATTGGAGCCTGTCGCATATGGCTAAGGTAAAAACACAAATAATTAATGTAAATGCGAAACACTTTTCAAGACAATAACCAAATGATTAGTCACAAAATAATTTAGCTTTTAATTTATGTTTTTAACTCAAAGTTTATCTCCAAACTAAAAAGAATTTACAAACTTCAAACTATCAATAAAAGATTGTAATTAAATAAGATTTCAAGACAGTTTAGTTCAAGATACAAAATTATTTAATTTGTTTTTAAGAACTTGTAGTGAATATAATTTAATATATAGTTTACTGTATTATAAAATCATAATATTTAGCGATAAGCTCAAATACTTTTGATATCAAATTAGCTTATATTATCCACTATATGAATTTATCAAATAATTTCAATTCAAAATGTTTTGAAAATAAATTATCTATATTCTTGTAATCTTCAATAGAGGTTTTGATCGTTAATAAGACTTTTTACAATTCATTAAACATCGTTAATATAAAGATTGTTGGTGATTTAGAAACTACAAACCGATTTACAGTGTTATTCACATTAATAATTCATTAGAATAAGTATCTAAATCCAGGTGCACCATCGATTTTGTTGATATAGTTTTTTTCTTTACTAACCTTACAAAATATTCTTGTAACAATTTGTACTTTTACATTTTTTCTATTTAATATATTAAACTCAGTTGAATATCGAACTTTGAATTTAATTAAAATATTCTTTGTTGAGTAAAACATGTTTTCTTTGAATGCTGAATTTCAAATAGTCGAACCATATGTTGCATATTTTTAGAAAATTTTCAGTATTTTTAGATTCATTTTTTCTGGGACTCTTACCTCAAAATCACCGCTTGTTTTACTTCCATAGGATCTTCAAGAATCGTCGTCGAATCTTTTTTGCGCTTTGCTTCGAGAAACGCCATCAATCGCTTTCTGCAATTAATTACATTTTAATTATTTCACATTCAGCATTCATCACTAATTTCTTGTTTACAAATTCAGTTCGAAATTTCTGAAATGTATTTTCAATAAATGAATTTGTAAAAGATAAAAGAAATATTTAGAACTTTGTTTAAAACAAATCCTTTTGGCAAAACTATTTTAAAGGTTTTATTAGTCAAGTTACTTTTTAAACCTAAGAACAGTTTCTTTAACCTTTGTATCTGTAAATTTATCACAACATCTGATTTTACTGTGTTTTTTGGCAAACTCTACTAACCAAGCTACAAAGATAAAGACTTTTAGATCAGAAATTTGGTAAATCAGTAATCGATCTTTTAAACAATCAAGTCAAGATCCGTTTATAGATGCCACAGTGAAATTCGATGTAGCAAATGTTTGTTCTTTCAAATTATTTGATGTAAGAAGTTTTTTGTTACAATTAAAATACTTTTTATTTCGAATCTTAAAAAGTAGAATTTTAAATTCTTTTTTCAAAAACGGATTTTGTTAAATTCGTGAAAAGAAAGTTTTTTTAAATCTATCAGCTTATTCCAATCTTCTATTAGACAATTGAATCTCCTTCAAACAAAAGAAGATCATTTCAAATCATTGAAGTAAAATCTATTTCGTTCTTCTTTTCAATCTGCTATAACAACATGATAGAACAATTCAAAATCTAAAAAAAATTATTTAATTTTGCTGAAAACAAAAAACTTTATTTCTATTTTCACTATAAATATTTGAAGCTTTTTTGCAGAACAAATTTGGCAAACAACTTTGATTCATTTCCATTCAGATTAAAACCAAGTAAAAATAGAATTTGGGAATTAGTAGCTTCTTTGGATTGTCACAACATTTTGTTCTTCGAATAATTTTCCAATAAATTTGATTTGATTATTTTTAATTTTCTTTTTTTTGTGGGATATTTTACGTAACCTTTCGGTATCTTTCTCGTTTACAAGATGTTTTTGTCTAATTCCAGTTGTCATTTATAATCTAATTACGAATCAGATATCGTATTTCTGAAAATTATTTCGATTTTCTATTTTATATAAGCTAAGTCTGAATATTTCACCAAAAATATCTTTTTAGAAAATAGTGACTCACTAATAAAATTATAAGATGTCTTTGCTCATTAACAACCACTTCTTAAGTAACTGTGTTCCAATGTTTATGTAAAAGTTATCTTAAAATATCCTTAGATTTATTGATTATTAATTTTATCACATTAATTATCTTTTTCAAACACAAGTTTTATCAAATAGCATCTTAAATATTGCAGAAAACGGTTTTTAAAACTACAAACAACAAGAATTCAAACAACAACAAGGATACAAACAAACTATAGAAGATGGTTACAAATTATGTCATTTTAATACATACTTGAATATACTCTAAACAAACTTATGAGAAAAACGTCGTGAAAGAAAAACTTCTAAATAAAGTATTACAGTTGACTTAATGGTCCATAAAAAGTTCTTTGGCTTTTCAAACCATACACATTACACAGTAAAATGTAAACGGGTTGGAACGTTCGCCAAGTCACAGTTAAGGAGTAGTAGGTGGGTAGGGGGATAGGGGGTTTAAATGTTTACTTTCTTAATGGCCTGTGTGTAAGAGAACCCATTGGCAATTGAAAGGTGAAGATGTAAACGAAGAAAAGCTTTCTTGACTTTACAAAAAAATTTGACAGATAACGATATATCTAAACAACAATAAAAAAAAACTTACATTATATAAAAGCCTGCGTAATGCTCTTGTTGAAATAGTTTGAGCAACTTAAATATTCTTATAAAAATAAAAGTTCAATAAAACTTTTGTCCATAAAAAAATTTGAATTAAAAATTGCCGAGATTTTTAAGAATTTTTGAAGTATTTTTGTACTTTTATCATTTAGTTTTTACGTTAAAAGAAATTAAAATAATTAATCTAGATACTCAAACAAAACTAAACATTTTGATGTGACAAAGTTTTAATAAAAATATTTATAAAAAATTATTTAATAAGAATGTAGTTAGACACTAAAGTTTTAAAAATAATTTGCAATTTCACTTTTCGTTTTTTATAAAATGTTTTATTAAAGTAATCAAATTAGAAAAGTTTTCACTTATGCAAAGGTTAGCTGTCAAGTCCTGGTATTGATTCAAACATTTTCACCTAGTCCTGTCTAACAAATACACTTCCGGTACAACTACAAGCACAAAATTAAAACGGAAGTTCGTTTGGAAAGAGTGAAGTAAACTTTTTTGACTCCTCTAAATAATTCACATTTTAGATGTGAACTTTTGGATAAAAATTGTTTTGTTTTAAACATATCTTAGATGTTTGTGAAATTATTATATAATCATATTTTGTAACTTGTATTTAAATTCAACAAATTTAAACTTCTATTATATTTCATAATTCATATTTTTAGTTGCTACAGCTCTTGAATCAAATAATAATCAAAATATATTTTTTTTAGATAATTTCATGATTTATTAAAAATGTTTTCAAGCTTTTATCTAAACCTCTTTTTTCTATTTTCATTCAAATAGATTAGAAGAAAGTTCAACAATTTTCCCATTTTACTAACAGGATGTTTCTCTAAAAATGGTTTAATAATAATTTGTTTTTATATGGCTGCTATCACACACAGCTAATCTGAAAAATTAGAGCCAATTACCTATTGTAATTTGATAAAAGAACGTTCTTATTAAATTTAGTTACAAAATTGCTTCAAGAAATGTTTTAGTTCTTTGAAAGCATTAATAATTTAAATGACAAAAATTTGTGTTTCAAATATTTTTCAAATTATTGTTTTTTGCTGATAAATTATGTAAGATATTACATCTAGTATCGCTGGTACATTACAAAACTCGACTAATGTAATTAAACGTTGCTTTCTGCTAACTTTCAATTGTAACTTTCAACTTACTGCAGCTTCAAACAGAACTTCAAACAATGCTTGAGTGTGCAACTAAATGTTTTATCTTCCTACTTAGTTCGAAAGCGTCGATAGTAAAGGAAATATTTCAGTTATTTGAAAGTATCTAGATACGACTCACCTACTACGACGTTTTGCTGATGGAGATACTTTCTTTTTTCGTTGTGTTTTCGATGCAATTGTTTTATGAGTCAAGATTTCATTCAGATTTATTTCAAGAGTCTGTAAAAGAAGATCAAAAATTGAAATCAATTTTGTCTTTAATACATAAGCAAACGCTGCTAAAGACTATCATTAGTTATAAGGTTGTAACCTTTTATAAAGGTCATCTAAGCATCAGGTAAACTGATATAATTTCTTCTAATTTAAAATAGTTTGTAATTTAATAAGAATGTTTTTGTACAAACAATGACATTTCTAATTATTGCATTTGAAGCAGCATCACTGGTTTGCTTAGCACTAGATGTATTTGAAGTAAAAAGATTTGTTGAAAACACAAGAGGCAAATTAAGACTCAATCATTTTATAAACTTTCAAATATTTCTAATTTTCTTTGTTTTCTACAATATGCTGTTGTAGATAATCATTCATAATATATTTCCAGAAAATAAAAGGCGACTGAATGCTTTCTAATTAGCCCAACGAATGAATTAACTTTCTCTTTCTTATATTTGCGTAAAAAACCAAGAAAATTTTTAAAGTTTTTTTATCAAGACTTGAACAACATTTTAAAAGAAAACTTTTGCCAATTTTCTTAGCTTGATATTTGAAACAACAAAATCAGTTTTGTGAATAAAAAGAATTTGAAATAAACTGAAATAAACTTATCAAAATATATGGGTGATATAATTTCATACATAAGCTCAGAAAACATTTCATAAATATTATAGTACTTTCATAAAGCTTTGAGTTTAAAACTATTATGATAATAGAATATAGTAAAGTGCAAATAAAAGCTTAGTGTTTAATCTAGTTTCTCTATAAGCTAGGATAACAGTAGAAAAAAAAACAAATAATCTCGATACAGATAGTGTCTAGTGCAATTGAAAGCTTATTCTACAACTTCAACATTCAATAGAGATTATTCTTTTTTAAGATTTGTCTTCAAGAATATAGTGGTAGAAAATCGGTCATCTATACAAGATCTTTAAGTTGTTTATCAAACAATTGTACGTGTCATAGCATACTTGCACAAGATTAAGTTGATCAAACAATCTGAAGACGGTTGAGTTAGTATCAAGTGAGACAAAAGTTCTACTAATATTTACACGCTGGTCATTACTGACATAAAATTACAATTTGGTGAATTCCAACACTTCAATAAGTAAACATCAATCTTTAAATTCTGTCAGTTAATAATAATCAGATATCGAATCGCCAGTATATAGCATTTGGAATTTTCTACTAAAGCACCATATGTCGGTGATACAGTTTCACAGTTCATTGAAATTTAACTAAAAGGATTTTTCGAAAGGATTAACTCAAAAGATATGGACTAAATGCTGTTCAGCCTTATTTATATTGGTCAGTCAAAATAAAATATTCAATTTAGGCATATGTGTGATTGATTTGATTTAGTTGGAATCCACAAGTATAAAGTTTCTGCTTATTTCAATTTGTGTAAAAGATACTTTTAATGATGCTACATTTTAATAGTCACAATTTCAACTCAATATTGTTTAAATAGACAGATTTCTTTGAAAGTACATTTAGTTTTATAACTTTCACTTGATTTGAATTTAATTAAAGTTCTTATTTACTAATAAACTGTTAAAGACATTAATATAAGTTTAAACTTTTAGTATAACTTGTTTAATACTAGAGTTATTTGCTTTTAGCCAATTTTTAATTATAAAAATGTTTTATAAATATTATAATATAAAGTTTAAAAATTAGTTTTTACTCCTTTTTATTATGAATTAAAAGTAAAATACAACAAAAAAGTTACGTATTTGCTTTAAATAAACTTTGTTTTGTACTCAGAGAGTTACAAACAGATGTTTCATGCTCTGTATGGTAGTTTAGAAATTAATCTAAACCGATTAAAATAGTTTTCGGATGTTTTTGACTTTATTACAACATCTTCTGATTACTACCAGCTATTTCTCACCTGCTGTTGTGAAAGTTTTGCGTTGAAACTATGATGTGGTATCAATAAAGGACCAGCAGTTTGAAAGGTATGACCAAACATCAGATTTCGGTCACCAGGCCCATATAAATGTTCTGTCCCTGGGTTAGAAGCTACTGTTGTTGTAGAGAGTCCATTAGTGGCCTGTTGTTGAGTTAAAGCTGCTGAAGATTCAGTCGGTTGAGTTGCTGGTAGATAAGGATGAACAATCTATAAGATTAAAAATTGATACATCAATAAAAGTGTGAAGACTTTGTTTATTGTTTTCACAACAGTTGTGTTACATCTGCCAGATAGACACGGCAGCTTTTTCCTTTTTAAATCAGTTCCGTGTAGCAGCTGTACATTGATTTTTAAAGAATAAAGCGTAACCTAATTGACATTTTCTTCCAATTTACAGCACCTGTTTACAAAAAATACGAAATTACCTGTTGCAAAACAATGTGACTGGTGCCATGTGCTGGTAGTAGATATGGTTGTGTTGGTGCTTGTATATATGGTTGTAAAAACTGTCGATGTTTTGCAACGTCATCGAGATGCAAGGTGTTTGGTGTAATATGACATAATGTGGGGAACCATATTGTTGGGGTAATCTGAAAAAAATCTCTTTATTATTTTAACTGATAAATTTTTATCTATAAAAAAATCAGAGATTTTATTAAGGATTAAATAGTTAATAGAATTTTAAGGAATTAGTGGTAGAAAGTCGATCAAATGTTAAACAATTTAAATTGACAAAAAAATGTTTCAATTTTTTATACATTTGAAGATTGTAAACAGCAAAAGTAAGTCTGTTATCACGACAAAATATCTTGAAGCTTTTTTAAAATCCAATTTGGATTGTACCCTTTTTGGTTTAGTCTTAATGTTAATCTTATTTCTTCTATTTTTACGATGGTTACTTTTATCTTCAGCAAAAATTGATTTTGTTCTATTGATCAATGTTAGAAAAAAACACCTCAGTGACTGACAAACAATTTAATAGCTCACTAAGATTTCAGTGGATTTAACAAAATTGTTTTTTCGAAAAACTACTTTCTACAGATATATTTTCAATTTGAAAATTTCAACCATTTCATAAATTTCCTTTCGAGGTGGTTTTGTTGATTCACCTGATAAAACTTCCTTTAAAAAAATTGTAACTTTTTTAACCATTTATTTGATTTGAAATTAATTTTCACTTATTTGATTGATAACTTCAATTGTTAATCTACTTTTCTTTGATCTTATCACAGCTTGTTACAATGTTTGTTGGTTTCACCTAGCATGTAATTGACTAAAGTTCAGATGTTTATTGTGGGAAGCACAAATGAAAAATCTATCTTGAGCTAATTGACATCATCTTCAAAATTACATCAGCTACAATCTCAGATCCATACAACAAAATGTTCAGACTTTAAATATAGAATTATTTTTCATATTTTGTAAATTACTTTTTAATTATATTACAGGATTGTACTTGTAGTTATCGTAAAAACATACATGTCATAAAGCTTTCGAAGATTAAATAGCTGGATTTACTTGTAGATGCTCTTGTGGTTTATTTCTTAATTTATCTTATAATGCTTATTTTGACAGAAAGAAACACAATTTCTTAATTTCAGTTTAAAAACTTTTTTTAAAATCAACATTTTTTCAATTTGCATTTTGCTAAAAGAATTTACATTGACAGTCTAACTCTAGTTAAAGCAATTTGTAAGTATATTTTTAGTGTTATATATTATATATAAAAATTATTTATTTAGACAATTAGAAACACGTATTCTTTATTTCAATGCTTTTTGGATTATATTATAAATAAGCTGAAAGTATTTTTACAAATTTGAATACAATTTTATTCGAAATATATTTTTTTAAAAATACTTTAATCGATTTGAATTATAGGTAGGTGTAAATTTATTCACTGTCATTTAATGTTGGTCTAAAAAATAACATTTAAAATCTACTTAAGTAAAATTTAAGTATTTTTTTAAATACTTTAAATCAGTTATAGTAAAATAAAAATAAATTTTGTTGATCGGCAGCAAATATTATAAACAAATATTTAATAGAACTTGTTTGTGTAAGATTTCTTCTCAATTAACTACTAACTTACTTAAAGCATTAAATATTTTAATTAGTTTATAGCATTAAGAAGATATAAAAGCTATGAGTTAATAGTTATATGCAACATTCAGTTATACTGCTTTAGTGTTTATTATAATAAAGTTAGTAA
Source organism: Pegea sp. RAD2-039 (assembly GCA_034620365.1). NCBI lineage: Eukaryota > Metazoa > Chordata > Thaliacea > Salpida > Salpidae > Pegea > Pegea sp. RAD2-039. Next base: position 19,759 of record JAQGEQ010000344.1, read on the forward strand.
TACTTATTCACATATTTATTTTATATAAACCTTAAAAATAATCAAACAAATAAAACTTGAGTTTACTAAAACCTATTTTCAAATATTTTAAATTTGAGAATTTTTAAGAAGTGTAAAAAGCTTTTTTTATAAACTGCAAATAATTACGAGTAGTTAAACTTGTTTTAATCATAATTTTCTATACTTACCACTTATACAATCACGGATATAGTTCTAATATTTGAAGATTAACTTATTAAATAACAAATTTTATTTTTAATTTTACTCAAGTCAGCAAATTTTTAAAAAATTTTAAAAAAGAGAAGAACTGGAAACAATAAATCATTTGATCGTGCGTTTACCTAAAGCTATCTCTGGTGACGAAGCTTTTAATTTGTGATTTATTCATTTTTAAAAAGATTACTTTTGAATAACACTAAAAATTCACTTTCAAATATTTTAATGTTTACGTTTATCGAGTCGAAGTTACGCTTGAGTGAACACGCGCGGTTTCGCTGAAATCAAATTTCCATGACTACTGCATCGAGTAAAAACAAATTCCGTTGCAAAAAAAAAAAGATAAAAAAATTAAAGGGTTTTTCCTGTTAACTAATTAAATGCTTTCTCTGTTATTTATTTGTCTTTACATTAGCAAATTTAAAAGCTGTTTATATTAACAACATCATTGGCGCCTAAATTCTTGTTGCTAGCAAGATATAAAAGCGAGCAGTTTTGATTGAGATATATTTAATTTTTTTGATAATAAAACTAAATATAAAAGAAAATTGAATAATTTCTTTCGATGTCAAGTTATTGAATTCAAAAACTTCCGATATCAAATCCTTAAAGATCTAAATATAAACTGAATACGTTGAATAAAAAATATTTTTACCGCTGAGGTAATTTGAAGATTCTTGTCTCAACAGATTCGCAAAAAACAAGATCAAATTTTGATGATGTTTTCGAATCAATACAAACTAATGTTCAGTTGAAACAAGAGAGCTTTACTTGGAGACTACCAAGAAATCTGCTTCTTAAGGAAGACGTGACGTTAATCTTAAACATGACATGATAAGTTGATCTTCATCAGATCTTCATCAGTTGGATTATCAGAGAGACTTTTTATGAGTTGAGTAAACAACTTTATTAATTCAAGATTGTTAGAAATTGATTAATTTGAATAATTTTACTTCAAAACTTTTCTTTCAAAAATAGTTTAGTTGAAACATTAGCAGCTTCTTGCAAATTGAATACAAGGAAGTCGTATTTTTCTTCAGCTGTATTTCTATAGATTACAAAAGTATTTCATCATCATCTTCTTCTACTTCAAATGATTAGATTTACAATGAATTTGTCATTTGAATATAATTCTGTTTTTATAAAATATCTGAAATGCGTTCTGTGAATTATGGAAAAACTTTCTTATCTCTGTTTGCAAACAGAAAACTTTCTAGACAATTTTAAAGTTTTTCTGGCTATTCAGTAGCAATTCAAATCAATATTGACTTGAAATCAGCCACAAAGAAGTCATCAAAGATATGACGAAGTTAATTGAGATATACGAAAAAGTATTCAAATGAAATGTGAAGATGAAGTCGTAATTTCAACGCACCTGTTGTTCCATTTGCATATCTCCAACTGGATGTTGACTAGAATGATGAAAAATTGATGTCGGTTTTAGATGTTGGCACTTCTTTGAAACGCCTGGTTTGTGAGCAGGATACAAAAAGTAAAAAGACTAAATAGAGAATATCATTAAGAATGCTACAAAAGAAAGTAGTAAGAGTTTAAAGTAGTATTTAAGTACATACAACCCTACATTTGTAAAGTGCTGCTTCAATTCATGCAACATTATTGACGAAAATGGAAAGAACTAAATATAAAATCGAAAAAGTTTTCTAGTTTCAAATTTATTTATTGTAAAATAAAAATATTTCAAAATATTACATTTTCTAATTAACTTTATTTGAAAATTTGCTTAAAAGTTATTTAGAGTAAAATTATTTATAGATTATAAACAATTTAATGTTAGAAAAAGAAAATAAAACATTTTTTCTAAGTAGAATTTATATCAATGAATTAAAATAATATTTTCTTTGAAATTTTATCTTAAAACCAGTTCAACAATTGTGAAATTAAATAACCACAAATGAAATATTATTCAATATAAAAAAAGTTTTCAAACTAATAGCTTGAATTAATATTCAAATACACATTAAGTAAGAATTAGGAATAATTTTCAAGATTTTTTAAAACTTATGATGTAATTTTAAAAAATAATTTTTTTCACTTATTTCGAGAAAAAAGTTTTTAAAAAACGATATTTGAAAAGTTTAAAAAGATTTTTAAAATTAAATATTATTATAATCAGTTGGTAGCAACCTTTTTCTCAAATTTGTTAAAATTTAAGAACTTGTTAAATTATTTTGACCTCTATAGTAAATTGTTAAAGAATTGTAATTAAAATTTTTCAAATATAGTAAAATCAGATAAAAAATATTTTAAGCAAATTAAAACTTTAAAAATGCTATTTAATTTTTTATTCTATTTATTATATGTTTATTTGCAAACATTCATAAACCTGTTCTGATAACTGTACAAGAGAAATACAAGAAGAAATATTTTCTGAATGTCTCTGCTTTTAAGTTTATAAATTTAATAAGATTACAATTAATAAATTGATTATACAGCGGCAAGAAATTACTCAACTAAATATGCTAACTTGCCAACTTCAATTTTTTGAAATAATTTAACAAAATTAAGAGAAACTAAAGTTGAAACGAACGCTTCAAAAATTTCACAATAAACAAAATTCTTTTTGCTGCTTCTAGTTTAAGTTGTAAACAAAATTACTGAATGGAATTTTCAGGTTTCAATTTCATTGATATCAAATATCTAAATACTTTTAGCTACAGGTGAATTAGGAGTGACTTTTTGTTTAAACTTCGAATTATCACAACACGAATACAGGTGTTCAGAAAACTTATCACTTGTAAGTATTTCGTAATTCACTTTTTAGCGTGCCTGCTTTGTTTGTTTATGAGATATACAACGACAAATATCACTTTATTCGTCGTGAAATTTCTGTTCCTGTTATTAAGTCTGTAGTGTTGAAATTCTTCTTCTTACATCTCACATCTTCAAACTTTAAAGATGAAGATAAATCCTTTATATAAAAGTAAAGATTTTTTCCTTCTTAAAATATTGTCTTTGAAACTTTTTTCTTTTGTACAAAACATCTAGTGCATCTACACAACTGTAAACCGCACTAGCTGTTGACAACAATAGAGTATAATTTACAAAAAGTCAAATTTTTCACTGAGATTTATCTAACCACGTGTCTCTATGATTAGCCAATTAAAACCGGGTTTTGAAGTAGCTTCTTAGATGATAAATCAAAAGTGAAAATTAAAGTTTGTGTTAACAGAATCTCTCATGACAGCTGAACTAATTTAAAGTGATTAAGAAACAGAAGTCAACTATTAGTTTAGATGTTAAAACTCACTAAGTCACATCAAGTTTGGAAGAACATCACAGTGTAGTCTTTGCAGTACTGGAAGATAACGACATGTTTAGCTTCAACACTATCTGTAATAGTTGTGGTAATAAAGTATAGGTTTTAGTCTCTAAGGATTTTCATAAGCTCAATGTAGCATTGTTAAAGTTGATTCAGTAAAAACAAAATTAGCTAACACAGAAGCAAAGGTACAAAAACAGTTTTGAGGTTGTTAACTTTACTATTAATTACTTTACAAGTTAACATCTTTTAATCAATTAATTTAATTATCTTTAAATTCCACATTTTTCTCGAAATTTTCTAATTTGAAAGTCATTTATTTGGAGTAAATCTTTGTTGCGTATGTTGATGGTTTTAATTGCTTTTAGGAAACTGGCAAATTGACAAGTAATAAGCACTCTGAATCTCTTCATACTTACCGTTAGTCTCACACCACCATATTTCTAACTTTAATTTCTCCAAGGAAAAAGCAAACAGTTCTAACCTTCATGCAAGTATTTCAAATTATCTCAAATATTTACTGTTAAAATACTTTGTAATTGCTGTATCAAAAACTAGGTTATAAATAAAACTCCCTGACTTGATACTTTTAAAAGAGTTTTACTAAATCTATGTTTTGCTAGAAGTTTCAATCTGAAGTTATCTTTAACTTGAATAAACATAAAAGATTAAATATTTAATTAGTTTGAAATCGTAAGCTTAAAATTGTGTAATGTTGGTTTCTGCAAATAAGATAGTAGTTAGGTAGAAGATTGAATTAAAGGAAGCCTCTTAAAGTTAGTTTCTATAATTTGATTAGATTTATTACATCATATCTAATTATGTGCATACTAGATTTGTAAAACAAAAGTCTTCCAAATTGTTTCAAAAAACGATCAAAGCTAAAAAAGTATTTAATCTTAAAACAGAAGCAGAAAGATTTGGTTAACAACCAAATTTACAGCTGAAAATTTAACAATTATTTGTAGATTCGAAGAAAAAAATAGAAAAACAAAAAAGATGTAAAATTGAGGAAGATTCGAAATACTATAGTGAAGTTATTGTAAGTTGATGTTAAACTGATTATTTTCAAATAAGTGGTTTGCGCAAAAGCAGTTTGAATCAAAGTAAATACCGTTGATAGTATTTGCACTTTGTGAACATCAGAATACCGTTCAGTAAACCAATAAAAATTAAAAATGTTTTCATTTCAAATCATAGCCTTAAGAAAGTATTTTTCAATGTTTTTATTTGACAAAAATGATTATGTAGGCTTATATAGAGCTCCACAAAATTGATTATGGTCTCACAAACATAATATTACACTTTAAATCTGTCAAATAATTATATATAATTTTTAATATTTTTTTATTATTTGCTGAAAATTATTTCAACAAAATTATTTACAACAAATTTTTACAGAAAATAATTTCAATACAAAAAAGTAAAAACAGTTACGTCTGTTTCCTCCAATTTAAAGTTTCATATTTCCATGTTTTCATAAACTAAAAACAAAGTTCAAAACATCATATCGAAAAAACTTTTAGTCAGAAAATATACCAAATATGATAAATGCAAAGCTTAATAAGTTTTTAAGACAAATAATACTTTAATTTGAAGTTTTCTGAAAGTAACTACAATTTCAAACACATTATGTTTGCTCTAAAAATACTAATATCATAATAATGATTAATTACTTGTTGTCTTCAAATTATTTTTGTGGTTATTTTTTTCGTTTTGCTCGGCATTATTTAAATGAGTAACTTTTATTGTTTAATTATTCAAAGCCAGTAAAACCTGTTGATTTATTCAACTTTAATTCAGTGGAACTGATTTTGAATTAAAGTAATTTATTGAACGAGACAAAGTTTGAGAAGTATTCAGTACTAATAAATCATTTTATGTAAGAGCTAAAACATATTTTAAATTCAATCATAAACTGTTAAATGTATAAATAGAACAATATTTGTTTTGAAATTTTATACGTCAAAAAAATAAGACAAATTGATAAAAAGCCAAACTTCGCAAAAGTTCTTTCTAAGCTTTTACAAATTAAACAGATTTTAAAAATATCTCCAAAATAAAAATTGATGAAATTATCAAAGTTCACAAATTCTACTCAACTGTTCTAAAGATATCCATAACTATATATACAATAGTATTGATATACTGCCATTGTGAGCCTATTGTAAAGCTATTCGATGGGTCAATATAAGCAGTTTATTTTGAACGCCGCATATATTTGTCTGTTTCCTAACACATATTTTTAAGCTTTAAAAAAATTTGCTTTCTGAAATAAGACTATAATCTCATCAAAAAAATTATATTTGAAATTTATGCCAAAATTTAATCTGAAGTTTAAATTTCTTTGAGCTCAGGCAACTAAAAGTCAACTGTTTCCATTTGAAGTGCTGTAAATCAAGTCACGATTTGATGAGATTTTAATATTTGTCATCTCATACATTTTCTGAAGATTTTATAAAATCAAAACAAAATTGCGACAAACTTTTTTGGAAAAACTCTCTAAAACCAAACTAACAATTGTGAAAAATAGAGTTCCTACTTATAAGCTATTGAGTGAAACAAAGTTTTAGATGTTATACTAACCACTAGTAGCACTTAGAACCAGTTAAAATAAATCTTTTTCACTCCCAAATTTGATGTTTAAACTACATCAATAGTGAATTTTCAACAGTTGTGTGAAACTTTTATATAATTCTACACTTCCAACTATAAAAACAAAATTCTGGATATTTCTAAAAGTTACGTTTTAAACATTTTTCAATTATCTGTAAAATTATGTCAATTACTGAAATTATTTTACTCAATAACAAAAACCTTCATTCACTGAATCAAATTTGAATTTTACGAAAAAATTTTTCAACAAATTTCATCTCAAAACAAACTATCCTTTTTCTTCTATCAACAAATACTTGCTTCTAAACCGACTCCACGATCTCTCTACGCAAATCATCTGTTTGCATGGCAAAGAGCTAACTCTGTTGCAGGTGCTTTTTCGTAAAGATTTTATCTTAATCGACGGGCAAGTATCAGTTTAAACCTCTGTGAACTCTTCACATATGATAGAAGACTTCTGCTTATATCTGTCAATTCTATTATAACTTTCTTGTAAGTAATATAAGCTTTAAGCTTTGCCAATAAACAAATTACAGCATTCAATCAGCAAGTAGAGGTTTACAGCAGAAATTTCACTTTGTCATTACCACCAGTTAGATGTTTTGCTGATAGCTACTTTAGTAATTTTGCTTTTAATAAATAGGTCTTATATAGGTCAAATAAAACCATAAAACCAAAACCTCTGCTAATAAAGCGCAGATATAAGCTGGTCCAAAATATAAACTGAAAACATTTAAAAGAATTATTTCATTATTGAATTACAAATATAATTACATGTCCATCTAACCTTTAGCAGCTGCATAGTCTTGGAAGAGAAAACTTTTGACTTCTTCACTTTATCAACTTTTAAGTCTAAGCCAGATTTTTATTACTTACACGGCTATTTGGTTGATGGTTAATTTGGTAGCAATTAAACCAATCTTATGAATGTACTTCAAGAAATTTTTTCAAAGTTACACAAAAGCTAGTTTATAAATATCTTTGTTTATTTTACTAATTATTTTAATGAAATGTTTGTTTTTAAAATGCTGTAAATAAACCAAATGTTTTGTTTCAAACATTTATTTCATTGAAAAAGATTTGAAAGTTTTAAGAAAAGGGTTTTTTAATTTTACAACAATTTGTTTGCAACATAATATCGAATTTGTGTTGCTTTGAAATTGGATTATAATTTTAACGTACTTGCAAAAATTGGTTTATCTCTTTCTTGACATCAATAGATAAAAACTATCATTGTGAAACTAAACCACCAAAATATAGAAATTTATTTTCAATTTCACAAAATTCACAAATCACATAACTTTTCTATTTGACAAAATTCTAGGCATCTTCACTTTGAAGTTTTTTAGTTTTAAGTTCAATTCTTTGATGATTTTCAAATTTTTATATCAAATCTGAATTTTTTAAACTACATTTCTTAGATCAAAATTAATCCGAAAATGAACAAATATTTTGCAAATATTTTAAAAATAGAGATAATCAATAAATAGTTAAACGAAGTATATAATTGTAGATGAAGCTAATTTTTCATAATAGTTTGAAACTAGTTTAATTTTTGAAGATGCTTGATTCAATTTAGACAATAATAGCAAAGTAAAAACTCGAGTAAATATTTGTTTACTTAAAACACCAAACAACTCAACATATGAATGCTAGAAAAGTTTTGAAAGTAGAATACAAATAAACCAAGAAACTTTCAACTAAGTATTCAAACGTCAATCATATTTCTAACTGAAGGATCTTGTCAATGTCAGTTAAACGTCCGAGAAGAAAGAAAGGATGAAAGATCAAGATCAACAAAGTCTGTTGGAAAGATAGAAGAGTTTACATAGTCAGAAAAGTTGTTCTGACCCACGTAGCGTACATGTCATCTTTTTGTGAAGTTCTTTTTAGCAATTTATTGTTGAAAAAGCAACAATTGAACTCAAAATAAAAAGTCCTCACAAATTGAATAAGATTTAGATATTCCTGTTTTATTGTGATTTAATCCTGCGTAACAACGCACGAATTTGGGGAAAGTCTTTAGAAGAATGCAAACTGAATCACTATCTTCCTTAAAGACTATCTTCCTGTTCTACATCCTCAGCACTTGCTCAATAAAACTTCCAATTTCAAATTAGTTTGTTTTGGTTGAAAACTTTGTTAACTAATTTATATTTGAAATATGTTCACTTTCTGTTGTTTAGTCAACTCTTTTAAAAGCATTCTTTTCATACAAATGATTTCAAGAAAATATTTCAATTGTTGTAAAGATAAATGTCAAAAAGTAAATCTTATAATTGTTGTCACTATCAGATAAATTCAATGAATAATTTTCTGTTCATCTTCGGCGCTTTAGTCAAGCTCTAATATCACGGATATATTTCAAGTACTTTCTAACATTACTTTGTCTTGTTTACTTTCACAAACAAAACGTAGATCTTGATATATATGCGGAAAATTACCATCAGGAAAATTGATTTGTTTGTAAGCTAATATTTTCAATTATATTTTATAAACACAATTACGATTTTTTGTAAATAGAAACTCAATTAGCAGATGAAGAAAGTCTGATGAGCAGATGAAGATGAGGACTTATCGAATGTTAAAAATCATTCTGTTTAATGCACAAGTTTTTGGCGTCGAATATTTGTGTCTTAAATGGATTTTTGGCAAACATGAAGTTTAAAGGAAAGAAGAACACACAATTTGTTGTTTTCTCATTCTATGTGAGTACAGATGATATCTGTAGAACGAGAACAAATTTTCTTTAATATTAAATTAGATGACATAGCAGACAACCCTTGAAAGCAAAATTTATTTTTTACTTCAGAAGATTTCTTGCTGGGAGAATTTTTTTTTAAGTTTTAGATTAATTAATCGGTTTTTGTTAGAAAATATTTCAAGTTGAAATATTTTAATCATAAGTTTACAATTTGGTAAAATATTGAGAGCGATTAATACAGAAAAAATATGTCAAAGTGAATTTTAGAATTACACAAAATGACATAAAGTAATTGACAAAAATTTCAACAACTTTCGAAAACCAGATTTTATGACTCAAAAACCCTTCCTTAAATGACTCAGAGATACAAATGTTTTTATCCAAAACAACTTTATCAAAAACTGAACTGTTTATTTATCGCAAAATCTGTTTACTTTCAATAATAATAATCCAAAAAAATTTGAACTCAGTTATCAAACGACACACCTAAAATGTTGAACCAAAATTTCGATTAAATAAAATTTGAATTTTAATAAAATGATTCCCGGATAATATCATCAAATTACTTATCAAATATTCCCTTAGAAATACATCAATTGAATCATTTTCTTGAATTGATTATTTAATCATTTATTTCACTGAAAGAATTTTTCAGATTTAATTAAAGATTTTTTAGAAACAAATAAAGGTTCTGCTATCAAGGAATATAAACAGCAAATTGTAGATTTGAAAATATGATATTTGCATCTACAATATGCTTTCAAGCTAAATCAGAAAATTTTATTTGGTTTTCACAACTTTTATTGAAAAGCAAAAAGCTGCTGAAAATATTCGATAAAAAAAAAACTTATTTCAAAAATTTGTTGATAAAAGATATAATTTTAATTACTAATAATTTGAATATTTTGTTTAGATATTTTCAAAGCCATTTTATTGGTTTAAAAGATTATTTCTTTTATATTTCAAATTTAAATTACTTAAATTTTAGAGTAACTTTTTGTTTAGACGATATTAAAGTTTTTATTTATCAAACAAAAATGAAAATGTATTAGAAAGCAACTTTTAGATAACAGCTCATAAACTAGTGAAGACCTCCAAAAAAAAAGATTAATTTTCAATAAAAAAATAAATAAAATAATTTCAAATATTTTCAACTTTCAAACAAAGAACTCGAAATTTAACAAATTGAATTTTTTTGAAATCTCAAAAAATAAATTTTTCAAGAAACTGATCTATATAGAGAAGGAGAAATCAATAAATAATATTCTAAATCTCGGACATTCACTGAAATCCAAATATTCTGAATTAAACTCTGTGAAAGTCGGTTTAAAAGACACCAACTTGTCGTCTACTATCTTTTTTTACAAAATTCATTCTTCTTACTTCACTTTGTTTAGTTTTTCACTACAAATCTCTCATATTACGCGCGTGTCGCACATACACGCGGCCACTGTGTGTGCGCATTACACTTTTCAAGGCAAATTTCAATTCACAAAATCAAGATCTGTAGATGACATCATCAACATGAAGACAAAACTGATTCGGTTCACTGCACAAGCTTCACATTTAATCCAATCTCTCAATAATCACGGAAGTTTTTCAAATATTTTTGCTAACTTCCAGAATGTATCATGAGAAGATTTTAAAGAAACGACTCTTTCTTCTGTGATCGAAATAATCTGAAAACTTTTAGTAAAAATCCTCTGCAGAAAATAACTTTTTAATCTTTGAGAGTTTATAAAATTAATTAATTTCAAATTTTAATCAAAATTTGATTTATTTTATTTAGATTGAATTCAAATTTCACGAAATAAAAATTCAAGTAATTTTTGAGTTGGTTAAAAAACCAAAAAATGAAATAATATTAAAAATGAAAAATTGACTCATTAAACTAAAGTTTTTCTATTTGTTTCTTTTCAAAGTTTAAAAAATCAAATTTATTTCTTACATCACATCATTACATAGAAATTACAAAGGTGAAACTTAAAAGTAACTTTCAGATGATGTTTATATCAAATTTAAATGACATCATTTTGAGTAGTCATCAAATAAGGGTAATCCCAAACAGGAAGAGTTCTTGTGGAACAGGACACTAACTAACAACTTTAAACAAATCTAATCATTATAAATGTCACGTTTATATTTGAAGATTAGCGGTTAAAAAAAATTTGTTGGTTTTCTCTTTTCTTTATTACTTGTTCAATTAATCAAACTGATTGAATATGTAATTTGTTGAACAAGATAAACGTTAAACTACCTCTTCTAAATACCTTCTCGATATTTGAAAAGTTCTAAATTTGTTTAAACATAATTCTTCTAATTGCTGATGAAGTTACAAGACCTAACATATAAATTCAAAAGTTATTTTTATCACTTACACAAAGATTAAAAATGTAACAATTTTGAAACTAAACATTAAAAAATTTACAAATAAAGTTGTAATTTAAAGTAGAAATGTTTTTACTGATTAAGAATTGAACTTTTCTATATTTGATTTTCAAACAAATTTATATAAACTTTTCTATCTTGTTAACACTAAATCCAAACTTTAACTTAAATTTCATTGGATGTATATCAATGATTAATGTAAGAAGAAGAAAAAAAGTACTTTAAGTATCTTTGGGTTTCTGTTCGTAAATATGCTGAAAGTATTCCTTTTTGCTGTTTCTAACTATCTACTGACAACAAAAAACAAAGTCCTATTAAACCATCAAAAATTTATAACTAAAGTCTCAATACTTAACCAGCTATCTTTGTGTGAAAAACTTTACTAAAAATACTTTCAAACTTTACTAGATGTTTTTTCTTCTACAGAATATTTCCCAATTTAAAGTTCAAAACTTAGCTCAAGTAAACTCTATTCGACAGGGAATATTTTTAGTCAAAAAAATCTTTGAAAACAAAAGTTTTTCCAAAATCATTATTTACTGTTTAGATTTCAACTTCTCTGGTAATTGGTAGTCTTTTTTATTTAATTCTATCATTAATACTAACTTTTTACATTATTTTAATCAACAGAATATATTGATACAGAAAGAAAAATACCCTGAAGTCAATTATAAACTTTTAAAATTGGTGAAATTGCTGCAATAAATTTAAAAGTTCATTAAGCTGCCAATATTAAAGTTTTAAAAATAAATTTTTCCTAAGTAACTTTTAATTTCAAAAATTTTCTTTTAAATAGTTTAAAAAAATGACTTTTTGTGATGAAATCTGTTGAAAATACTAAAAAATATTTGAGTCGATATTTTTTTGCAGCAAATATTACTTTACAAGATTTGCTATAAATCAAAACTAAAGTTGTTATTAATTCTCAAATTTCGTAAATTGATTTCTTTCAATTTTGTTAAATTTTCACACTTAATTTCACATATTTAAAACTTTTTGAATTATTTTTTCAGCCCAACAAGCGAACACATGAACACTTAAACATCTACTTTTTTATAATTCAAAAGTTTTAGAAAAGTTGTACAAACTGAAATTTATCAAAACCATAAATTAAAAATCATTTTTTGTTTCATTTTTATCTCAGAATTAAATTCAGTTAATTATTCAGTTGAAGAACAAATATTCTTTAATTTGTTTTGAAAAATACAATAATCCGTCAAAATTGTTGAACCACAATATTTGGAAGAAAGCCAAAAACACTGATTGCGTTAAAGATTTTGAAGAGCAAAACTAAAAAATATTTATTTGCAAAAAATAACTGCCAGATATTATTCTAGAAATATTTGCAGTTTAGATGTCACCCACCTTTCAATAAAGTCTTATCATAACAAAGTTAATCCAACAAGAAAAAAAGTTCTTCCTTGTTGATTAGCTTTGTGGCATTCTCTTGTTTGTACATCTACCTTCTAACAACTTTAAATCCTATTAACTTACTGATTGTCAATTCATTTCAATGAACAAAACGACAAACAACATTTTTCTAAACCCAACTTTACAAGGAAGCCTATTCCTTTCCAAAACTTTCACACTAGTTCAGCATTTTGAATTTTGCTCTTTAACTTGTAAAGATGAGTTTTCAACGGAACCTGTTTCACTAAAGTCTTTGATCTTTAAACAGGAAATCTTTTTCTTAACATTTGTGATCTTGATCTGATAAAAAGACGAGTTCTATTTTCAACGTCGTCTCTAAGATTGTTTTCTTTTCACAAAACGTTAAATTTTTGTTTTGTGTTTCTTTCCTTATCCACCAAATTATCATTATTTTATGAAGTTTTGTTAAAAAGGTATCTTTTATGAAAACTGGACTTTTTAAACTTATTTATAAATGTTTTATATCTTAATAAAGTTTTTTCAACTTGTCTTATAGTAAATATAAAAGCAGAAACAAAAATTTGTAAAATTTAAAACTTTCAAATAACTTTGCAAATTGTTTTAGGTTTTAGCTTATGTCTATCTCTTTTTTCTCAATTTCGAAATCTAAATACTTTTCATTTGATCATCAAATGAGAAGAAATCAATTTGCTTCTGGAATAACAAAAGTTAAAGTTCGATAAAATCATAGATTGAAGAGTTACAACAAGTGTGTGATTGAATTGGAATCTTTACTTAGCTGAATTATTCAACTAATTGATTTATTGACTTGCTTGGTATATGATTCATGTTAAACTTAAATCATGAAAGTTTAATGAAATCAAAAATAACAAAATATTGTTGAAAAAATTGAGAAAATATGAATAATTTCTAAGAAAAAATTAAACAAATTAGAACATTTTTATATTTAGAGATTTTTTCAATAAAACGTTTTTGTGGTTCAATGATTTTTCCATTTTTATCTTCCTTATCCCAAAGATTTGTGAAGATGTAAACAAGATTTAATATTTAAATACTTGAGAGCTTGTAGATTGTTGATCTCAGATATTTTTGATATTAAAAAATTGAAGAAAAAAAGCTTGATTCAATCAATACTTGAAAAATTTGTTGAAATTGTTTAAAATATTTATAAAATCTTTTTTATATACTTACTAAAACATATTAGAAATCTTTTTTGATTTCTTTTATAAGGAACAAATTCAAAAAAGTTTTTAGTTTATTCACTGAAATCAGAAGAAAAACTTTTTTCAATTTTGTGACAAACTAAAAATAATTCAAAAAAGTTGCAAGCAGAATTTTACGAAAAGAAAAATTGAATATTTTGTGTTTTGAGAAGTTTTTAAATCCTTATTCTTTTTAAAAACATTTATTAAAAGTTTTTATTAAAATGAAAATTTGAAATTCATATATTTTAATATTTTATCACGACTTATAAAATAACCTTAGCCACCAATAAACTGTTTTGATTTAAATTAGATTTTTTTAATCAAATTGTATTAATGTTTCTGAAATATTTTTTCATTCAACAAATTTTATAGTTTTTTTTAAACAATTTCAACTTTGAGGGCTAAAAAATGTCTATAAAATAATTTAAGTGATTTTTTTAAATAAAAACTTTATGAATCAAATTTGAACTAACCAATATTTGAAATTGTTAATGACTTTTTCATCTATTACCTTTACATGAGGTTAAAAGTTTGTTTAAAACATTTGTGACTAATTGAGAGATTTAAATCAAACATTACATTACAATTTTATGGTCTTCATCTGTAAAATTGACTTTTATTTATCAACTCAGATAATAATTTATGAGAAATTTGCTAAAATAGAATTTTTTTTAAATTAAAAGTCAACTTTTTATTTTCTTTTTAGTTTGACTTTTTAATTTACCAAATTTTTTCTTAAGTTTGTAAATTAGTTTAAAGTAATTATAAAGTTTCAACTTTATTCAAAAAGCTCATATGTACGAAATATAATTCAGATGATTTTATGTAAATATCTTTTTGTTTTATATCAAAAATTAAACTAAAAAAAAACATCTAAGTATTCTACGAAGTAGTTGAATATGAAAAATTCTAATAAATATTTTCAGTAAGATGTAAAAATCATTTGTATATATTTTGTGGTCTTATTTGCTGAAAACTATTTGAATTGAAAATAGCAAACCACTTTTTTAAACTTAATCAAATTTGTTTACATAAAACAACATTTAATGTTTGCATCACGATAAACTAGATTAAGCGATTATAGCATAAATTTAAAAGATACAAACATAAACTAGTAAAAACAAATCAATTTAATTTTTAAGCATTTAAAAACTTTAAAATTGATTTTAAGAATATAAATAATTAGTTCTTAACAGAAGAACCATTTTATTATCTTTTGAACTTGTTCAAAATTGGAAAATGTCTACTGATTAAGTTCTTGGTAAAATAAAAATGCCTTTAAAATATTTTGTATTTTCAGTCGATGAAAACTTGTCAATCAATCGTTGTTAGCTTCAATTAACTTTAAACGATCAAAAGGAATTTACATTTTTGCTTTCAGCCCCAAATATTTACTTTATTACATTTGCTGTGATATTTACAACTGTTAAATTATCTATGTTTAATTAAAATGTGTAAATAATATTCAGTATCAACACCTGAATTTCAAATTTTAATTCTTTGTAAAAGGATTTGAAAAACAATTTTCTAATTAAATCAAAACTTATTTTTTAAACAGTATAATTGTGCTGGCATCAAATTAGTTCTTTTCAAACAAATGATAAAATCTAAAAGGTTCAATAAAAAAAATATGAACAATTTGTTTCTTGATACATGATTTTATATAAAACCATCTGAAAAATGATCTATAATTCCATTTCTCATGTAAAAATATCAAATATTTTAACGTCAGCATATAAGTCCTGAAATTTCTCACCATATACCAACAGGGTTTAACTAAATTCTCACACTTTAAACAAATAGTGTTGAAAATTGGCAAACAGTTTCAACAAAAGACATATTTTGACAAGTTTTTGTTTGTTTAAAACTTCAATTAAAAAAAAACTAAACAAAAGGTCGATTTTTGTAAAATTAAAATCGAACTCAAAACTTGAAAGTACGAACTGAAAATATATTCTACTGATATATTTGGTTTAGAGTTTAAAGGGTTAATTTTATATCAAAAATATAATTAATTCAATTCTAGATAAAAAAAAAACTTTATTAATGATAATAATTGAGATTTTTCAACATATTTATATTGTTCTAAATTCTATTTTACATACTTTCACAAACAATCTAAGCATTTTAGATTTTATTTCATTTGTTTTATCTAGTTGCTTTTATAACTTCTTTCAAAACCATGTAATTGAAAGCATTTTAACTTTGACTTTATTAATAATATATTTTGGGCATTTTGTTTTCACCTTTAGTTACTTCCTTCAAATAACTTTAACAAACAAATGTTTAAACTCGTGACTAATTTTTCGAAACCACAAGCTTAAAGTGGCTTCATTCTAGTAGAACTCAATCATAAGAAACAATTAAAAGGTCACTTTGTTTTGTAACACCAAAATTAAGTTTCTTGTATCAACTCTGATTCATTCTGATATTTGAAAATTGCTATTTAAATGTAGTCTTAAGAGAAAGTCACATCTTAATGACTTATTCTATGTATAATAACGTAATGTTGATTTAGATTACTTAATGCTAAAATTACAAAAAGCTCTTACATATTGCATGAAAAGTGAGATTACGATAGATTTATTTTTATGAATATAATTTGATTGTTTTTATAGAATCAGGTTGAAGCTTTTTAATGTTGGCTTATAAACATTTGTTGTTAAACAAACTAACGAAAAATCTGTTTAAAGCTAGCAAAAGAACTTTTTACAAATTTATTTGACAAATTTATGATTTAATATATAACACTTTTATAATTTTTGAATAACTTTATTGAAGTCTAGATATTGAAAAGTTCAAAAAAAGTTTGGAAAAAATTTATTTCTATTATTTGTTTATATGATGTTTTGTATACGAAGATAAACCCGAAGACTAAATCTAGTTGAAAGTGTCAAAATTGATCAATTATTAAAAACACATATCAGTATTTTATGGAAAGATGAAATTTACATGAATTTCTGAAGTCTTAAAATATTTTAGATTCAATTATTTAAGAAGCTTCCAAAATCTCTTTATAAAATTTCACACAAATCAAATGTTTTAAAGGCCAACAATTTTGAAATATATTATTCTTCAAATTTACCAAATAGAAAATGACTTTTTGTAATTATAAAAACCAAACTTAAATTTTAAATCTTAGAAACTAGTTTATATATTTCATATATGATAGAAAGTATAAACTTCATTTCATTTAAAAGTCTGAAATTCTTCATAGATATATATACAAACCACAAGCTACAAGAACTAAAAACATAAAGTTGTTCAAGTTAAGGTTTTTAATTGAATGATTATTGCCACAAAAAGTTTGTTTTAAAAAATTTTAATCGCATTAACGCATAGTATAATAGACTAATATTGCAAATAGTTCTATAGTGTAATTAAAAGAATATTGAAAAAGCTGATTTTAAAACTGAGCAACATCTAGCGTTGAAGATTAAAAAAAAAGTTTAAAATGTTTAATTTGTATTAACAAATGTTTTGACAATTTGACAAAAATGAAAATATTTATTTTCTAGTTTTAAGTCTTTACTTTTTGTTTAATTAAACTTTAAATTAATAGTTAAATATTTAGTAGAAGGAGAAATCATATTAAACCTTACAGCAGCTTTTGTGAGTTTTTAAGTGTCGTTTTATTAGTTCAATTTCTTGTATTTTACAATTCATGTAGAATTACAAATTATGTAATTTTAAAGTAAAAAACTTAACAAGCAAATTTCCTTCAAATTTGTATCTTCCCAATCATCTACTAGTATATTAAACATATAGTCGACTTGGATCAAATGTATTTGTTCGGAAAGTCATTTTTCATAAATTTATTTTTTCTTCTAATTTTGGTGATTTTTTTAACACAGAAAATTTGTCTTATTTAAATGTTTCTTTTGAGGTTTAGTTTATCATTAATCTTTTTCAAAAAGGTCTTATTAAAGCTACCAGAAATTAATAGTTAAAACCAATTTTAAATAACAATTTTTAACTTTATAAATGATTACTAAAAAAATGTTGTTGAATAAAGTTGAAGTAATGTTCAGTTTTAGAAAAGTGAAACATCAAAATTTTACAAATATAAACTACTTTAAGATAGACTTAGTAAAATATTTTATTTGTTTTGATTCTTATAAATTTCTTACTTTAATTAAATGAATCAAAATGTATTAGAATCAAATAATTTGATACTTAAATAGAAGTTTGCTGATAAATTTGAAAAGTTTAGATCAATGTGATTTCAACTCACCATATCTACATCACACATCAATCATCTAGCATATCTACATCACACATCAATCATCTAGCATATCTACATCACACATCAATCATCTAGCATATCTACATCACACATCAATCATCTAGCATATCTACATCACACATCAATCATCTAGCATATCTACATCACACATCAATCACCTAGCATATCTACATCACACATCAATCACCTAGCATATCTACATCACACATCAATCATCTAGCATATCTACATCACACATCAATCATCTAGCATATCTACATCATACATCAATCATCTAGCATATCTACATCACACATCAATCATCTAGCATATCTACATTACACATCAATCATCTAGCATATCTACATCACACATCAATCATCTAGCATATCTACATCACACATCAATCACCTAGCATATCTACATCATACATCAATCATCTAGCATATCTACATCACACATCAATCATCTAGCATATCTACATCACACATCAATCATCTAGCATATCTACATCACACATCAATCATCTAGCATATCTACATCACACATCAATCACCTAGCATATCTACATCACACATCAATCATCTAGCATATCTACATCACACATCAATCATCTAGCATATCTACATCACACATCAATCATCTAGCATATCTACATCATACATCAATCATCTAGCATATCTACATCATATCTTTGTAGATACTATGATAGAAGATCTTACTAAATAACTAACTGAGTTTTTAAGGGTTTTTAACTAACTTAAGCTGATGAATATTTTGTAAAGTTATTCAGTATAACATTACAATTTGTAATATTCTTTATTTTTATTTATCACTTCAAAGAGTTTAATCTTTCTTCAAATTATTATTCCATCATTTACTACCAAACTGATAATCTTATAAAACAGTGACTTTAGCAGGAGTAGCATTATCATCTACAGATTGCTCTTTAGCAAATTCCAGAAACACCTAAAAAGTTGGTATTGAAAGCAAGGTCAGTCAGCAAACTGTTAATATTTTACTTGTTCTAATGTAGATTGACTGAAACTATATTGTTCTATCTGGAGTTCCTCTTTCGAATTTTCCAAATTACCAAACACCTCTGCCAATGAATTAATCGATTTAAATGGAATATTATAAACAAATCTGCTTCCAAATTCTTCTGGAGGTGAAACGTCGATAAATAACTTTGAAAAATCACAAATGAAGATGCTGTGATGATAAATAAATGAATTTCACCTTCGAAATAAATTCATGTAAATCTAAATCAAGATTTTTTCCATCATTTTCTTTCAATTTAATTTCAAGAACATATCCTTGTCCAAATTTATTCTTCAAATGTTGAGTAGATCCAATACATCTGCATCATGTAGAAAGACTCATTTTTAAACCCACAAATCTGAATGATACTTACTTCAATCTTCCTTTCACCATAATTCCAACTTTACTACACAAGGCATCTGCTTCATCCATATAATGTGTCGTCAAAATAGCTCCGCGGTTAGAACCCTCAAAAGCTTTACAAATAGTATCCCTAAAATTACAATTGCTAACATAACACAAGATTTCGATTTCTAATTACCATAAAAATCGTTTAGTTTTTGGGTCCTGACCACTTGTAGGTTCATCCAGTAATACAACAGGAGGGTTATTCAACATAGCTATGATGAAACAAAGTTTACGTTGGGTTCCACTTGACAAGTTTTTTCCATATTTATGAGCGTGTTCATTAACTCCTAACGCGTCTAAATAACTGACAAAGAAATAGAGTTTGTAGAAATTAAGATTGAATTGATACCATTTGATTATTTCTTTTATTTTACTTTTTGGAATTCCACTTGACAAAGCATATAGATAAAGATGCTCATAAAAAGTCAATTCATCCCAAATGGGGTTATCCTGAAAAACTCTTGTGATAATCACAATCAACTATCAACAACAAATCTGTTTACTTGAGGACAGTAACCCATATTCTCATAAACTTTTGAGATATTTGACTTGACATGGTAGCCAGTGACATAAACCTAGAAGTAAAAGTTGGAGATATTTGTCAATTTGAAGAAACTTTCCTGACATTTCCTGAATCAGGATTTTCTTCTGCTGTGATTATATTAATAGCAGTTGTCTTGCCAGCCCCGTTTGGACCAAGCAGACCGAGCACTTGACCTTTTTGAACAGAGAATGATAAATCGCGGACCACGACCTGTCAATCATCAGGAAGATGGTTTTAGATGACTTGTTTCGTTCGTTTACTTTTTTATTTTTTGTTTTTCTTCTTTCGAAACAGTTGCCACATGACATCGCGTTGTCAGCATCAAACTTTTTCCACAATTTATGAACTAACACGACTGGTTTGTTGATCTCTGAGTCATCTGAAGATTGAATCAGCTCGCCAACTTGTTTAGCTTCATCTCTCACATCAACATCCGTTTCTTCGAAACATTCATTCACATGTAGATCACAAAGATGACTTGAAGATGAAACCCGGGTTTTTTCAGGGTTCAATTTCCTTCTAAGACAAATTTGAAGTAATTTTTATCACAGAAACATGAAACCAACGACGACGAGCAACAAATAAAAAGATTCAAGTTTGTTGTGACAACAGAATCGAACTTACAACCATGGAAACGCAGCATGAATGGAACCACCTGACTTTTTCACTTCCGTAATCTTGACGAGATAATAGAGAAGAAATGGATGCAGAAAGACACATATGATGGAATAAGGAACAGTGGGGTAAGAAAAATTGAAATATGAGATTAAAGGAATCTCATTACTAAGTCCTTTCATCTGATAACTTTCATATATGTCAATCAAACACATTAGTAATAATTTGAGGAGTTTTGTAGGTTTACTGACTGTTACAAGACCATATAAGCCACCAAAACCATTATACATCGGGTTTATAGTTGAAAAAAATAAGCCAAATGTTGTGGACAGACTTTTCTGACCTACCATGTCTAATAAAGATACTAAAGTAAATGGTCCACTTGAAATCTGAAATCGAATCTGTTTTATAAAAGTTTGTTGTCATGACAACTCACAATTTCAACAAGAAGAACTCCAGTTGATTGAGCTGAATCATATCTATTGTAGAAAAAACTGAGCAAATAAGTTGATAGTATCAAAGATGGACCATAACCAAGAATGATTATAATCTGCAAGATGTCAGTTAATATCTTGTTTAATTGTAGTGAGTAGTTCACCATGCAAATATTTGCTGCAAAATTACTGAAAGCTGGTGCTGGGTAAATAAACAATCCAATAATAATGAAGAAAGCGATACAATAATACAACATTAGATCAACTGTAAAAAGAGACATCCAATAATTCCGAAAACTAACTCCACTAATTCGCAATTGTTTTCTTATTTTTTTCTGAGTATACAAATCCCGAAGTTGGTTGGAATCAAACAAGGTATCAGATTCAATTACTTCTCTTTCCTGTACAGGATGTTGTATGCAGTTACAAGCACCAATCACTAAAGCTAGACAAATCAAAATGACTCCACCAAAAACAGCTCCATTAATTTCATTAGTTACTTCTGATATGCAAATAAACAATCAGTTTTCTTAATCAAGTGAAGATATTTACCGTTTTCAGGCCAATGTTGTCTGTATATCGAAGGTGATGTGAAGTTATTGATGTTGTAACTCACAGATGACATCATATTTATCAATTTTGGGATTGCATGAACGTAATTATGAGAATGATAAATTTGATAAACCATCTGAAATTCCAGAATCAGATTATTTGAAGATGTTGATGATTCTATCTACTTTAGTTTCATTCAAATGTTGAAGTGATATCGTCATGAAACAATTTGAAGATGAAAACCAAAATGTTGAGGTGATATTTGGAACTAAGATCACATTTTCTACCAAATCAATCAAGTGATGTAAACTTGAACCTTTGAAACAAGTCTTTTTGATGTAAATGTTTAATAAATAGGAAATAATTTACCAGTTTCATTGACAATACACACACGAGATGAAATATATCGATCATTCAATCGCAACCTTGGTGGTGACATCATATAAACAGAAGAAGAAGAATTTGCAAAAATAAAAATTCCACCAACTAGAAGAGAATGATTCGAATTTGTTGAAGTTTTTTGGATTCACAAACCTGCCATCGCTAAACCAAATAATAAACCAAACAGGATATAACCAGGAGTTCGTAACTTCAACATCAGTTGCTTGTAAACCATGTTGATGTAAACTTGATACTTAAGATGATTGTTGGATGAGTTCTGTGTGAAGATTCAAGTTACAAACTCATCTGATGTAGAAGAGAGAGTACTTGTCGGAAATGTTCACCAAAAATCAAACTGTGTTTAGAAGCAGTCTCAAAGGTATCTTCAAAGAACTTCTCTTCTGTCAAAGATAATCTCAATTACAAATCCTTCCTTCTAAACTTTCCTCAAACTTTTCTTCTTCTCATCTTCCCGATCTTCAGCATTCAATTCTTCCTCTCCAATCTTTAAAAAGACTTCTTCAAGCGTTGTCATAGAAACCACAAAGTTCTTGATCTGTAATTGTTCTCGTTTGCTTTCAATATCAGCAAATAAATCTGCAGAGACACATCAACACTCATCAAGTTGGAAGTAGTTGAAGTTTACTTGCAAACAAGTGCACATGTGACATCGGTAACGTGTATTCAACTTCGCGGTCAGTTTGATGTCGAATCTCCGCCACATCGACGTGAGATTGAACACAACTCGTGATGTTTTCATGATCAATACTTTCAGTTGTTACTCTGAAGATAGAATAATTTGGAATTATGAATTTAACTTCTAAATTTACTTCAAATGATATCCAATTCCAAACTTGTTTTTGAGAAACAATGAAGATCCGACACAAGTGAGTCTTCCTTTGCTGATGATTGCTTTTCGATCTTCACAAAGATTCAAGATTCATTTGAAGAAGATTTTTGATGAAGTCTTTGAAACCTGCTAATATATCAGCTTCGTCCATGAAGTGAGTACTCAATAAAATGATCCTGTGTTTCATCTCATCTCTCAGCAACTTCCAAAGTCGTCTTCTAGATGTTGGATCCATTCCAGCTGTTGGCTCATCAAGTACGACGATCTGAAGATCATATGGATCAGTTGATGTTGGTTAAAGGACATCAAATCACTTTAGGGTCACCAAGAAGTGAAATTACAACAGACAACTTCCTTTTCTGTCCTCCAGATAGCTTAGATGCAACTGTGTTTAGTTGATCTTCTAATCCAACTATCTTCACGAGTCTGTTCATCTAAAAGAAACATTTGGTTAATCGCAGATGAAGTTCCAGACATTTTGTCACGTGATAATTAAGTAGCCAATCAGAATGATCTTTGATAACTTATCTTACAAGAACTTTGCTTAAATCAGATTAACTTAAAAAAATGTTTTCTCTAAAAGAGTTTCATCAAATCGAGTGATTTGCTAGAAACAGTTGAGTCTTCAGCACCCTCAACTACCAAAACTGAGAAGTTTTTACAAGTAAAGGTGTTCATAAACGGGTTTTGGCGTAGATTTTTTACTTATCAAGGTGCTAAATAGATTCATGTAAATGCTTATTAACTTAATGTGCTTTAAATGGAATAATTTAAAGTTTTTAGTCGATTAATTCATGAAATTGTCAACTAACTTGTGAAATAGCTTCAGAATGAGATAGTAATTTGATTCCAGCAAATAATAAGATATTTTCTTTGACAGTAAATACATCAAATTGAAGATTATATTGAGGACAAACACCAATCATCTCACGAATAGTACTAATACTACCAGAAGCTGATAAATCATAACCACAAACTTCGATAGTACCTCTTGTAGGTGAACAGAAACCTATTTGAGACAAGTCTACAATATCACGACATCTACAGAAGTAACTAACCTGTTAACATGTTAAATATTGTAGTTTTCCCAGCACCATTATGACCCAGTAAAGCAGTTATCTGTCCAGCGTATACATTAAGAGAAAACTTTTTTACCGCTTCTGTTTTTACTGATTTTGTAAAAATTCCTGGTTTATAGGTTTTCGATAAATTAATGAATCTACAAATCAATTAAACAATTTCTTAGACAACTGAAATTCTGACCCAACTGGTCTCTAAGTAATTGTGGTGTCTATGAGGTTTAAGCCAGTTTGCGATTTTTCATTTTTTCAGGTTGTTTATCTAATTTCAGGTTGTTTATCTATTTTCAGTTTGTTTATCTATTTTCAGGTTGTTTATCTATTTTCAGGTTGTGTATCTATTTTCAGGTTGTTTATCTATTTTCAGGTTGTTTATCTATTTTCAGGTTGTGTATCTATTTTCAGGTTGTTTATCTATTTTCAGGTTGTTTATCTATTTTCAGTTTGTTTATCTATTTTCAGTTTGTTTATCTATTTTCAGGTTGTTTATCTATTTTCAGTTTGTTTATCTATTTTCAGTTTGTTTATCTATTTTCAGGTTGTTTATATATTTTCAGTTTGTTTATCTATTTTCAGTTTGTTTATCTATTTTCAGGTTGTTTATCTATTTTCAGTTTGTTTATCTATTTTCAGGTTGTTTATCTATTTTCAGTTTGTTTATCTATTTTCAGGTTGTTTATCTATTTTCAGGTTGTTTATCTATTTTCAGGTTTATCTATTTTCAGGTTGTATCTATTTTCAGGTTGTTTATCTATTTTCAGGTTGTTTATCTATTTTCAGGTTGTTTATCTATTTTCAGTTTATCTATTTTCAGGTTGTTTATTTATTTTCAGTTTGTTTATCTATTTTCAGGTTTATCTATTTTCAGTTTGTTTATCTTTTTCAGGTTGTATATTTTCAGGTTGTCTATTTTCAGGTTGTTTATCTATTTTCAGGTTGTTTATCTATTTTCAGCCAATCTATTTTCAGTTTGTTTATCTATTTCAGTTTGTCTAAAACCAACTTGATGGCGTCATTTTTCCAATTTCATCAGATACAGCTTCAACTACTTCACTTTCTTTATATAAAACATCTTGTTTGGCTGTTTTTACTTTACGAGGCCACCAATAGGAAGGTGTGAATAGAAACCAAGGTTTTTCATGCACACCATACTCACCTAGATGAGTTAGTGGTTATCAGATGTTAATTGAATTTGTAGAAATATCTACTTACTTGGAATGATCTTGTCAAAGTATAAAGTCAGAAATCCATATATCAAAATATCAATCGGAATCATAATAAAAGCAATCCTAATTGGGAAATCCCCCTCGCTGATATTCTGGAAGTTAGCACCATCACTAACTTCTTCTAGTAGAGAAACCTTTGAAAATATCGATGAACAAATTTCTCATTATCATCGTTGACTAACTTGATAAATTGCCATCGAAAAAGCTGCTGGTGAAAAAAGACTTAAAAGCCAGACTACAGTTGATGATATGTTCGAAGTAAGAACAACTATAAGAAAAAGAGATGAGGAAGCAAACGAGATGAAACCTCCTAAAAACGCTGCACTTGCTGCTTTAGTAAAGAATGGAGTCAACATATAAGAGAACATCTCCTGAATCAACATTTCTTGTTAATAATTTGATGAATTGTAGATAAGAACTTACAATGCTGCAACCTTGTAGGAAAAGTAGAAGAAAAATCAACAAAAAACTGCTTTTGATGAAAATGTTAAATAATTTTAACAAAATGCTGATAGTCAAAGTTATCACAAATATTGTCAAAGTCGAAGCTAAGAACCAAGCAAGCCTAAAGTTGTTCAAAAGTTGATTAATTTGAGATGAAAATGTTGAAAACTCACCAATATGATGAACTTTTCATTCCCATCATTTTCATCGCTTCAAATAATTTCTTTTCTTTTTCAAACACAACATAAGCAAGTATGAATCTGTAAACCGGTAAATATATCTGAGATATTTCATGGGTTTCAAGAAATAAAACTGTTCAATAAATTCTTACATTGAAAAAAAAGACATCGACAATGTCAAGTAAAAAGCTGATAGAAATTGAAAGATGTAACTTTGACCAGCTTTATAAGGACTAATTGGCATTTTAGCGACCTCTACATCAGGGACTTGATATTTAGAATCTAAACTCTAAATTGATAAATAAAAGATTAATTGATAGTTTTAGAGACTTATTTGAAATATGAAAAGAAAATAATAAAAAACCTTTGCAATGGCTGCATCTAGAATAATTTGTAGTTCAGCAAATCCAGATGTTCTGTATTTTGTGCTTGGACAATAACTCTGATCATCACGACAATTTCCTTAAAAACAAAACTGAATTTAAAAACCAAGAACTTTTCATATTTCAGTTGAGATGGTCAACAAACCGGGCCAATAATCATATTCTTCATCAGATGGAGTAGATGAAGAAGAAAAACGCAAAGTATAATTTGTAAGTGAAGAAAATTCGATACCAATAACTCGATTTCTATCTCTTAGAGTCCATTTGTCGACGGCGTTTCTATTTTTTTCATATTCTTTTTCTAACATACTCTATGAAACAAAATTTATTGCAATGAACTCATTCAAAAGTAGTTTTAATGTCCACTAAACCTAAACTTTTACTTAAATTCAAAAAGTAGAATTTTCTATATGTACAAAAAGAAGAATTAATTTAATATTGACCACAGCGGTAAAAATTGACTAAATATGATAAAAGTTGAAAAGTAGAACAAAAATGAACCTTATTAAGATATCCAATTATGCTGACGTCATTGGCCACTAAAAGACTTTGAAAGATTTTCATCACGCTAAAAAATTATCAATTTCAAAACATAAGCTTCCTATTTTTCGAAATTAATTTATACAGTGACACTAAAGATCTCTTTAATATCTTTCTGCATTCAGATGGTTTTTTTGTTTGCTTTAAGAGCTTTTGTCATATGCAGCCATTTGTTAAATAGAAATCAAATTTTGAAGCTAAAAATTACTTTAACTAATGTAGTAGAAATTTGAAAAAAGTATATTTACTTCGCATAAGGAACTTTATTGGGATAATACATCAGTAAAGAACCATCTAAAGTTGACTGATTTTCTTGTAACATAGAATAAGATGTAAAATTTTTTTCACCATCAAAGTTATTTTTACTATAGTCATAAGGTCTTGCAAATGAAAGAAGAAATACAAAATATAATGGCCAAAAGATTTCCTAAAATTCAAATTCTACTTTTTATATATTGAGCTTTAAAAGAAGAATTAATAAATTGAAGTTAAAATAAATAACGATAAAAAGTAAAATATTAGCAGCAAAATATTATTCAGTTTTTATCTACATTAAAATTATTCTAAATTTTTTATAAGAACAAAAATGTATAACTTCTATTAGTTAGTCTTTTTAATGTCACTACAAACTAAAATTCAGCAACAAATTTAAAAAAAACTAAAATCTTGCGGAGAAATAAACCGAAATAATAATAAATAATATCAAATATAAATAATTAAAATCAAATTGATTCATCCTAAAAATAAGTAAAAATATTTATATTTAAAATGATTTTTACCTGAACTGTGGCACATTTCATTCGAAATTTGATTAGAAAAATTCTAAATAGAAGACATTTTGTTTGAATAAAAATTTCTTTCCATCGATTTCTAGCCTCTTAAAATAAGAATTTAAAAAATTATTATGATAAAAATTGAATAAGAGAAAAAGTTGTTTTGAAAAACTTTTCTAACCTTTAGCTGGCTTCATCTTTTCATATAAACAAGATCATACAAAAAAAATTGTTTGTCAAATGTAATTGTTTTGTATTCAAAAATTTCAATTCATTTTTAATTAAATTACAATTATTAATTTTGCTCAACTGAAATCAAAACTTAGTAAATTGAAATGTTTTTGAAAAAAAAATAAAAAAATTTAGATAACCGTTAAAACTAAAAATTCAGGTATATCGTTTTTATTGATCAAATTTCTAATTTTATTATATTTTATTTTTATAATCGTTGAACTTTTTCTTTGAACCACTTAGGAAAAGTAAAATTAAATATATAAGTTTTTAATTGAAGCTTTCAATTTGAAACCGTTTACAGTTGTCAACATTTATTACATTTTTTTATGAAAATAACGATTGATTTAATAATTTCCCTAATTAATTGTAATCAAAACGTATTTTACCATTTAAAAAAATATTACAAATTATGTAGATTAAAAAATAATATTTATTCAAATGATTATTACGGCAGAAATAAGAATCGTATTTTGAAGTTTAATTACAACTTTTAATTATCGATTAGGAAAATTATGTCTTAATGTTGTAGATTCATACATATAAATTTTAAAAGTATTCAAAATTGATGTTACTGATTTTAAAAGCTGTTAGCAGTTTGTTTGTTGAATCTTTTTAAGAGGGCTCAGTATTAATCGATAAATAAATCTATAAAAAAGCTAAAATGTTGTTAAAGTTGTAAGAAGTAACATTTTAAGAGTAAAATTTAAGATTGACTTTTCTATTTAAACAGTTTAAAGTATTGAATCATAAATATTTCAAATGTTTAGTCGTATTATAGTCTTCAGTAAAAAATTTGTAGAAAAAACTAGTTTAAAATCTTTACAAATAATTCAGTCACAGGTTTTCATATGCTGATGTATTTATGAAAATATTCATACTGACGTTAATCATTCAGTCCTATAAAAAATAATCAAACCTTGGTATAGAAAACATTATATTATATATTAAAAAGTTCTTTAAACTTTGGTTCAGCAGTGATTAATAATGAGTTGTAGTTTAGTTTTTCAAATAACTTGCTAGTCATTATTTTTGGTTAGTCATCATAGTAGCTCACTTGAGTGTTATTTTTCAAGTTGATATTAATTGATTTATTGTAACTTATGAAACAAGAAAACAGGACAAAGAATAAAAAGGACTGTTTGTTATAACTTCTAACGAATTGTAAGACTTTTATTCCATCTCTTTATTTTAATCTTTGCTAATTAAGTAACAGTTTCTGATAATGACAACTACCAAATGATTAAACTTGAGTGAGTTGTAAAAAAAGCTACAGCAGTTTAATCGTTAAACGACAAATAACTTTAAATGAACAAAAACTTCAATACTCGACTATAACTGTTGAGCCGAGTTGTTTCAAAGTAAATGTTTAAAGCCCTTGCTGATGAGTTTGTCTCCTGGTTCACAGCATGAACGTTCCCATCCGAACCACTTTTGAGGCAAAATTAATAATTTTTGGCAAGATTGGTTTTTATCAAATCGTTAAACAATAAATACAAGAATTCCACAAAAAACAAATCAAGTCTCACTGATGTACAAACTGATTTAAACAATTTGTTGAGATATTTCATGAATATTCAATCTTATCCAAATCTTTGGTGGTTTAGATCAGTTAGTCTTGATGCACTGAAGATCCGTTTCAGAGATGTTATCTAAAACGTTTAGAAGGAAGAACAAATGATTTGATGATTGTGATGAATACGATAAAGTTTTCAAATTTATTGAGAAGATCAAAAGTAATAATTTTGTTGTGTCTTTCGCTGAAATATTAACCAAAAGATCAAATTAAAAGTTTGAAATACTTTTCTGTTGGAATGAAAAAAGCTGGAGAAAAAAAAGTAGATAAAATTTGCTTCCTAAACAATAAAATATTTTGTGGCAAAAAACGATTTGTCGAATTCTAATGTTTCCATTGAAGAAATTGAAAATATTTGTAAATAAAAGTATTCGATGAAAAAGTTGGGATCGAAAAGTTAATGGATATTTCCTGTGAAATATACGAAGAAGTAGAAGAAGAAGCCAGATAGAGAAGCTTTTGCCTCAGTGGTCAGTTACTTTACTCAACCAACAAATGATTGAACATAATTGGGATGACGTAATAGGAGAAGAATTTCTAGCAAGTGACGTCATCACTATTACTGTACAAAGTTGAAAAAGAAAACTAGGTTCTTTAAATATTTATGGGAAAACTGTTCACTTTTCTTATTAAGTTTCTTTGAATTGTTCAAACTAATTTATTTACAGATTTATCCAACTTTCAGTTACTTTCATAATTGTTAAAAATGAAGTTTTTCAACATTTTTGAAACAGTTTTTCTTTAAAGTAAGATTTTTGTAACTTACTAAAAGATTAAAATCAAAGTTTCAACATTTTTGTCGCAAACTGTTTATTTTTTAGTAAACTGAAGTAAATTTTCACATATTTTACATCATACTTTCTTTAAAAAGCTGGAAAATGATTCGATGAGTTTGCTTTTTACAACAAAACTACTCAGCACCTTTTTTGAGGATTGTTAAATAAAAAGAATTATTTAAATTCTCTTTTTTCAAAATATGTAGATAAATATTTTATCTGAATATATTGAAGACCTTAAAACACTCACAGATCAAATCAAACATTTTACTAATTACTTATTATTAAAATTTGATTTGAAATAATTCTTATTCAAATCTAAATTATTTCTTTTCTTTTAATAAAATGAAAATAATTAGAAAAACTAGAAATAAAAAAGTTCAAATTTTTTGTATAATTTTTATATCTTTGTTATCAAATTAGAAAATTACTAAGATGATCAAAACAACAAAATTCTTTAAAGAAGACAAAATCAGTTTGTAAAAGATATGATTCATCTTTAGATTTTTTATAAAACTTAAAAAAAAGAAATCCACAAAATTGAAATTTTATTTTTATTGTTTCACTTTTTTTTATCTTTATCTTAAAAATGATTTTCTATTTCTTCCATTAACTTCTCCTCATCTTCATTGTAAGAAACATTTCCTTGAATTTTATGTCTTGGTTTTGCTTGTGGAGTTTTCGTTTGCTCCTTTGAGTCAGGAAGACATGTTTTTTGAGCCTCTGATTGATCTTTACATATTTTTATCTTTTTTATTTTTGGTGCTTTTCTTCGTATAGCTGGAACAGGTCGGTTGCGATGAGCGATATGATTCATCGTCCAATCAGCAACAAGATCTTTCTGAATCAGTGATTCACTCATAATTTATGATTATTTGATTTCAAAATTGAACAAAATCTTTAAATATAAACGTAAAATCACTTTTAATCAAATAATTGAAATAAAACTTTCAACTTTTCTACCTCAAGCTTGCATCTCAGAAGATCTCTAAGAAAATGTTTCTTAAATGAAAAGATTTGAAATAAATGATTCATGATGCTGGTCAAGCCACGAAAATAGTTTTTCTAAAATTGTGAATTATTTATCTAACTTACATAATGAGTTTGCTGGAAAAGTTTTTAGAAATTTAAACAAACTTGTTTAAATAAAATTCGGATTTAATCATTAACTAAATTAACAACAATCTTATTTTTGGTATTATCTGATCACTTTTCAAATAAACTTGATTTATATAATTGTATTTGATAATTAACTGGTTTTGATATATGAATGAGTTTGATTGCTTTTACGGACTTTCAGTGGAAGACAACTGCGCATGCGCAGTAGAAAAAGTCTTAGAGTCACTTTTGTCTTTTTACATTAATAGGTTTGTTTTGCGTCGGTTTTATTTTCGGGGCTGATCACTAATAAAGTTAAATATATTTTAAGATTTTAAAATAGCTCAAACTAATTATTGTTAAGGGGTTCAGAACCGACGCTAAAAGGTTTTATTCAGTTTATCAATAATAAAATTGAATAAAAATTTCTGTGAGTTTTATATCCAGCGTTACTTAGTCCAGTTATGTTTGAAATTTCGATGTTGTTTTTGACAGAGAAACCAAAGTTTTTACTTCCGCTAGAGAGCGCAAAAGGTTTCAAATTTTTTTTGATGAATGCCCTGAAGTCTATTTTGAGCTTTTGTGCAAGATGTATCAATAGATCATTAAAAACATAAAAGTCAGAAGATGGTATCAATGTTTTTATATACAAAGTCTTTTTTCGATTTCACGATTTTTTTATTTCTTTTAAACTTATCAAAAAGATGTTAATTGAAAATATTGGAATCTTATCAAAAGTACATCGTAAAAAATGATCGTAAAAAATGATTGTAAGAAATGATTGTAAGAAATTGTTTTACTATTTGAAAGCTGAAAGTTAGAATATTAATGAAATCATTAATTGCAACAAAATTGTTTCTGTTCGTAGATTTGAAAAGATTTCGAAAAACTCTCCAAATGCGATCAAAGTTAAAAATTCAGCCACTAACTACAGATGTCTCTGAATAAATGGAAGTTTGTAAGGTTGGCTTCGTTAGCACAACAACAAAGGTGTTTAAAAATTATTTACAAAACATAAAACATGTAAAAATAAAACATTTAATTTTTAAAATTATAAAAAAAATAAAAATTTTTCTTAACTAAAGTAAATCTTAAAATTTTGAAATTTAAAATCAAAATTATTTTTTAACAGTTTACAAAAAGCAATAAAAAATAGAAAATAGATTAATATTATCATAATATCAAATAATTAGCTGCAATATCAAACTCATTGCTGATGATGGTTAGATGATTCTTAAGTACGTAAAAGTAAGATATACAAGAGTAACTCCAGTGACTCGATCTTGATTCTTTTTAAATTTTCTCTTTTTTTGACTGTTAATCTGTGTAATCTTCACGGGATCTTCTGTAAATCTTCACGAAGATTTGATCTGAAGATGAAGAAGTATGTGAAAGAAGTTGGTACATCAGAATGCTTTTAAATGTATCAACTTGAAGACCAACGAAAGATAATTGAAGAATTATGAAGTTCAATTTGACTAAAAGCTGGTATCAGTCGACGACATAGATAGAAAATCAAGTTAACAATCCGACAAAGCAAAAGTTTAAAAAAATAGTAGAAAGATGATGACAAGAAAACATAAATGAGATGAAAAAGATACGACCAAAGACAAGGAGACATCCCAGTTGGTGTCCCTGATCAACATCTTCAAGAGATGTAGCTTTCTACAACTTAATTGATTTATTGATATTTAAACTTCTTATTTCAAACAGAATATTTAATTCATATATCTGTAGTAAGCACAACATTTATTCAATAACTTTAAAATATTATTATTTATTTTAACCTCTGGGTAAGTTAATTATCAGAAGTCACCTTTAGAAATCTTCTTACCACTATCACCAGGAGAACTCACCACGAAAGCAAGTAAACTGCTCGATAGTATTTCTCTTCTTGTAATCTTACTTATGAACACTTACAGCGAGTAAACTGTTGAGTAAATAACAAAGTAACACGTTTCAGCATGTTGTACATTTGTTAAATTCTTACTTGGTGTTATTTAAAAAGTTTTTAAAACATTTTGGATAACTTTAGAAATCATTACTTTTTAAAATTCAAAAAGATTTTGTTTCAGAAAGAAAAATAATCCCAAGACGAACGATTTATCCTAAATTCTAAAAGACATTTTCTCACGAAGCAAAACTTAAACAAAGATAAGTTATTAAGACTTGATTTGATTTTGGAAGAGTTTTACTGAAATCAAATTTGTTCGATTTATTGTTTGGTTTACAAAAGTTGAAATAATTAACTTTGAAATATTTTATTTATTTGTCGTAGCATTTTGTAACAACAAATTTGTAGAAAATTGTTTAACTTTTTCTAATTTAAGATATTTTGACGATAATAGGTGTAAAATTTTGCCTTTTTTAAAGTATATTTTAACAAAGATATTTTATCATGAAAAGTTTATTGTAAATTTCAGGTGTGGTTACTAATGATATTTCAAAAACATTCAATTTTTTCTCTATTGATGAATTGATATTTTCGAAAAGTTTCTGAAATTTTTTATAACGACGAAAACCAATGAAACAAACTTTTTTTAAATCTTAAGTTTTAACAATAATATTTTTTCTTTTTAAATTTGTATAAATGATAAAATAGATAAAACAAAAATGATTTTTTATCAAAAAGACGAACAAAATGATATTTTTAATTTTCCAAATATTTTATAAATTGTAATAGGTTTTATCAGAAGTGTGAATATACATAAAATTAAATTAAATTAAAACACTTTTCTACAATATTAAATATATATTTGGAAAGTGTTTTAAATTATTTGAATAAATATCAAAACACATTAAAAGTTATTAAATCTTAAATCAAATTTTAGTTGTAAATCGAAATAATTCGAGTATTGACATCTTTTAATTACCTAAATTTTGAAAATAGGAAAATATGAATTAGAATTTATAAGACGACAAAAGATAAAACAACTTTGAAATATTTGCTTCAATAATTTCATAAAACTCAACTATTTGAAGCAAAAATTATTCGAGATAAGAATAATACTTTCAGTGAAACTATTTTGATTTAAATTAAATAGAAACTCAGTTGCGCAAGATCACTACTAACAAATGTGTATGCTGACAGATAAATAAAAGTGTTTAATTAAACCAAAAGATCACATCAAAATAAAGATCAGTTGTCAATAATTGATGTAGAAAATCAAACTTATTAGAACTTGACGCTTCTTCTACCAGCAACTTCATCACGTGATCACGAAGAGCTTCTTAGGAGTTTAATAAAGATTGTTTAGTGTCATTATAAGGTAATTTAGTTTGAGGAAATATGTATTTGGCGTTGTAGTAAGCAACTTGTTGGAGTAACAACAAACAATTTCTATATCCATGTAGTGTTTCCTGTTTCTTTGTTTAAATTTTCTTCGGTTTTAAGAAGAAACTTTAAAAAGTTGAAGATTCAGTTGCTTCATATTTCTTATATTTATTTAAAACTAAGAAATGATAAGAATCAGATAAAAGTTTGTTTAAGTTTTATAAATTATAAAAAGTAGAAACAGTTTTGTTTTAGAATAATGAAAGATCTTTTCTGCAATCTAATATCTGCTGAAATAATTAGTTTGCAATCAAATAACTTTTTCTGTAACCTCATTTATAAAGCGTAAAATATTTGGAAATTTTTAAGGCATCAAAATATTTGATAAATTAAAATCAATTATCAGATAGAATTTGTTCGATTATTCACTGAAAGTTAGTTTTATAAAAGGATTACATCTTTTATATTTGATGACTTTTAACTCTTAATGATTTTGCATCTAGGTTAAAGTAGCAGGAAGAAACTGCTGCATAAAACAAGTTTACTCATCAATCTTATAATAAGAAAGAAAATATTAGAAAAGTATTTAGTTAATTACACAAAATTGTTGAGTATATTTTACTTTTTAAGTATTTTCATGTTTAAAGAACCTTATTAAACTAAAAATAAACTTTTTATAAGAATTATAAACAATTTAAGATATTGATTTACGTTTGTTCAGATTTGTGGTCTAAACAGTTAAGTTTCAAACAATTAACCAATCAGAAGGTAGACTGACTCTTATAAAAATGAAAATATTTTGATTATAAAGTCATCAAGAACCGAAGTTTATGTCTTTCGAGCTAAAAACCAGACTTTTTCAAATAAGAAATTTGAGAAGAACCATTATTACCTTGCCCTGAAGCAAAAAGACTTTAGTAGAAATGTTAGAGAGTATTACCAGGCTAATAATGAGAACCAGTCACTAATGTTTAGAAATATTGTTTGAAAGATCAAGTTAAACCACTATCTTGAAAATGAAAGGAGCAAGACCTCATTTGAGAGGAAGAAACCTTACATGACTTGATTACGACTTGTAAGATCAAAATATCTTCAAACTTACATACAGATAAAAAGCTTCTGAAGCTTTGTTTTTATGATCTAAATTGAATTCCAGTCTCTTGTATGAAAATAATTATTGTTAAAATAACAAAGGTAGGAAATTCTTTTGTTACTTGGTTTAATACTATGAGTAATTTCAGATTAATTACAAAAAGTTAAATAACCTTCAATATTTTCAACTAATTAATCAAAGTCTTAAATAATTTTCTTTAGTTTCAAATGAACAAGTTTAAAATCTTATTTCAAGTAAAATGATTTATTAAATTATTTTGAAAATTGAGTTAGCCTCATAACTTTCTTACTTCCATTAAAGATAATGAAATTATATTTTCAAAAAATTTTAATTTTTAAAGATGTTCAAACCGCATAAATTCCAACGAACATAATACAAAAGATTATTTGTGAAATTTCATTTATTTTTTTCGTATAAAAGGTGTTATACAACAAAAACGTTACATAATTGAAAGTATTTCCAAAAATAATTAATTTAGATTATCTTTCAAATGGTTGAAGAATTTTGAAGCTATTAAACTCATATTAGTTTTTTTGGAAAAGTTCAGTTTTGAAATTTTAAAATTTGTTACAGAAACTAAAAATTTACATATAAGTTACAATTGATACAATCACAGATTGTAATTGGTTGTAAGAAATTTAATTTTATCGAAAGTAAAATTCAAACTTGACACATTCTAGATAATTTGTAATTATTTTCTAAGAACTAATAAAAAAATATTTCTAAACGTTGTTAAAATAGTAAGTTTTATGAGATTAAACGAGTAGTTCAAATAATTAAAGATAAAAACAAGTTATATAAGAAGATTTTTAGTCGAATAGCATGAAGTTATATATTATAATTTCATCATCAATATTTTCACTAATAATAAACTGTCAGTTGATTAATGTTTGGTATTTTAAAGTTACTTTCAACACCAAGTTCAACTAGAGTGAGTTAATTGCTATTAACAATTTTCATATAAGCATATTATGAATCTAAGCTTTGTTGTCCCAAACAAAATAATTTGTCTTTAAAATTTATTCTTTAAATAGAATTTATTTCAACTTTTGATATTTTTACTACCCTTGAAAAAAGTTGAAGACGCTTCTATTAAAGAATAGTAAATTGGTAATCAGATCTTTAATTTATATTTTCTAACTTTCATCGTCTTTAACTTCTGAATTTTTAATGTTCAAAATTATAATTAAAATTTAGCAATTTTTTTATGAATTGTCTGAAATTGGAGATATTTAGCATCAAACTAACTTTTTATACTGAATTAGAAATTATTTGACATTTAATTTGCAAAAGTGTTGAAACATTAAAATCAATTGTAATTCAAATCTAAAGGAAGAAAATAACTGATAACAAACAAATGAACTTTAAGTTGATATACGAATTATAATCAAAACATTTATTTAAAAAGAATTTAAGATTTGAGAATGTTTGGATTATGAGGTCCTTGATGGAGCTACCAGTTTTTTGAACAAAGATTTTCTTTATAATTTGAAAAACAAAAACAGATAATTATTCAAAGTAAAAACATATATATTCGAAGGTATCCTTCTAATCATTATTGTAGCACTTAATCTCTTGGTATGGTAAACCAACTTCAAAACAGATGACGAAAAACTAATTGTTGAAATTCTGTTGTTTAAAGTTTGTTTCTATCTTTATTATTAATTTGGTTTTTCTTTTAAAATTAAAGTTGAATTTCTATAGAACAAAGTAAGCTAAAAATTATTTTCCAAAATGTTAAATTTTTCAGCAGTAAATTATAGTTAAATAATTTAAACTACCGAATGATTGATATAAGAAAGGCAAAATAAATTCATAATCTTGTAATAATTTGAGATTTGTTAGGGTGTGTTTGATAAAACTCAGATTAAATGGTTTAAAAAGTTGAAATATCTAAATCTTTAAAAGCCGACATAAGCTCAGCTGGATAATTGAGATCTTGTTGTGGAATGCTGTTTCATATATTGGTACATCAAATAGTTGGCTTGAACTTCTGTAATTTTACCAAATATTTGTTGAGGTTTCAACAAAAAAAAATCTTTGTAAATGTAATTCTATCAAATAAAAATATTTTTGTGAATTTAATGAAAAAATATAAGGTTATTTCTTTAAAATTGCTAAAAAGCATTGAATGAAAAATACAAAACATATAAATATTTATTTAAAGAATTATTTAAAATTTTCGGTAAATAATTTGATAAGTTTTTAGAAGAGAAAAAGACTTTAATTAAAAACTTTTC
Organism: Pegea sp. RAD2-039; assembly: GCA_034620365.1. Classification (NCBI taxonomy): domain Eukaryota; kingdom Metazoa; phylum Chordata; class Thaliacea; order Salpida; family Salpidae; genus Pegea; species Pegea sp. RAD2-039. Next base: position 57,543 of record JAQGEQ010000344.1, read on the forward strand.
ATTTGATTTGCATAATTGGAAATTAATCATTGAAATAATAACTTCTACATGGAACCATTCTTTCAAATTAAAAACAAATTGTAGTTCTTCAATCAATTTTTACATCTTTTTGATTGAAAACTAATTTCCTTTGTATCTTTATCCATTTTTTAACGATGCCCAAAAAATTATTTGTTTTTATTGTTTTTCATTTACATTTTAAAACGGTTTCTTCAAATTAATCAAAATTTAAATCTAAAAAAAAGAATAAAAGATATTGCTAAAGTGAAAATTATTTAAAAAATAAATTAAAGTTAAGAAAAAGTTTTGCATTTGTTAATATCAAAAGTAATGACAACAAATACATTTTTTTAATTAATAACTTTGGCTAATAATTAATCAAATTTAATAAAAATGAAACTAATTTTCAGTTCAAACTAACTCTTGTTGTTTCTATTTAGTGCTAATAGTCGACAATTCATCTTCATTTGATTAATCTGTTATAAATCTTTATTATTAACTTCAACAGAAGAACGAGTCTGAGATGAAAATAGAAATCGTTCTTTATTTGTTTCAACAATTCTTTATCTTTTATTTATTATTTTCAAAGATAACTAGTTCAGTTAATCACAATAAAGCTAGACATATTTTTTTCATCAATAAAAGTAAGTTTCAATTTTTGACGTCATCTTTGGTCACGTGATCATTTGAAAATCTCTATAAATACATCCTTAAAATTGGTCTACATCACTATTCAAGAAATTTTCACAAGTTACGAGCGCTCGAAACAACATGATGTAAGTGCTGTTGATTATTCGAATAAATTATATTAAAGTATAATTTTATTATAGTTCAAATGTGAAATATTTAGTATTAACTAAATGGTACTAACTTCTAGTTAAAATCTTTATAATCAGAAACGCATAATTGGATTTTTCTCTTTATTTATTGACTTGGGTATAAAGTATTTTAGTTTAACATTATTTCTTATGTTTATATTACTTTCTAATAAAGCTTTTATTTAGTTCCAGAAAACTTGCTTCTATATTGATTGTATTTCAAATGATATTTATGATATTATATGGAGTACTTTTTGAATATCATTCTCTACATGCTGGTATTTCCAACCAATCAAATGTTATGAGTCAACAAAATTACGAAGATCAGGAACTCTATTCTTGTAAGATTTAAATTGTTAAATATCTCGCTGAAGTTAATTTTTAAATTAATTAACTTGGAACTTATCTGTTAGTATCCAGACCCATAAAGCAATCTAATAAAACATATTTAAAAGCGATTTAAAAGTTTAAAAACTTAAACAACTTTAACGCTTATCTTTAAAACACTAATAAATTTAAAATGATAAGTAAACTATATTTAATTCTAACTAGAATTATCTTATTTAAATCACTTTTTGATTTGGTTAAAGTAATCTGTTTTAAATTAAATAACTCAAACTAAGTTTTATTAGATAAAAGTGATGACAAAAATTGTTAAAATGATAAAAGCAAAGTTGATAAAAGTATTAAGATATTAGTCTAAAATCTTTCAGATAGATTCAATAAAGTTAAAAAACAAGTCACTAACTTTTCTCAGTTCAAATCAAAACAACAAAAATAATAAAATTCCGTTAGATGAATGAAATGTCTACAAAACCTGACATGATGTAGTTAATGGAAGTCATAAAAATAGTAAAAAAAATCATTATCTGAAAATCTTTCGTTTTAAATATTTATTTAATAAAAAAAAATACTTTGAAAACTTTTACATCAAATTAGAAATTCAATTTTTCAGTATTTTCTGATGTTCATTTGATTGTACTTATTGGAATTACTTTCTTTTTGATATTTCTTAAATATTATGGACAAAGTGCTGTTGCGTTTTGTTTATTAATTACATCATTTACTATTCAATGGTCAATAATTTCTAATGGGATACTAAAAGGAGTTAGTTCAGGTTCTTGGCCAATACAGTTAAACATGGAAAGGTATAAACTCTACAAATTTCCACTAAATGTTTTCTGGTTTTTAACTTAAACTCTTTTACAGTTTTTTTGAAGCTGACTTTGCTGCTGCTACATCTCTTATTTCTTTTTGTTGTGTACTTGGAGTTATAAATCCGCTTCAAATTGTCATGATGACATTGTTGGAAGTTGTTTTTTACAATTTGTCCAACTACTTTGCTCTACAAATTCTGGTAATTGCCAATTTTTTGTACTGCAAACACATTTTACATAACCAAAATGTAATTTCTTCGACAAAAATTTAGGTCGAAATGTTATTTGCAAAACCAAAACCTTAAAAATTTTGTTCTTAGCTCAAAGACACTGGAGGAACTATTTTAATTCATGTCTTTGGAGCATACTTCGGTCTTGGTGTTTCATGGGTCTTAGGAAAGTTTTCTCCTTCTACAAGTCGCAAGGAAAAGACTAGCCATCAATCTGAACTTCTTTCCATGATAGGTAACTACAAAAAACAGTTTATTAACCAACTTTTATGGATGTTTACAGTTTGAAACTGAAATTATAAATTAAATAACTTTTTCACTTCTTAAAATATCAAAGAAAGTTTTACGTTTAAAAGTTTATCTTGAATTTGAATTTTTACTCCTCATATAAGTGATGTTGAAACAATTGCTTGTTTTCAGGTTGTATGTTCTTAATTACATATTGGCCATCTTTTAATGCGTGTTTAGCAAAAGGAAATTCAAGATTCAGATCAATATTCAACACAATTCTAAGTATTAGTTCTGCTTCATGTACTTCATTTGCAGTTGATATTTTACTTAATCAAAAGTTAACAATGGTAAGTTGATTTTGGGAAAAATTCAAAACAAATAGTTTTCTTTTTTTGTTTATTTTTTTAGGGAAACATACAGAATGGAGCTTTAGCTGGAGGTGTTGCAATGGGAATAAATGGAGATCTTATATCACATCCATCAGTTGCTGTAGCGCTCGGGTTTATTTGTGCAATTGCTTGTGTACTTGGCTTCCAATATGTTCAGGTTTTTTGTTTTTATTAGTAATCTATAACTGAACGTAGACTAGTTTATTGAATTCAATCACTGCTAAAAATTAGTTTGTTTTCTTGATAACAAAACCGAATATCGATAATTTATTAAGTTTGCAAAATTTGTATTTTTCTGTTAATAATTTCGAATCATTCTCACAAAACATTTCTCAAATTTTTCCCTTTTCCACTAACTACTTTGTTTTTGAAATTTAAATTCTCAAATTACAATTAAAGTAATTAAAAAATAGATTTGATGTTAAAATCGAAAAGTTATAATCAAGTATTTTCTTGCAGCCATTTCTTGAAAGCAAACTTGGATTTCATGATTCTTGTGGTGCTCACAATGTCCATGCACTTCCTGGAATTATATCAGCTTCAACCAGTGCAGTTCTGATGCTGTCAACTTTCAAGACAAGTCACGTAGACGAGTAAGTTATTTCAACAAACAAGTCATCAGTAATCGGAATCGTTGATCATTTTTCAGTCTTCTTTCTATTGTACCTTGCGAAACTCTACGAGATCAAGCCCTTGCTCAGATAATCGGGCTAGTCGGAGTTATTGCGATCAGTAGTGTGTCTGGGTTACTTACTGGACTACTAATTTCACTTCCTCTATTTGGGCGAATGACAGAAGAAGAAATATTTAATGATGAGACTTTCTGGAAGGTAATTTTGTAGATGATGATGTATTTTAAATCTTTTTTATCATTAAACTTTCATCGTACGAAAAGTTAATTAACTGAAGTAGAAAGTATTTTGTAAATTTTCTCATTTGATTCAGGTTGATTTCGAGCTGGAGAAGAAGCTAGAAAGAGACGCTCAAAAGTCAATGATAACTGTTTCATCAAGTCAATTTTGATGATTCGATGTTCTTATGTAAATGTGTAATAAAATGATTGAATAATTGATGAGTTTTTTATAAATAGGATTTGATAGAATCATCTGAAATAACATTTAATCTAGATTGTTAATTAAATGAGAATCAAACAGAATCAAAGGAATCTTTTAATAATTAATAAATAAATTTATAATTGTTTAAGTTTCTTGATCAAGACAGAATTTTCTTTTTTCAATTCTTTGTAATCACAAATAATCTTTGCAAGATTTTCACTGGCATTTTTACTTTCCTCTTTAGCAATCTAAAAACCATTTAAAAAGTTAGAAGATAGAGATAGGCTAGAGTTCACCGACCTGTTGTTCTAACTCTCGAATTTCACAAACTATCGAACCTGTATCTTCAACAGTTGTTAACAAACTCACACAATCATCATGCAAAGCAACAAGTAACTTGTACGCTTGTCGAATTTCATCATCTCTTTTAGCATCCTTAAAAATAAGATTTTTACAAATTTGAAGTTGAAAGTAAAATATGAACCTTAAAAATCACTTCATCAGTGATTGCAAATGTCCTATCGATTCGCTCTCTCAATTGATTGGTAATTTTTTGTGTCTCTCTTGTATCTTCTAAGATTTTTTGAATATCTTTTTTCTGTTTGTGAATACTTGCAACAATTTCTAGAATACGTCTCGTGTAATTATGTCTGGGTGTTTCTTTTTGGGTTGAACATAATTCCATTTTCTAGTAAAAAATTCATTTTAGAAAAAGCTAAGATTGAAATAAAAACTGTTTCAGTAAACACTAACCATTTGTTTGATCAAAATATCTTTCTTCTTCGACTCATTCATTGTTTCTTTCATCCTTCTTCGCATAACTTGTATTTCTTCCATCAATTTATCAACACCAACCTTTTAAATCAAATCTGAATTACCAACAGTTCCACTTCGATCTTCAACTTACTCTATTATTATTTAAAGTTTCTTCTAAACTTCTTCTTTGATCTTCCAAAGGATCACGAAGATCAATCCAAACTTTTTCCAGTTCTTCTTTTCGATCTTTACTTTTATCAACGAGTTGCTGAAGTAAATCGAATAAATAAAAGAAGTTACATCAACATCTTCACCTGAAGTTTTATCAAATTCTCTCCACTATTTGATAACATTTTAACAACTTTGCTCTTCGATTTCAAATTCTCTTTTTCTTTTGCAATAACTTCAGAAACATTCTTCATTTCAATGGACATCTTCGAATTTAAAAGATTGTTTTAAACTTTCAACTTCAAATTCTCGAACCTGTTCAACAACTAATTCATTTTCTTTTATCCGATCCACATCCACATCAACCTCTTCAAGAGCAGATCTGATCTTCTTCTTTATTTCATCGACTTCAACTTCCAGCAAATCCTTCTCATTTTCCGTTTCCTCCTAAATTGATCAATTTAAAAATAAAAATCTTGGAAGAAGAAGAAGACCTCTTCTTGATCAGAGGATTGTTGAGAAGACTCTTTTTTCTGAGGTTTCTTCCTTGGAAGAGGAACAGGTCGTTTTACTTCTTCATCCTGAAACAAAACTTCAATTTTTTCATCTTATTTCGATCAGAAGTTTTGAAATCAATTCAAAAATTTTCTTCAATTTCTTTTTCAGAGATGTGGTTTCTATCTCAGTCGTGGTCCTAGACCTTTCTAAATGAGTAGTTTCTGCTGTGCTAAGAAGTAGAACTTTTAGTTCAAAGATCTTCCTGCCTCATTCAGGGAGTCTCTTTGAGTTTGGAGCTTCAGGATTAGGATCTTGAGAAGATTCTAACTGAGATTTAGTTGAGAAATTTAGCTTGATTTGCGAGTTGTAAAAATTGATCAGATCTTCATCTCATCTTCATCTGATCTCCATCTGATCTTCATCGGATCTTCCATCTGATGATGTCTAGAAGCTAAGATCAGGAGACATTCGATTCTAAGATCTTTTATCAGTGGTTATTAACGAGGAAGACCCTAAGAGGGTTTCTCTGATTCCACCAGTTGATGATATTCTCGTAAAAACGAAAAATTCTCAAAAAAAATCTTTTTTTAATAAACAGGAATTATTAAAATTTAAATAAAAAAGTGGAAACACTGATTTGATGAACTTCTAAATTAATAAAATAATAAATTATTAACTTTGCAAATGAACTAACTTGTTGGTCAGCAGTGAGCTGTAATTGACGATTCAATATAAACCTCGAGTTGAGAGATTTCTGAGAGGCAGGGAGACATCCAGATATCTTCTCTAAGACCTCTTCATAAGACGCATTGAGATCAAGTTTTGGTTCTAAAAATATCAAATTTTGAAAAAGTAGATTTCAAATACAAAGAAATACCTGATGATGAGGAAGACGAGTTCTTCCACGAGAAGTGATCTTTCTGGGATCTTAGATCATTTGATGCATCTTCATTCTACAAATATGTCATCAGATGAAGATATTTTTAAGATATAAAGAATTGAGTTGAAATATTTCTACCTCTTTGAAGACTTTTTGTTTTTCAATTTCAACAATGTTATCTTCAAATATACTTGGTATTAACTTCATTTGATTTTCAGCAGATATTTCTGAAATATTTCAGCAAGTTAAGTTAATTGTCTGTGAAATTGATGGGAAGTTTTACTTTGTTGTAAGAGGTTAGCAATACTTTCATCAGAATTAATTGTTTGAAATTGAAAAGTTTTTTGAAAAGTTTTTCTACAATTTGTTGGCAACCAAAACTTTTGTGATTCAATTTTTAAAATTTGAGAAATTCTTCTACGTAAAAGTGAAGTTGCTGAACCTAAAAATTGATTCGAAATAATATTTGAAGATGAAGACACAACAAATTGAAATATGAAAGTTGTTGGGACCTGAATCATCTTTGGAGTTCTCATCTTTGGGAAGTTTTTCAACTAAATGCATAAAAACTTTCCTAATCTCATTTTCAGAAGGATATAGAAAAGTTTGGTAGCCGATTTCACCTTTAAACCCAGTTTGCTGGCAAGCTCGAGCAAGAGAAGAACCAGCGCGAAAGCGAGCCGACATTCCTTAGATAAATTTCAAAGAATTAAATCAAAATTTCAACTTCTGAATAAAAATTAAATTCAAAAAAAAAGTAGAAAAATTTAGGAGAAATTCTTTTCATATTTATCTGTCATTTAAATTTGATGAAATGTAAATGATATCAAATATTACCAGGTGGAAATTTTGTTGCCATTTTGAAGTCAGAATCAATTATAGATAAACATCTAACTGCTGCTTCAACTACTTCTTCAGCAGTGAAATCTTTTAATCCATCTCTACCTTCAGCAAATTCACTAAAAACATAAGTACAGTTTATTGTTTCAAAACTATAAACAAAAAAATCTTCAACAAAAAAATCATCAACAAAAAATTCATCAACAAAAAATTCTTCAACAAAAAATTCATCAACAAAAAATTCATCAACAAAAAATTCATCAACAAAAAATCTTCAACAAAAAAATCTTCAACAAAAAAATCTTCAACAAAAAATTCATCAACAAAAAATTCATCAACAAAAAAATCTTCAACAAAAAATTCTTCAACAAAAAATTCATCAACAAAAAATTCTTCAACAAAAAATTCATCAACAAAAAAATCTTCAACAAAAAAATCTTCAACAAAAAATTCATCAACAAAAAATTCATCAACAAAAAATTCATCAACAAAAAATTCATCAACAAAAAATTCATCAACAAAAAATTCATCAACAAAAAATTCATCAACAAAAAATTCTCCAACAAAAAATTCTAAATTCTTATTTGACTTTATGTTTTGACTTTAGGTTTCATTTTGAGTTAAATATTTGTTTATTAAGAAAATTTTTTTTAATTATTTTAGAATTTTATTTTATAAATAAAATTAATAGCACAAAAAATTTCAGTCTAGAAAATAGAAAAAATATATTCATTGGTATTATAACTCAATATCATGTAAAAAAACTTCATAATACTTGTCATTTTTAACATGTTTTTTTGTATATTCTAATTTTATGATAACAAAAGTCAATTAAATCAAAAGACATTGTATAAAATATTATTACAAAATTAAAATTTATTAAATAAACTTAAATATATACAACCACAAAATTTGTCCAACAATTTTATCACAACATCAGGTGTTTTAAGCACTTTTCATAATCAAAATAATTTATATATTTTTATAACAAACATTTGAATTATTATTAAGTATTACTACCTTTTTTATAAGAAGTATAAAAGTTTTTACTAAACTAAATTAAAACTAAATTATCTTATTTTATTATAAATAAAGCTTAACATTTTTATTTGTTTGAAAATAGAAAATATTTGAAAAAATTTCAAAACTTACCATCCCATATGAAGAAAGGAAGATAATATAATTTGATCGACTTCTTCCATCATAAAATAATAATTTAATCTCAAAATACAACTTAAATAAAAACAATAGAAATATTAGTGGTGAAAATAACACAAAACAATACTTATGAGATTCAAGTCATTGATATACTTCAAAATTACTTACAAATTTATTAAAAAAAAACTAAATTAAAATATAAACAAAAAAATATAAATATGAATATAATATATTCAAGTAAATTGAAATGATGAAACTATAATTGTAAACATTACAAATAATGACTAGGCCAAACATTGATAAAGCCAAAATGTTGTAATAATAACTTCAAAAAATAACTAAATACTTAAAGTTGTTTTAAGAAACTTGATCAAGACATATAGAGTTTAGCATTAAATGTTAAAAAATAATAATAGTATACTAGTAAAAGTTAAAGGTTTGAGCTATTAATAGTTATAATGATTAATATATTCGTAAGTAAATTGTTTATAATTACAACAGTATACAAAAGCATAAAAACGATTCTTAAATCATCAAAAAGTGTTTGCTATTAAAACTAGCTTGCTTTAAGTTCTTACTGTTTATCGATATCAGCCAATATTCTCAAAGTATGATCTTGAATTGTTGTTCAGGCCACATTCACGAGATTAGTATGCAGGAAACTCGATATTAAATATGATAGTTATAAACATCGTCTCAGTTTCTTAAAATTAGATACTTTGGAAATTCGACGGATTACATACGACTTAATTCTTACTTTTAGAATATTTTAATTGAACTTCACTATTTAATTGAACTTCAGTTTGATGATTTCTTTTCCATTAGGTTTTACCTCAAGTTATAAAAACTCAGATGACACACATTACATCTTAATAAGCCCATATCACCTGGTACATTAATCAAAGCGATTTTTTTTCATACCGCACGATTAGTACATGAAACCAGCTGCCATCAGACATTGTCATGTCAGAATCACTCGCGTTGTTCAAGCAGAAGTTGAACCGTTTCAATATTACCAACATTCTCATTTCTGAACTGTGGTTTTTTACATTATATGTAATTGTTCACTGTCATTTGTTTTGCTATATGTTATACTACTGAAATACCATATGTTACATCTTTTGTTTTCTATATTTCTAACAGTTATATGTAATAGATATTATTTGTGAATGTGTATTAGTGAGAGGTGCTCTCTTCAGACACCCTCCTTCGCGTTTATTGAAATAAATAAATAAGATAAAAAGAATGCTCTAAGCACAATTTTTTTGTATCGTCTAATTTTATTTACAATCAAATCGAAACTTTTTCTTTTATTGAATTTAGCTGATTAGTTTATAGACATAGTTTGCAAGTTTTTAACAAATTAACAATTGAGACTGATTTCTAACATTTTAAAAGTAATTGTCTATCTAACTAATATTAGGTTTTTAAATAAAATCTAAAAAATATGTATAAGCTATTAATATTTCTGATAAATACTGAAAAAAGTATTAAGTGACTTAAACACTAACTTTAAATGACTTTAGAACTACTCTATTTCTGCTTTCTTCTTTTAGTTTTCTAATAAATTTTAATAGCTTTGCTTTTAATAACTTTAATTTCTTATACAAATACTTCTAATAAATTGAATTTGTGCGCTTTTATAACATTTTGTTCAGGTTACAGTATATAAAGAACTTCGATTTTTCAACTAGTTTCCCTGATTTAAGCTCCGTGAATCTCAAAGATATATTTGAAGCTAGAGAGCTTGTTAAAGCGATAAATATTCTTTGCCCGATAACACTAAACCAAAAACCTTATGTGTAGAATTAAGAATGCAAAGAACTGTTTTTATACGCAATTAAACCTTCATAAAGATTATTAATACCCTCAAATACATGTTACACAAGATAGCTTTGATAAATCAGTTTTGCAAAATGTTTAATGTTGTTTGAAAGCTCAAAGCAATAACAAGGTCACGAAGATGTGTTCTCTGAATAACTTATCGAGCTGTTTGTGACAATAGTAGATTAATTAATCCTAAACTACTGTAACTGATAACCGATCAATTGTAGAAAGGAAATACTGTCATCTCGTAAAAGGTTACTAGAAAAGATTCTATTAAAAGATAAGAGAGTTGGAATTTGTCGCTAGTGTATTCTACTTTTAAAAGCATTCATCATGAGCTAGCATACAGCTACAATCCAGAAGTAAAGATGAAGTGACTCTTAGTACACGCTTGGATCAAGACTTTGAGATGAGGTGAACAAAGACAGCGGATATCTTCTTTATAGACAAGTGGGTCAAAGAAGATATCACTTTAGATATCAGACAGCATCAAATGGAAAGCAGCGAAGTCAATTTCAAGTGGAAAAGATTTCTACTTTTGTGTTTCTTCTTCTAGAGGTTGCTCACGATCTTCTACTTTTCTCGAAAACTAAACTAAGATGGTTTGGAGCAAAAAGTCGAGAAGCCTGGAGTACAAATATCTTAAACTACAAGACGATCAACACAAGATCACAAAATCAGGGAGCAAGTAGGGAACAATCAGGGAATTGTTTTTATTTTAATGAAATCTTAATTGGGAAAACATCACAACTCAATTCTCCTAACATTTCATTTTAAAAATAATAAACTAAATATTTAACAAAAATTCTAGCTTCAAAAATGACTTGATGACGTCATGAACGCACGCGACGCTGTTGCCGTGATCGGTAAACATCATTAGGAGGAGGAACAAAGACTTTAGCGGCAGGTGGTGATACGTCATCATCGCTTTCTGCTCCATTGTTTATCTTGGGTGATGGTCTTTTGATGGTCACGTGGTTCCGAACTTTACTGGTTGTTGGGTTGTTGGATACACTTAAAGTCAAACCAATTCCACCCTCATCAACCATTTGTAACCAATCTTTCTCTACACAACGCAATTAGATGATAATCGAGCGTCACACCTCACTGCATCTACCTTTTGGAAACCGTGAATCAATAAAAGTATCCATCAAATCATCGATCTTTACAAAAGGTCCTTTAAAGAAACGTGGTGGAGGCATCAACTTTAGTAAGAGGCTTACAGGGCCAGGAATTGGGAACTCTCCTCCGGGAACATTATGTCCTGGATCTTTGAAAGACACATCAAACAAGAGATCTTCATCAACTGATCACTTACATGGTTTAACTTTTGGTTTGTATGGTAACATCTGTGTAAGGTCTGGGACCTGATATCCACTCTTATTATCATCTTTACAACTTTTCGTGATCACTTCAGTAACACCACCAGGGTTTCGTTTCCTTTTTACATCCTACAAGCGAAAAACATCATCAAGATCAACTTCTAATCTTCTAACAACCTACCTGGTAGCCAATTGAACGCAGTATGTGTTTTGAACACGGATATAAATCAAAGAAGCGATATCTGAAGAAGATTTATCACTTTAATGAACTAAACTTCCAACACTTACCTGTCTACTAGTAAACAAGTCACTTTTCCCTCATACTCATCTGCAAACGTCTCTTTTCTTCGACTTTCTATTTTTAATAGAGATGTCAGATCACCAACATTGTTCTCAAATTCACAATATTTATTCCAAATGATTCTGAAATATCAATTCATGTAAATCTCTCACATTTGTAAACCTTTCAAAAGTCTTACTCGGAATGTTCAGGAGGTAGATTGCCAGATGTAAGGACTCGTTCGAACAGTACACGAGTGTTGTTGTCCTCTGTAGATAAATCATTGAATCTGATGATGTAATTGATTTGAATCTCACCGTTTAAATGACTCATATACTCGATGTGACTAATTAAGTATTCAGGAACATGATCGAATCGTTTTAATCCTAAATCGTAAATTCGGAATCCGATTTGTTTATCTTTTGAACAGTGATATTCCATCATAGCTGCAGCCACATAAACCTCATATGTGATTCGGCAATCTTTTCTTGCTTTCTTGAAAACCTCTCTAGCGGACCCTATACCTTCTGAGCGACGAGCAAACTTCATATACTGGATGTAGGTCTGTAAATACATCATTTGTAACTTGTTAGTAAATCTCTAATTACATCTTACAAGAGTCTGATCGATATCTGGAATATCTAATAAGCGTTTGTAGATTCCATGAACTTTTTCAACTTTACCACGAGATTCTTCAAAATCAGCGTAAGCGAAATGAATCAATTGATTATCGTGCATCATATTTGAAATTGCTCTTTCATATAAATTTGCTGTTTCTTCTAATAACCGTTTCGCACTATTCGTATCCTAACAACATTAGATTAGATGAATGATGCAACCCACTAGTTTCTACTAACTCCTTTCTCTTGCATTGTAACACTCATAGTGTTCAGGAAGTTTGCTGCTTCGTACCAAATATCAGGATAATAACCAAGACACAGAAGACTTTGTTCATATGCAAACATCACTGAAAAAGATCTTTTAGTTATATAGGAAGATTTGGAAGATTGATATCAGACCTCTTTTAGTAACTAAAGCAACATCATCCACTCGCAGAGGGTTACTTTTCTCCCAATTGATAAGAAGTTTCCATAATTCAACCTGAAAATAACCAAAAGAGTCAGAAAAGAGATCAAAGAGTCTTTGAGATGAGGACTTGTTTGGTGGCTTCTGGTGATGATACAGGTGGTGTTGATGGTGAATTGCGTTGCAAACTTCTAGTTCTTGCTTCTAACTCTTTAGTGATGCGACGAGCAGTTAGGAAATCTCTATTTGTGTCATCTAACATCTTCTTTGCTACGATTTGACTAATTGACTGAAAAGATGAAGATTTAGTCTTCATCTAGAGAATATCTACGAATTTACCTGTTCAAATGCACTGTACTCTCTCCACAACTGCTCCACATTCGATATAGGAGTCTTGCAGCCACGTTGGTAGATCTTCCTCACTGCTGTTATTCGTTGATTATCAGCATAAGATCCAATCACCTGACTAAAAACCAAAATTTCAATCTTTTTCAATAATCAGTTAAAATTCGAAAAATAAAAATGTCCATATATGTAAATAATCATGTTGCCAAATATTTATTTCAAAAGTTAAAACCTATTCACGGCGACTTACGCAGATTTCGAGAAATTTATGTAATCAGCCCATACAGGGAAGGACATGACGTCATATCCGATTTTATCGATTGCAAACTCGTATGCTTTGGTCATTTTTTCTCTAAAAAGAAGATTATCATCAAATGTCTTTAAAGATTGGTTGAAAGTACAAACCTAAATGATGAAAGACCGCTTTTAGTCTCACGAACATAATTTAGATAGCATTTCCACAAATCTATGTTTAGAACTTTAACTAAACAGCGTTGAAACAGTTTCTCCACTTTGTCATAATTTCGAGTTTTCATCTGAATCAGCGAGAAAAATTCGGATTATTTCATATCTCAACAAAATCTTATGTCAACAAATGAGGTGAAAGATCATTTTCAGACATAATTTCGGATTTAGTTCACAGAAATCTGCTGCTGTTGTTTTCTAACAATTTTGTTTCTAATCATTTTAAAAAAGACAAAAATCTACAAACTTGTAAAAAAACATCTTTCAATTTTTTATTTGTTATCAAAAGTATTCAAAAAACAACTTGAAATATCAACTAAAGAATCTAAACAATCAAAGATAGTAAAGATCAAAAAGTCTTCAAAACTTCTTCTATATATTAGAATAAAAAGTAAACACTAATACCAATTTTTCTGATTTATTCATTTCATTAAAAGCACAAATAGATAATCTGACAAAATTATGAAGCTGTAATAAAATATGATGACTTATTTAACAAATTTCTTGATGAGAAAATAGATGTTAGTTAAACATCTTCAACAAATTTGTAAAACAAATGATAGAAATTAAATTTCTTGTAATTTAAGTTTTGAAGAAATACAATCACCTAATTGAGGTTGTCTTTTGGCAAGAAGGAAGAATTTGTGAACTTACTGACTAGTTAACTACTGAAATGGAACTTGAAAATGGATTAGGTCTGAAGTAAGGACTTGGGAGAGTTCTTGAAGTCAACTTCTTACTGGTTAATTATTAAAGATGTGGAAAAGTCGACGCCCTGTGGAAACTATCACCAATAACCCTCCCCTTTCTAGAGTTACCAGGGCAACAGAAGATATTATCAGAAGATAAGCTCCATACACAAATCTTTAGAACTATGTGGATTTTTTTGAAAGATATTAGCAGACTTATAGCTACTTCTAAAATAACAGACAGTTAGAACTCAGAGGTTTTCTGTCAAAGTTTAAATACCCCCCCCCCTTCTTGTCACCCTCTTGTATACTTTTCTCTTCGATTTACAACCTTACAATTTATTTTCCGGGTTCGCCTTATTAGGACTGGCTTCCATGGTGTTTAACTAGCCAGAGATAATAATAAGTTAGAAGAATTTATTAACAGTTTGAAACTGATAATTTTGTTAGTAAAAAGTGAAACAAAATAACTAATTTTATAAATATATTTTCTTAAACTAAAAAAGTTATAAATTATATTCACTTTACATTATTATTTTATAATTTATCTTTTAGATAAAATATAAATTTATTATAATAGAAAACTATCTACAAGTATATTAATAAAAATAAAAAAATAACTTTCAAAAAAGTTAGTATAACAGAAGAGTTAGTTATCAGTACACCCTTTGTGTAATTCTCATACAAAACAACACTACAAGCTTCTTTTATGATTTTATGCAATATTAAACGAAAAATATAAAATTAATTTTTTTTTCAAAAATATCAGATCAAAAACCGAAGACAGATAAAAAATAGAAATAGAAGCAATAGAAATGAAGTGATTGAAAAAGACGATGCCGTGTAGCATAACAGAACTTTGTAGATTTCAAAATCCATCAGAACACTGTAAAGTATTTGACTTCACATTTATATTTGAATTAAAAAGTAAAATAATGGCTAAGTGATTTTGTAACTAGATGTAAGCCAGCACAAAACTTGCTCAGACATATATGAGGGCTTTTTTTAATATCATAAAAAAGAAGAAAGTGAAAATTATAAACTTTTAAGCATGCTAATTATGAAAGTTTATTCTACCTCATGTTCAATATAAATCTTCCAATATCTTCCTGAAGTTGAGAATTGTTTGATAATATCTTCATAAGTTTTACGAGCTTTATGAATTGGTTGGATCTTTAAAAACAAATCAATTTAAATCCACATCAACAACAGAAACAACAAATAAAAAACTGTTAAAAACCTGTGCTTCTCTAATCAAACCATTCCATGCATCAATATCAAACTTATTTTCATCTATTCTTTGTTGTAACTTTTTTACTCTCTCCGGTACATAGTCCTAAATAAGATCAACAATTTCATCAAAAGAATAAAGTTTTATAAAATGTCATTTACGAAATGAAATATAGTAAGTTAGAATAAAAAGACTTATCAACAATATTTTTTCAAAAAACATTCATAATAACATAAATATTATATTTAAAATTATAAGTTAGAAATATCAAAATAACTTTGTCAATTTTTTGTAACAAATAATAAAATGTTAAATAAATCCATAAAATTAATTTAAAAATGATGATTATTATGTTTTAAGTTTATACAACATAAAACTAAACTTTTAAATCAAATATGAAATAGAATTAATATTAATTTAGACCAATAAACTTAGAAACATTACAAAACATAGATAGATAATTATTTGGCACAAATCATATTTTAAAAAGCTGATAAAAAAGTCAGAAGAAAGTTACAAAATAAAAATAACAAAAAAATTAAGATAGAAATTATTAAGAGTTATAAAATTACTTTCAATATATATGAACAAACTATTTAAAAATATAATCAAAACAAGTTAGTTAAATTTAGTTGGAAAGATTTTCTAAAGTTATAAAAAAAATAAAATATCATTATTATAAGTTACATTCAAGTAATAAAACTTTTGTAAATTGGTTAGTATAAATTATTAAACTTATATAACTTTAATTCTAAACAAAAATTGAAAAACAACTTTAAAATTGAAAAGTTTTGCTTACTTAAAAGTAATAAAATAAATATGAATTAAAAAAGCAGTTTAATGAAAAAATATATGTTAATATTAATAAAAAATAAATGTTAATTAGTTAGAATAAGAAAAGTCATACAAAAATTGTTCAATCTAAATCGTAAATATAAAACTAACTTTAGAAAATAATCAATAATTAAAAATAGAAATAAAAACTTACCGAATTTTCCACTACTTTTTGTGACATTTTAGTAATAAAGTGAATAGAAATTTATGAGAATTAATACAACGGCAGTGATACTACTAAGTATTTGCTTAAATGAAGTGTTTCCAAATTATTTTTTAGAATATTTAAGAAGTAAACCCTTAAAAATTTCGGAATTTTCAAAATTTAATTTAATTATAAATTGGAAGTGAAAACAAGATTGGTAAATTTGATAAATAATTTGTGTAAAACTTATTTAAAGCTCTAAAATAATGTCTCTTAAAAAATTTATTATTTTTTGATTGAAAAAAAACTGACAAATTTTAGCTACCAGACAAACTTAAGAAACGTTATAATAAAGTTGGTAAAAATTGAAAGAAAAAAAACTTATTTCAGTGATCCGTAACTACTACCATAAAAATAAGTTTAAATAATAGACCAAACTGATTTCACCTTAGTAATATGAAAAGAAGTAACTTTTTGTTATCCAGGAATCATTCTCTCAATTTTTCAACCACATAATTGTAATAATTAGTAGTAATTGTAATAATAGTGGCAGTTAGTTTTCTCTCTGCCTAATCCAGAATAAAAACGCAGTTTTTTTTTAATTTTACTACCATTTTTATAAGGTTATTCACTCCTCTGGTATAGTGTTGATGAATTGATACTATATCTAGCAAAAGACCATTTAAATGTAACTTTGTTATTCAACTTAAGATTTAAAAGTTGGCGATCTCGTATTAGTTTTGTGATAAATTTTATGAAAAATTAGTTCTTCAATTATTATTTGAGTGTTTACCTTAAAAGTCTACACTTTGACTATAAAATGATAATAAAAGAGTTGATCTAAAATATTTATTTATTTAATACCAAAAACACAAAAGAGAGTGCCTGAAAAGAGCATCTCTCGCTAACACACATTCTCACAAATAATATCTTTTATTAAGTTGGAAATATTGAAAGATAAAGATGTAAAACATGACAGTTCAGTAGTCCACATATAATGTTAATATTTAAACAGACTGTAAAAAGTAGAAAAAAATCACAGTTTAGAAATAACTATGTTGGCAACATTAAAACGGTTCAACTTCTGTTTGAACAACACGAGTGATTCTGACATGACAATGTCTGATGGCAGCTGGTTCCAAGTACTAATTGTGCGAAAAATTATGAGAACAAATTTGCTCTGATTAAGGTACCAGGTGATATAGGCTTATTTAAATGTAATGTGTGTGGTCTGAGCTGATATAACTTGAGAGAAGGACTAATGGAAAAGAAATCATCAAACTGAAGGTGAATTGAATTGTGGATAATTCTAAAAATAAGAATTAAGTTGTATTTAATCCGTCGAATTTCCAAAGTATCTAAATTGAAAAAACTGAGACTATGTTCAAAACTATCTTATTTAATATTAAGTTTCCTACATACTAATCTCGTAAATGTCGCCTGAACAAATTCGATTTTTTTGATATCACCAACTTGATATGGCATCCATGCACTAACATTGTATTCAAGAATTGGACGTACGTACAATTTGAAAAGATTGATAAAAAAGCATGGATCCTTAGAATTAAGGGTCTTTATAATAAGGAAGACAAAGTCGATTAATTTTGCAAAGATTTTAGAAAATGATTGTGCCATTTGAAGTCAGATGATAGATTAATGCCAAGGTCCAGGACCGAAGATACTCGTTGAATAATAAATCTATTGATGGAGTATTGGTTCAAGGAATTTGCAGCTGGTTTACAGGAGAAAGTTATAAATTAAGACATTGTGGGCTGGATTCTGAGTTGCCAATTCGTAGACCAGTTTTCTACAGTATGTAGTACAGTTTGAAGTTTCGAAGGATTATAAGATAATAGCTTGATATCATCTGCATACACAAACACACTGACATTATCTACTGCTACTAGTCTTCTGATGAGGTCTTCGGTGAAAATCTAAAAGAGAAGGGGACCCAGAACGGAACCCTAAGGAACACCACTGGTGACTTGACTAAGAATAGATAAAGGTCTTTCAACACGAGTTTCTAGGATTCTACCTGATAGGTAATCTTCAGTCCACTTTATGATAAAGCTGATGATTTTTAACTTTTGTACAACAATAATGAGCTTGTTGTGTGGGACAGAATTTATGGAACTCGCCTCAGTGTGATATAGAGATAAAGGTAGTAATAAAGGGGAAGTAGTTTTTTTTCAATTAAATTAATGAGGAACACTTTGAGTAAGCAATCCGCCTGTTTATAAATAACACAGCATCTAGTTGTGATTCTAAATTTCAATTTACATATTTGATAACTGACTAATTAAAGAAGCTACGTATTTCATGAAAACAAGAAAAAAAATTTCTTAGAAATACAAAACTAATGCAAAGCATTATATAAGACCAAAGTTTCTTGTTTTGATTTTTTGATACTTTTCAAGATACACAGAGTCAATTTTTATACATAAAAGATTCCGCTGCTTTACAGTCGTCAAAACTTACAGAGAGCTACAAAAGATTTCTTATGTTTGAGACTTGATTATTCAAGTTGGTCTAAAAATAAATTTTTTCTTTATATTATTTACAAGGAAATTTATATGAGAGACTAAAACCATTTCCTCGTTTGTTTAATCTTCTTGATTTTTTGCTTAAGCTAAACAATCAGTCAATTTATTAAAATTTATTTAAAGTTTATTCAAAACTTCTAGTTAAAGTTCTCAGCAATTTATTACATTTGAAAAATCAGCTTCTATAAAACACATTTGCAGAAATTTATTTAATTTGAATAATTATTTATTGAAGAGCTTAAGCCTACACTAAATTATTTCATTTTCAAATTTATTTACTTTCTTTTCAGTATAAAACTGAATTATTTTACAATGAAACAGAAATATTCTTGAGTTTAATTAAAACTTTTAAAAGAAATTTAGATGATATCAATATAGAGCAGATTCATTGTTTTTCATTTTTAGATAACTTTGTGTTCTATTTTTATCAAGCTATAAAACTGTTATTTTCTATCAGTTTATTTATTTTTGCAAAATATTTCTTATAAATCGGTTATTTTATAAAGCTTTTAAATTCAGAAACAAAAAAATAAATTGTTTCAATTTTGCTGGAATTTATTTCAATATTTTTTTGTTAAGTTGAAAAAAATTATCTTATAAGTTAAAGTATTTTATCTAAAAAACTGAATTTTCTTTTATTTGTTTTCAATTATATTAGAATTATTTAATTTAATTTGAAATGAATCTCAATCTTTCATAAAGAGCTAATTGTTAGTTGAAAATAGATTTCTTTAAAATGTTGTTGAAATTATTAAAAGATTTATTTGTTTATTTTACTCTATTTCTTTGCTGCAGAACAATTTAGCTTTTTCTCTTACTTTTTATATTTTTAGCAATTCTTTAAAAACATAATTAAGATATTTTTATTTATCTTAGGTTAGTTGTTGATAATAAAAGTTGTTGTTGACTCGCCTACAGAAAAAAATTTTAAAACTTTTCCAATAATCTTTTTTAAAGCAAGGTCATATTTAGACAAAAATGAATTTTAAATTTTTCACTATCAATTTGTTTGTAACATTTTCTGTTATTTATCCATTCAATATTGAAAAAAATCCAAATTCAGTGACATTTATTCAATCACCTTTGATAGCGAAGCAAGGAAAAATAAGAAGAAATAACTCTAAGGTGTTTATTGGTAAAAGAATTAGTTCTTTCTTTGGTTATGATATTGTAAACCATGAAAGGTAAATTTTTTAAAGTTTTTTATGTTGAAACTAAAGCAATTTTTATTTTATGGTAGAAGTATACTAGTTGGAGCACCAAAAGCAAATAGTTTACTTGAAAATAGTCATCGTTATATCAGTAAATACATTCAATTTAAGCTTTTTTAAAATCAATAAAATGGTTTCAATTCACTGATATAATATAATTTAATATTAAGTTAACTTCACACAATATTTAAACATTTTTACTTCCGCTAGCTGGCGGTAAGATTTATAAATGTAAAGCTAGCTTGACTGAAGATTCGGATGAAAAATACTGCTCGTTACTGTTTCCGCATATTGTTGAAGGTGATGACTTTGGAATACATTTAATTAAACCACATCAAAATGAGTTTATGGTGAATTATTATTTACTCAAAACAAAAAGTTAAATTTATTCAAAATGAAATCTCAAACTGAATGCTTATAGTTTGAAATAACTTTTTATTTTTAGGTATGTACTACGACACGACAAGAAATTTGTGGTGAAGTTGAATTCCAACCAGGCTTTTGTTTTATCAGTATGAACTTCGGCAAAACCTGGAAAAATAAGAAAACAATTCCACATGGTTAAAAAAAGTTGTTATTTTTAAGTTCTGTATTTTTTAAAATCAAAACTTTTTTGAAAGCAAACTTTTAAGTTTCAAAATTTTAAGGTTAAATGATACTTTTAAGAAATTAATTCTTTAAAAATTCCACACATTATTTTCCTTTTTACAGATTGTCCGAAAGTTAAACTTGACATCATCTTCTTGTTAGATGGTTCAACATCTGTCGGTGACGATTTTGAATATGTTAAAACTTGGGTTAAAACAATGTCAAAGCAATTTTATACATATAGTACTCATACTCATATCGGAGTTATTCAATATTCTCATTACTATAAAGATAAAAAGTAGAAAATTTCAGTTTTAAACAATCAAATTTATTAAATAAACATTTTTACATCATTTAGAAATCAACCTTATTTCAAAACTGAAATTCTTTTGGAAAAAATAAAAAGTTTTCGAAACTTTTCTGTAAATTCAACAATTACTCATCTAAACTTATTTACTAATCAACTAAACTTTCAGATGTCTATTGATAAAATCAACCTTCTTGGGTTCAAAACTTATACTGCTCATGCATTAAACAAATCTGTTGATGATTTTCGAAATTCTTCTCGTTATCATTTAAAATCAACTAAAAAAGTTCTGATTTTGCTAACTGACGGAAGGTTGTAAATTGATGTAAACTTGTAGTGAATGTGTTTTACAAATTGTCAATTGTGTCTCTTCGGTTAAGGTCATCAGATTCAGAACTTTTATCGAGTACTTCTGATTATTTGAAATCTCTTGGGATACTCACCTTTGCAATTGGAGTAGGAAACACCGTTAAAAGTGAACTTTATGTTAGTTACAACTTCATTATGTTAAAATTGATAGAAATATTTGATTTGGTTACTTCAAGTTTAACTGTTTCATAGATAATAGCACAAAAGGATGAAAAACGAATATTTGATCTTTCTACTTATAATTCACTTCGAGATATTATTGGGCAACTGAAAAAAAAAGTTATTTTATTAAATCTTGAAGGTTGAAGTTCAGTTTTCTACTTTTGAAACTTAATTTAAAAGTTGAAAATATATAATAGGAGAAAAGAAAAACTCTGTGTTGAGCCAACAGACTCAATTTGCTCAGCTTGGATCTTCTTCAACAACTTTAAAGGTAAAAGTTTTAGCTTTAAATCGTATTTTGGTTGAGTGTTTGTGGATGCTTGTGTATAAAAATGTTTTCAAGAAAGAAGAATTCAACAACTTGTCAATTAATAGGTTAGAAAGATATTTCATTTATTTGATGCAAGGAATATTAAGTAATTAAATCAGTAAATTTTTTATATATATCTTTTAAAATATTTTAAGCTTTTAAAAAAATTCTTTTTCTTTGTTCTTGATGTTTTTCAAATAACTTAAACCCATTTGACCGTTTCATCGGGTTAGATGTTTGAAAAGCTTGTTGGTAACAGTAAAAAGCTTGGATTGAAAAAAACAAAATATGACTCATGGTAAAAGTTAGACAGATAATATCTTGAAGACTTTTTGTTTTGTAATCACCAAATAATATGACTTATTATCAATTCTTTTATTTTTTCGATTTTATATTTCACCTAAATACTTTTTAAACTTTGATTCTAGTAAACCAATTTGACAACAAGATAAAACTCAATTGAAAAATATTCTGAGATTTATAACTGTTTATAAGATGTTTCAGGAAACAATTCTACTTTTAATTATTGGGGAATTTTCCAACTGCTTTTTCCAACAATTACTGACCTAATTTCATAAAAAAAAAGTTATTTCAACAATTGTTTATTAGTTGTTCATTTGAAGAAAATAAATCCTTATTGAACTCAGCTTCAGTAATTGTGTATCAGTTATTTATCAGTTAAAACACGTTTGGAGTTTCACTCATCTTTTTATCAAAGTTGTGAAATATCAAATGTTGAAAACAAAACTTTTAAAGAATTTTAATTGTTCTTTTTAAAGCGATGTTAATAAAAATTTATTGTGCGCCGTAGAAGTGATGAAAAGATGAAAATTCAGTTGTTCTTTTAACAAGGGACTTCCATCTGAGGTTTTATTGCTTCTTGGAAGCGCTGTAAACATCAATTAGATTCGAATGGATTTTTCATCAAAATATTTACTTTTTTCAAACTTCCGTGATGTCGACTCATCTCATAAATTGCCCAACCAGGAATACAGAGAGAAGAACTCAAAGATAAAATCCAACCAATCGAAATTGCGAAGGAAGGAAAGGTGTAATCATCAACAACTGCCGGTTCATCTTGAGCAATATAAAACGCCATCACAATCTGTTTGATTTAAAATCTTGTAACTTCAAATGATCAACTTCTTCAGACTTTAATTGAAGTTCTTCTTACCACTGCGAGAATTGGTGTTGCAAATTGGAAACAAAAACTCATATAGAACGAAGGATAATATCCGATCATCTGTTTAATGATGTCAAAATAACGCTTCGAACTATAAACCCATCCAATTCCAATTGATTGCCACGTGACTACCCATAATAAAGCAACCCCACTGACAGCGTAATAGTTGAACAATTCAAAAATATAAATTCCTGACTAAAATTTGCCAATTTTAGAAACTAACCAACCGTGAAATCGAATATTTCAAATTTATTAACTTTTTTTGAACATCTTTACTTACTGATGTTAGAAATGAAAGTCCAATTAAAAAGAAAGTAATCGATACAATAAAAGTGAAAAGTTTTCGATTTTTTCGAGGCCAGGCAAACTGATCATAAAGTAAAGTCATCATTCCCTCAAGGATACAAAACTGAGAAAGTTTTTGTAAAAATTCAGCTTTAAATATTTTGAAATATTCACTTGACTATCAACTGCTAATGTGATCAACATCAAGAAGAAGCAAGCGTTCCAAAATTGAGGGATTGGCATAAATGATAAAGCTGTTGGGTATGTGATGAAAGCTAGGCCAGGTCCTATCAATAAAATGATTTAAAAATTAGAAGATTTTATTTCTTGATGAAAACTTGACCTGATTTTACGACGTCTTTCACTTCCATATGAAGGACTTTA
Organism: Pegea sp. RAD2-039; assembly: GCA_034620365.1. NCBI lineage: Eukaryota > Metazoa > Chordata > Thaliacea > Salpida > Salpidae > Pegea > Pegea sp. RAD2-039. The sequence continues at coordinate 81,229 of JAQGEQ010000344.1, forward strand.
GCCATGTTTCCTAGAACAGAAAAAACAGCAAATCCACCAATAAATGAAGTCATTGAACAAGATATTGATAAATAAAAAGCTCTCCTAAACAACAATTTCAGATCAGAAGAGATTGAAGAACATTTTGCAACATTACTTGTAACAATCGCTGTCAAATTTACTGAAACTGCCATATGCAATGAGTACAGAAAAGCAAATAGCGTATGAGTAACAAACTTGGCACCCAGCATTCACCCATACCTTCAAAAAAGTTTTGAAAGATATTTGAAGTTTAATTACTAGCGTTTCATCTAGATAATTTCTTTACTAAATATCAAAGTCCAAACCTCTGGTCGCTTTAATTCTGTTATATTAGGATAGATGTAATAGTAAATGCCATTTGAAGCTCCGGGCAGAGTACAACCTCGCACAAGTAGGATCAATAACATCATAAATGGAAACAACGATGTAAAATAAACCACCTAAAAGTTGAAAAGAAAAACAAACTTTCAAATTTATTTTTCGCGGCTAAAAATTGTTCAAAATTCTTTACTTTTCCAGTTGACTTCGTCCCACGGAATATACAAAAGTAAACCAGTACCCATGAGACCACCAAACTTAATACCATCGGCCAATTGTCTAGCACAATAACATCTTCAAAACCTTTTGATTTTCTCAAAATATAGTTACTGAAAAAGTTTCAAATTTGTATTTGGTAAAAATTGTTCAAAGTTATTCACTACAAATACTTTATTCAGTTTTAGTTGATAAGAAATCAACATCAAGAAAAATTGATAAAAAATGGATTTCATGATTTTATTTGAATTTAATTTTTGTAAAAAATGCATTTTTCTAAATAACAAATTAGAAAAACTTGCTTCCAAAATTCAAAGATAGGTAAAGTAATTTTCCCTTGGCTGAAACTTGACAAGTTTTGTGAAATTGCAGTTTCGTAGGTAATACACGAGTTCGTATTGTACCAATGACCTAATATAGTTATTAAAAATCATCTTATATGCACTCTTGAACTTACCACACTCCATCCAAGGAAGTTTAGTTGTTCTTAAAGTATTTGCAAAGTAACAAACAGCCCAAGCCATCACGGTAACATAATAAATATTACAATACATTGATAACACTCCAGAACCAAGACCGACGCCCTAAAATGTGTTTTTTTAAATATTTGTTTAATTTGTGAAGATGAATAATTACTTTCATTATAGGAGCAATTTTCCAAGCTTGAAAAGCACCACGTCTGGTAAATTGTCCAAGTGAAGTTTCCAGAAAGAACATTGGAAAACCACAAAAAATAACAAAGATAATATAAGGAATAAGAAACGCTCCTGTCGTAAAAGATCTGTTTTTTACAACTTTTAGTTGTTTGTGAAGCAAATACAACCTCCACCATATTTGTAAGTGATATAAGGAAATCTCCAAATGTTTCCAAGACCAATAACAGCTCCCATGGCTGATAAGAATGTCTCTGTGCTGTTCTTCCAAGTTTCTCTACCACAATAAAACGGTCGGTTGAAAAATATACCAAAGCTTTCAATTTGAGTTTTCAATAAGTTGTAATCTTTTAATTTTTAAATTAGTTTTATCAATCAAAGTTTTTAAATTTATATTAGAACGTTTTAATTGAAAAGTTGAAGTTACAAACTAGATGAAACTTTTTACTTTTAGCTTATCTTTACCTTTCGTAAGAGTTTTTACTCTCAGCTTTATTAGGCTCATTTACAAATCTTTTCATTTCCAGAGACATTTTATTCGTTATTCAACAATAACAATGTATATTTTATGATAAAACTATAAAACAAAAAGTTACGCTTCAACAAAATTGGATATGAAATATATAAAAGAGAAACTCTGAAAGCAGGTTAATGCAAACTATCTACTGCATATAAGCTAAACTATCTTCTAAGAGAATTTTATTGACTAAAATCAATCAGAAATACTAAAAATTATTCATTTTTAAGAACTTAGATCAAAGCACAACTGAATAAGGAATTTCAAAATGATATAAGTCGAACATATTAACAATCGGTAGTAGTATAAGTGGTTTGGTAAGTGGCCAAAATTAGCTAGATAGATAAAGATATTTTACTTTAGGTAAATGGTGCACAGCTTTGGTTAAAGTAATTCTATACACAAGAATTTTGAAAAACATGGTTGTTTTTTACGAAATACTTTAGATAAAAGTTTTCAAAACACTTTCTACTAATATATTGTTAATTACTTCCTTTATTTTACTTTATGAGCTTATACGTTTTCTAATTTGCTGAAACAAGTTACATTTTTTCTTTTTATGATTAGCATAAGATGCTACCATGTCCACTTATAAATTATTTTCATCTCTTTATAGATCAATAAAAAGTGATAAATGGTTCAACAAACTAACAAAGCACTAATTAAACGCAAAAATCTTGATAAGCTCTATCAATATTTCTGTTTTTCTTCAAAGCTAAAAAACAATTGATAAAATCTCTATTTTACTTATTAATAAATCTTTAATGGTTTTTAGGATTATTAAATGTACTAAAACAAAAAAGGCAACATTGCTATCTCTTTGAAAGCTTTTTTTAATTTTTTACCTTTTAAATAAGTTTTATCTATCTCATAATCAAAACTAAAAACTATAGAGAAAATATTTGATTAAATTAATAATTGTATTTTCTACCAGTCTTTTATTTCAACTTTGTTTTGTTCACAAAAGTTTGGTATCTCCAATATTTTCTTTAATCTAATACTGATTCTAATAAAGTTTAATAAATAAATCTTACAAAAGTTAAACTCGGGTTATTCCAATCAATTTCACTAAACTTAAAACCCCCCAAAAAATCCATCTACTATTTGACTTATAGTAATTAGTAATAATAAGATGACATTAAGCTATTATTTTGTAATCCAATAATTTCAAACGTTTAATGACACTAATGTACTGAAGAGGTTCGCCAAAAATATGAAGAAATTCTGAAATTCTCAGTTTCAAAACCACTAAGCCAACAAAACCAGCAAATCATACACATGGTGGCAAAGTTAGAAGAAACTCTTCTGTTTCATTCACGAGATTCAAAACTTCATCCGTAGATGTCTGAAGAAGATTCAACCACTTACAAACCAAACAGCAGAGAATGTCAATCAATAAATTAGAAAAATAGATAAGTTAACATCCAAACATTTTTGTTTAACTTCTGTAAATTACTCATTAAATTGAACTCAAGTAAAAATTTAATATAAAACTGAAATTTTCTTTTTATTATTCTCAAATTAATATAAATTGAATTATAAATTAAGATATAAACTGCAAAAAAATTCACTTCAGATTAATTTCAAAAGATAAACTACTGTAGAAGTGTTTTTGTAGCAAATTTTATTTATGAAAACAAAACGATTAGCAGACAAGACAAGGATATTACTTCTTGTTCATTCGTATCAAATAACAAAATGTTAATAAAATAATTTATACAGTCTTTAAAATTGATCGGTTGATATGGTTACGATACTTGCACTACTTTTGCCAACTTTGATACTTTTCAAGTTTGACTCGAAATCAACCTGAAAAAAATGAGAAAATTTACAAAATACTTTCTACTTCAGTTAATTAACTTTTCGTACGATGAAAGTTTAATGATAAAAAAGATTTAAAATACATCATCATCTACAAAATTACCTTCCAGAAAGTCTCATCATTAAATATTTCTTCTTCTGTCATTCGCCCAAATAGAGGAAGTGAAATTAGTAGTCCAGTAAGTAACCCAGACACACTACTGATTGCAATAACTCCGACTAGCCCGATTATCTGAGCAAGGGCTTGATCTCGTAGAGTTTCGCAAGGTACAATAGAAAGAAGACTGAAAAATGATCAACGATTCCGATTACTGATGACTTGTTTGTTGAAATAACTTACTCGTCTACGTGACTTGTCTTGAAAGTTGACAGCATCAGAACTGCACTGGTTGAAGCTGATATAATTCCAGGAAGTGCATGGACATTGTGAGCACCACAAGAATCATGAAATCCAAGTTTGCTTTCAAGAAATGGCTGCAAGAAAATACTTGATTATAACTTTTCGATTTTAACATCAAATCTATTTTTTAATAAATTTAATTGTAAATTGAGAATTTAAATTTCAAAAACAAAGTAGTTAGTGGAAAAGGGAAAAATTTGAAGAAATTTGAGAAATGTTTTGTGAGAATGATTCGAAATTATTAACAGAGAAATACAAATTTTGCAAACTTAATAAATTATCGATATTCGGTTTTGTTATCAAGAAAACAAACTAATTTTTATTGATTGAATTCAATAAACTAGTCTACGTTCAGTTATAGATTACTAATAAAAACAAAAAACCTGAACATATTGGAAGCCAAGTACACAAGCAATTGCACAAATAAACCCGAGCGCTACAGCAACTGATGGATATGATATAAGATCTCCATTTATTCCCATTGCAACACCTCCAGCTAAAGCTCCATTCTGTATGTTTCCCTAAAAAAATAAACAAAAAAAGAAAACTATTTGTTTTGAATTTTTCCCAAAATCAATTTACCATTGTTAACTTTTGATTAAGTAAAATATCAACTGCAAATGAAGTACATGAAGCAGAACTAATACTTAGAATTGTGTTGAATATTGATCTGAATCTTGAATTTCCTTTTGCTAAACACGCATTAAAAGATGGCCAATATGTAATTAAGAACATACAACCTGAAAACAAGCAATTGTTTCAACATCACTTATATAAGGAGTAAAAATTCAAATTCAAGATAAACTTTTAAACGTAAAACTTTCTTTGATATTTTAAGAAGTGAAAAAGTTATTTAATTTACAATTTCAGTTTTAAACTGTAAACATCCATAAAAGTTGGTTAATAAACTGTTTTTTGTAGTTACCTATCATGGAAAGAAGTTCAGATTGATGGCTAGTCTTTTTTTTGTGACTTGTAGAAGGAGAAAACTTTCCTAAGACCCATGAAACACCAAGACCGAAGTATGCTCCAAAGACATGAACTAAAATAGTTCCTCCAGTGTCTTTGAGCTAAGAACAAAATTTTTAAGGTTTTGGTTTTGGAAATAACATTTCGACCTAAATTTTTGTCGAAGAAATTACATCTTGGTTATGTAAAATGTGTTTGCAGTACAAAAAATTTGGCAATTACCAAAATTTGTAGAGCAAAGTAGTTGGAAAAATTGTAAAAAACAACTTCCAACAATGTCATCATGACAATTTGAAGCGGATTTATAACTCCAAGTACACAACAAAAAGAAATAAGAGATGTAACAGCAGCAAAGTCAGCTTCAAAAAAACTGTAAAAGAGTTTAAGTTAAAACCAGAAAACATTTAGTGGAAATTTGTAGAGTTTATACCTTTCCATGTTTAACTGTATTGGCCAAGAACCTGAACTAACTCCTTTTAGTATCCCATTAGAAATTATTGACCATTGAATAGTAAATGATGTAATTAATAAACAAAACGCAACAGCACTTTGTCCATAATATTTAAGAAATATCAAAAAGAAAGTAATTCCAATAAGTACACACAAATGAACATCAGAAAATACTGAAAAATTGAATTTCTAATTTGATGTAAAAGTTTTCAAAGTATTTTTTTTATTAAATAAATATTTAAAACGAAAGATTTTCAGATAATGATTTTTTTTACTATTTTTATGACTTCCATTAACTACATCATGTCAGGTTTTGTAGACATTTCATTCATCTAACGGAATTTTATTATTTTTGTTGTTTTGATTTGAACTGAGAAAAGTTAGTGACTTGTTTTTTAACTTTATTGAATCTATCTGAAAGATCTTAGACTAATATCTTAATACTTTTATCAACTTTGCTTTTATCATTTTAACAATTTTTGTCATCACTTTTATCTAATAAAACTTAGTTTGAGTTATTTAATTTAAAACAGATTACTGTAACCAAATCAAAAAGTGATTTAAATAAGATAATTCTAGTTAGAATTAAATATAGTTTACTTATCATTTTAAATTTATTAGTATTTTAAAGATAAGCGTTAAAGTTGTTTAAGTTTTTAAACTTTTAAATCGCTTTTAAATATGTTTTATTAGATTGCTTTATGGGTCTGGATACTAACAGATAAGTTCCAAGTTAATTAATTTAAAAATTAACTTCAGCGAGATATTTAACAATTTAAATCTTACAAGAATAGAGTTCCTGATCTTCGTAATTTTGTTGACTCATAACATTTGATTGGTTGGAAATACCAGCATGTAGAGAATGATATTCAAAAAGTACTCCATATAATATCATAAATATCATTTGAAATACAATCAATATAGAAGCAAGTTTTCTGGAACTAAATAAAAGCTTTATTAGAAAGTAATATAAACATAAGAAATAATGTTAAACTAAAATACTTTATACCCAAGTCAATAAATAAAGAGAAAAATCCAATTATGCGTTTCTGATTATAAAGATTTTAACTAGAAGTTAGTACCATTTAGTTAATACTAAATATTTCACATTTGAACTATAATAAAATTATACTTTAATATAATTTATTCGAATAATCAACAGCACTTACATCATGTTGTTTCGAGCGCTCGTAACTTGTGAAAATTTCTTGAATAGTGATGTAGACCAATTTTAAGGATGTATTTATAGAGATTTTCAAACACTTGGAAAAAAGTAATAATTTAATTAGGAGAAGGTTTATAAGTTTTGAAGAGTTTTATTTCACTTCAGTCTAGTCAATAACAAGTATTCGCCTCTAGCGATAAATATCTGAAAAAGTATTAGATGATTAACACGATATCTCAGATTTCATTTGAAGTTATTGCTATGCCGGGTTCTTATAATAATTCGATTTATTTCACTTATCAATTGATATGATTTACAAAATATAAAAATATGTTTAATTTATTATCTCTATTTGTAGATTTTGTAATCTCAGAATTTATACCAATTTGATTTGTACAAATTGCTTTTTGATTATTTCAAATCTCAAATTATCTTTGTGATAAAATCTGATGAATAAAATAAATTAATAAAAGATGCAAGATGCAAGAAATCCTTTTAAAAGATCCTTTGAAAATTAATGTTGAATAAAACTTATTTGTTTAGTAAAAAGAACTAGAGTTTCTATAATCCCGTATTAAAAAGAACTTAAAAATATATATTTATTTAGATTATAAGTACAAAATTCAATTTTAATTATTTATAATAAGTATCTGTTCACAAAAGATATAAGAAATTGAATTGCTTTGTTGTAATTAAAATGTTTTTTTAAGGATGTTATTTTAATTAATAATTGTTAAGGTATTCTTTAGTATTTTGTAAATAAAAAAGATTAAACAAATTAAACTAAGTGTTTTGCAAAAGCAAGTTTGTTGTTAGGAAAATTATCTAAAAATATTAATTTTTATCTAAATATTAGTAGAAGTAAAAGGTTGGGATTATTTAACAAATCTAGAAAAATTTACAAATAATTTACAAGTTCCGCTTGATAAGTTAAAATATTTCTGATATTTTTTCTAATCTCTTTAACTTACGATTTTTTTGTTGAGAAATTTGCTATTGTGAAGCTATTGAGGAAATTTGTACAAGGTACCAACACAATCTTCTTCGGTCTACATTGCTGTTGATTATTTTGTGACTAAAACGTTTTACGTCAAAATATTTGATATTAAAATGTGACAAATAGTAATAAGCTCCATTCATAATTTCTTTTCATAAAACAAGGAGATTGTAGCAACGGTTTACCCTCCCCTAACTTTCAATGTTTTAATTCAGTAGCTACGAATACTACAAAATTCTTGAACTGTTAGACTGTTTCGTTTTTACTTCATATATATATTATTCTTATATAACAGAAAAATTATGTAACAGAAAAATTATATAACAGAAAAATTATGTAACAGAAAAATTATATAACAGAAAAATTATATAACTGAAAAATTATATAGAAATTTTTTAAACTGTTGACAAGCCTAATCTTTAAAAGCGAGAATGCACACTTGAATGAAATTAAAGAATGCTTTTAAAATATTTGCATATAATAGAAAAGCTTTTAAACTTTTAAAGGTTTTCAATTTAATAAAGATATATTTAAATAATTGTTTCAGTTGAGTTGATAAGTAAATATTCATGAAACAAACAAAAGAGTAGTATTTTGATAAAATAAACCAGTTTTAAAAATCACTTGAATACAATTGCAGCTTCTGAAACCAATTGAGACTTTCGATAAATTGATATTCATTTATTTTATTCAACGCATGCCTGCAGATGACAAATTATACAACTCTTTTAGCGGGCACAAAAAATTTAACAACAAATAGGTGATGAACAGGTTTAAGTATTAACCTAAAAAGATGATGTAAAATACTGTGAGGTAAGTAAAGTTTTCAAACTGCAGAAAAAAACTGGCAGATTTACTGGTTAACGAAATTAATCAAATTATATATTTGTTAGTTTAAAAGAGCAAATGAACTTTAAATTATAGATGAAATCAAGAAGAAGTTTTCAAACTGTAGCTACTCTATTGTAAAAACTATTAGTCTGCTGGCTGTTAAAGTTGTTAAGCGAATCAATTATGAATGTTGAGTTTCTGAGAACATATGAAAGACTGTCATCTTTTAAAGGAGCTAAGATAACAGATTACTTAGTTTTTAAATACATTTAATCGTTGTAAATTTGTCATTTAATTTAGAGAAAATTTGTATTAAACAATTTAATAAAAGTATATTAAACACAAAACAAGTATTCACAAGAAAGCAGAATAACTGAATCTGGATTAGTTAAAATTAGTGAAGAAATAAAATTAAAACAATAAAATCTGAAGTAAGAAAAATGTCAAATGATATTTTAACAACATCAAGTTTAATATTCTTCAAATTATTAAGACTGTTTAAATTCTATAACATTTATAATAATAACACAAGTAAATGATAAAGTTTTATTTCTTTAAATCAACTTTGTTTTTTAAATTTAAAAGTTATATCTTTCTTCTTCATCTAATTATAATTTTGCTGTCACATGCTGAAGCCATGTTGACCACCAAGTAGGTGTAGAGTACTAGAGAGTAAGTAGACTATTATAGGTGTACTGGCATTACTGTATACACATGTGGGCTGATTATAGTGGTGAGCAGCGTGCACTCAGCCACTTCTATCAAATAGACCCGCTATTGGCTCACACAACAAAGTGGCCTGATACAGTGGTATTACTCTAACCCACACATAATGGATAGAAGCCAACCGATTCAAATACCAGTCTATCTCGTCACTTTTGCTCACTTGTTAGTATATGATCGTATTTAAAAAGCTTGTTTAATTATTGATAGAAAGAAACACAACTGACAACTGTGTGATGACACTTTGTGTAAGAACACACCAACTGACAATCGAAACAATAACAAGATTCAATTGAATGTTTCAAAATCTTTAAAATCAAATTATAAACCACTCACGATATAAACCTGTAGACAAATAGTCGATTGTTTGTAATTGTGTGTGCTTTTACTGCAAACATTTGAACTCAATATTCTAGAATATCAAACTTTCAAGCGATGGTTGTTGGTTTCAGAGAGTTGATGCAAAAGCAAGAAGGAATGAAATCTGTCAGTAAATTTCCTTCCAACTGCTGAAGTTCAGGCTGAAGTTCAGGCAACACAATGATATTTTTAAGGTGTCGCAAGCAAAAAGATGCTTTGAACGATTGACACAGACTTATTTGTAACAACCACATTTAATAAGATGAAGTTCATGTGATGTAAGTTTGACAACAAATTGGAGTTTTTTGAGATTTTCATTATTTTAACAAAAATAAGAAATTTTTAAACAGCTTTTGTTTTATTGTTGGTAATTTGATTTCCGAAATGTTTTGATTGATCCATCACCCTTATGATGATATCTTAAAATTGTTTAAAGAAATCGACCTCAAAAAACAGAAAATAAAAATCTAAACTATCTGAATGTCGAATCTTCACAAATAATCATTTGTTTGAATAATCTTTGTAGAGAGTTGTTCTGATCGATTGAATTCAGTTAACTTTCTAGTTTGATTTATATTCAGATTTAAAACAGTTATTTGTTGGCTGGTATCAACAAGAGACAAATCTCCTCTGGTATTAGATCATTAATTACTAACTGTTTTAAGTAATCGTTAAAACCTTGGGATTTTAGTAGAGCCGAGTTCTTTAATTGACAAAGATCATATCTTTGGAACATTTCAAATCACTTTGAGAAGCAGGTCTCAGTCTAAATCGGGTCAGAAAATTTAACTGATTTGATGAGATTTTCTACAAGATAAATTTCTAAGTCAGATATAAGAATTAAAAATCAAAATCCATCTTAACTGTAAGCTGGCGACTTCAATGAGCAATATAACAATTGTTAGAAATAATGCTGGAGCAGTTTTTACGATTTCCTACAACTAAAACTGATATTTTATCATTTATTACTTTAATGAAGTTCCTTTCCTTGCTACCTCTGAAAATTTTATGGTTAAGGACTTTGTAGTGAAAGAATATTTTACGAAATGATATTCTAAAAAAATAAACTTGAAAACTATAAAATAAAAAAAAATACTGGCTTATACTGATTAAATATGATAAATGTATACTAATAAAAATTAAATGAGTTTTGCTCACAAGATGATAAAAGGAGATACACAACCTAATTTTTAATTACTAAGAATGATTCCTCTGAAATTAGTCCGAGGAAGCTCGTTAGAGTTAGTTGTGTTGTCAAGTACAATCTGTTCAAACTTTTTGTAACAATCAACAATAGTTTTTAATGATATATAAGAATCAGACTTCATCTGAATTTCATATCAAAAACCGTTTACTTTTGTATAAATTTACATTCAATTATTACCAGATAGTAATTGATTTAGTTAAGCTGGCGTGGTTTCTTCTTATATCTTCTTTCTATTAATTAATATAAATTAATTGAATGCTCAGAAATTTAAGTGAAACGAATTAAAAAGAATAAAGCATTTATGATGTTTAGTTTTTTATCTCTATTTGTTTCTTAACTGACAAAATCTATAATTGAAACTAAACAAAAATTAGAGTTTTCTTTTAATATAAACAAGTAAGTTATTAACGTTTTTACAAACTAGTTTTTAGAATCCATACAACAGATTTTTTAAAAGGGAAACGATAATTTTGATGTTTACTACAAAATCAAGTAATCAAATTAGTTTTGTTTAAAAATTGTGTTGTATTGCTTATAAGAGAAGAAATTATATTAACTTTTATATTGACTGAGAAGTTTATATTTGATGATATTTCTGAAGACATAAAACCAGAACGAAATTGTATATCATCACTTTTTATAATAGCTTTTCAATACTTTATTTTTTCTAATAACAAAACTCTTAAAATTGTTTTGAAGTTTTGTTCCTACAAATCACTTTTCAATGAAATTAGAGTTTAAAGGCAATGATACTTCGAGAAAGATTTTCTTCTCAAGACTTCAAGTGATCATCATAAAAGTTGTTCAAACTTCAGCAACTTATTTGATATCATTTAAATATACTTTTTTGCTAAATTAATTTTATAAAATGTAGTTTTGAATCAACAAATTCGGTTTTAATTACAGCAATCAAAATAGTTAAAATCATTTTTATCATCACAAGTTGTTTCAAGACTTTTCAAATAAGAAACTCTTGTGATTGGACATAAGCCTCCAGGACAAGGACAAAATAAATCATTAATACAAAAAAAACTTTGTTTGAAAATACATAAAAGTAACAAAAACAAGATAGCAACTGAAGGAATGATGATGTATAAATAGTTTCTTAAACATCTAGCTTGGACTTTTTTCTTTTTGAGGCAAACGTTAAATCTGCAAAAAGATTTTTTTATATTTCTAAAACAGTTAGAAATAAATAAGAATTGTTACTAACGTATGCTTTGCTGCTTTATTGTGGTTCTTCTTCCAATAACCAACTAAATCGTTAGTGCAATCATCCAACGAGTCGTACATCAGTAAAAAACGATCCGATTTCGTTGTACTTTCACAGTTAGAGAACAAATGGAATTTTATTTCGACACACCCACCTATACAAGTAATAAAGTCATTAAATGCGACACTTTTAATGTCTAAGAGACCTGCCAATAAATATGAAAATTAAATCTACAAATTTTACTTCATCAGTGGATTATTTAGACCATAGATTAGTTTAAGCAACAAAATATCTAAAGTGATCATTCAAATGCGACGATAAAAATCAATTTAAAACCCTTCTTAGATAACTGGTAATTTGTTCATCAAAATAGATGATTGCTTCATTCAAGAAAACTCCCAGACATCGTAAGTTTAAACTACTCGCTCAATTAATCGTTTAACTTCATTCGTTTTGCTTGCCTGGTGTTAAAGCTGCGATGTTTGGTTTTACTGAATATCTGTCAGGCGCATTTGTCTTGATTTTGAAAGTGACAATTTTGTTGGACTTTCCTTTTGTGGAGTTTCTTACTAGAAGTGTACCACAATATTTTTCAGTTTTTTCATTCACGTAAAATGAAATTGTATTTAATGGTCTAATAAAAAAACACGAAAAATTAAAAGTCAAACTTGTTGTTGTAAATTTTTCTTATAATGATCATATATTATTGTAATTATATCAAAATATATTTTTAGAATATTTTATTTAATATTTAAACTGAAATCTGAATAAATATCTAACAAAAAACTCACTTGACTAAAAGAAGATCTCCTAACTTTCCAAAGCCACATTTATCCAGTTTTGTGTGAATACTTCTCTCTGTCAAAAGTTGGAATTTATTATAAGGTTTGTGTTAAATTTAAGTAAATAGTTTAAAGATATCTTCTCTTGATACTTAAGTAAAATGTTCATTTACTTTTACTTATTGTAGATTTCTTATTCGTGGTATTTTCCGTTTTGCTGTTTTCTACAAAGTAATAAATAAAAATAATATTAGAAGTTATTTGATTAATGATAACATTTATAAAAATGGTTTCAAAACAACATTCCTTACTTTTACAGACAGAAGTATTTTCATCAGTTTGATTTCTATTTTGACTTTCATCTGTTGAAGGATTACTTTTAGTGGAAGATATTTGATCTGAAAGTTTTTCTTTTGTACTACTCTTTGAGATTTCCACTTTTGTCTTATCTTGAGGGTCATTTTCAATGGTGACAGTCAGGGAAGATTTAGGTGTAGATGTGCCAGCAAGTTCCACTTCATCTTCATCTTTTATAGTAATTGAGAAACCATTTTTATGTTTTGATTTTTTGTTTGATTCCATTTTTAAAGTTATATCATTACTATTGACATTGTTTTTTTCTACATCCATATCTCTATTAGTACCAGTAGAGTATTTATTATTTGTAGGTTGTTTAATATTCATAGGTTTGTGAGTATCTTTGAGTTGGTCAGTATTGTTAAATTGGTTATCATCGCGTAATTTTTTAGTACCTTTTAATTGGTTGGAATCACAAACTTTATCAGTAATTAAGTCTTTGTTAACATCTGAGTTCTTGTTAACATCTGAGCTCTTGTTAAAGTATGACTTTGTATTAACATCTGAGTTCTTGTTAACATCTGAGTTCTTGTTAACATCTGAGTTCTTGTTAACATCTGAGTTCTTGTTAACATCTGAGTTCTTGTTAACATCTGAGTTCTTGTTAACATCTGAGTTCTTATTAACATCTGAGTTCTTGTTAACATCTGAGTTCTTATTAAAGTATGACTTTGTATTAACATCTGAGTTCTTATTAACATCTGAGTTCTTATTAACATCTGAGTTCTTGTTAACATCTGAGTTCTTATTAACATCTGAGTTCTTATTAACATCTGAGTTCTTGTTAACATCTGAGTTCTTGTTAACATCTGAGTTCTTGTTAACATCTGAGTTCTTGTTAACATCTGAGTTCTTGTTAACATCTGAGTTCTTATTAACATCTGAGTTCTTATTAAAGTATGACTTTGTATTAACATCTGAGTTCTTATTAAAGTATGACTTTGTATTAACATCTGAGTTCTTGTTAACATCTGAGTTCTTATTAACATCTGAGTTCTTGTTAACATCTGAGTTCTTGTTAACATCTGAATATGTGTTTATATCTTTGAAACTTTTAACACCTGTGACTACTGTTATGGTGCCATTGTTGCTATCTTCAAATTCTCTTCTACTCGTTGAGTTATCTTCATCATTACTTGTCAAATTTGAAGTTGTACTTTTATTAGATTCTATGAAGTAAAAAAAATACAATTGAATCAGATTTTATAAATCAAACGTTATGATACCTCAAATATAATAGAATATTTTTAAAATAAGTTTTAATAATTTTTAAATAATTTTTTAAATAATTTGTAAATTACAAAAAACGTTTTATAAGACAAACCTTTACTTTTTGGTTGCTTTCTTCCATCCGCACATTTGTCATATTGCCAAAAAGGATCCTGGAATTTTATTTTTTAAATAAGTTAGAATTTAATCTAAAGTTAATCGTTGTAACAGCAGTAAATATATAAATATGTATATTAAAGCAAAATAACTACAAAATAACTTACGTTATTATCACAAATTTTTACAAAGTGTTCATTATGCATAAGTTTTGGTAATTGTTTAATACTTTCAAACTTTATATTAGTCTTATCCTTTTTATTGATCCAAATATTAACAAGCTTCCAAATAAAAGAGAAAATATAACTAGGCTCATATTTATATTCTCTTTCACTCTCCGAGCTATTACATTTATTAGAATAGCCTCTCCTATTGCGTATTTGTCTATGTTTGACCACTTTGATGGTGTTTCTATTATCGCCAGGTAATGATAAATCATCGTCCATTATTTAGTTTTAGAACACTAAAATGGAAGAGCAAAACTGTATGGATGATTTTTTAACTTTCATTTGCTTTAATAAAGGCAAAAATTACACAAACATCATTTTAATTAAAAATTGAGGCAACTAATTTTTATTTGTAAACCAAATTCACATAAAACTGCTGTTTTATTTATGCATTTACATGACGTCATAATTGGCATAGGAATAAAAGTAACCTTGAATAATTTGGCTTTTTGTTTGAAAAGGTTGATATCTGATAGAAAGTTTAAAAAAAAATTAATTTTGATAGATAAGATTTTTGACACCAATGAAGTGATCAAAAATCATTTAATAGTTTGTAAACTCAATTTCTATCTTTTATTCCGATATTTAAAGTTTTTACATTTAAAGCAAGCCTATACAAGGGAAATTTACACTTTAAAACAAAACGGATATATCTGACTGCATAATTACCTAAACATTCTTCCTGGTGACTTTTTTAATCGCTATAATTTCCTATTATACCTGAATAAGTATGTTTATAATGCTATACAAGTATTATTGTCTCAAAGATGCAAAAAACTATTTAAGAAAGCTATTATTACTGTTTGAATTTAAATTATGTTTTAACAATTTGTTTTCCTTTAGTAAAATATTTTATAGATCTAGCTATTGTAATATTACTTGAATTAGAATTTATTATTCATTAGCGTTTGGATTTTTATTCTTTATAACAAATATAATCCCTTACTAACCCCACCGACCTAGCTTGAAATTCCGTAAAAATCACAAAAAGTCATATTCGAAATAAAAGTTTACTCTTTTTAAAATAAATTTTATGTAAAAATCATTTGAGCTAGAAAATTTTATAATTGTTATAAACATAATTGCTGGTATAAAAAATTAAATATTAAACTTTATAATAATATAAATGGTGAAAAGTTTAAAGCGTAAAATCCAGAAACAAGTTTACTTAGGATGTGTTTACATATAATAAAGAAGAAAAAGTAATTAAGTGAGAAAATATTCCAAAAAATGAATTTAGCTTATTTACTGAACATCAATTTAAATGGATAATTAACAACAAATTATTTTTGATGTAATAAAATGCATATAAAGATAAAGATGTTTTGTTTATTGATTCGAAACAACCGTTTCAACCTCTTTCATTAATTTCAAACAGAGTTCTTCTTTCCATGGTAATGAAACACATTGTATACTTATTGGCATGCCTAAGCTAGCACGAGCAGCCTAAAAAAATGTAGTTAATCTATTGATAAACTATTTGTGAAAAGCTAAGAAGAGATAACATTTAAATAAAACAGTTTTTCAAAATTGAAAATTACAACATTTAGAATTCATAAAAGTTTTTTAGAAACTTACATTTTGTATCATGATATCATAATTATCATTATAGTGGCCCTCATAATCTTCTAACTCTTTAATGTCTTGTTCTGAAACTGAAGATACGGTAACAACACCAGCTGGGTAGTTAAGCATGTTGTATATGACTGGATAGCTCCAAAAGGCTTTGAAATGAAACTTGTTTAAAATTAAAATAGCTTAAAAGTAATAAGATCGAAGTTAGTTATTCAAAATACAATTTCTTTTTCAAAAAAAGTTGTTTAGATTTTACCGTAAGGTTCATTCATTGTATTTGCAGGGCATGCCGGTGTACAAAAAGCTGGACATATTAATACATCTAGGTTTAATTCATTCCATTTATGAAAGAATTCATTTCTAATGCTTTCTAAAATCAAGTGATACTTTGACAATTGGCTAGCTGTTGTGTTTGTTAACTTGTACAACTTGGAAAGTCGTTTATTCTGTAGTAAGTGTTTTGGAAATTATAAAAGTATATAAAGTAATTCTAGATGTCAATTGCTTATTACTCTAAAAATAATAATAATTATTTTTTTTTTGCATAGTTCAGAATTTATTGCGTTATTAAATATCCAGAAAAAATTACTCAAAACTTTTATTAAATAAAATAAACTTATAAAATTTCTAAACAAGTTGAAAGTTTATGAAACTTTTAGCTACTAACCCCTTTTAATTTATGATAAAATGATTTTATGTTGCTCATTAAAGATGTAACTTTCAGAAGCTCATAAATAGTCTTAAGAGGTTGTGGTTCTCCATCTAATTCACTCATAGTTCTCCACATATCACCTTTATCAGCAAAGATACCTAAGATCAAATAATTTTCTATAATTATTTCTATTTATTAATTTGATATCATTTTTTCCTTATTAGTAAGTTTGATTCGTACCGATTCGATTAAGTAGTTTTCAACTAACTGTAAAAACTTGTACAAACAAATCTTATGTTTGGTGGCCGAAGATATTAAAGATTTGATGATAGCGAATGTATATGATTTGTAACTCAACAAAACTACAAAATAAAAACACACCAGCAAAAATTGTCAATTGCATTTCTTCTGGTCTAGGAACATTAAACTGAACCAGTTGATGTCCGGCTTTTTCCAACAAATTCTTTGTATTTTTAACTGCTCTTTTAATAGCAGGAACTGGTTTTTGATAACCATCATCTAAATAGAATCCTATTCGTAGCTTTTTCTTCGATTGATACATCTATCATAGATATCATGATAAAGTTTAATTGCAATTAAATATGAAATTTTACATTTATTATGAAATAGTAGCAACACAGTTTTATTTAATAGCTCAAAACTTATACTTAAATTAAATAGTCAATTAACAAAAAAGTTTTAAAATTTAAAATGTTTAAAAAGCCATAAAGCAAATTAAGAAATGTGAAATAGAACTTAAATAAGCTCAAATTTTTCAATTAAAATATACAAAAGCCATTTTTCATAAATTTCAGTAAACAAATTTTATTAAAACTTTAAATGTAAAGTTGATCAATTTTTCACCTTTTCATTAAACTTCAAAGCGGGCAGGGTTTTATCCAATTCAAAAGCTATAGGACTTAATAAAGCCCGCATACCTTGGACCAGCGTGTCCACATCACGGGCCATTGGTCCAACCGAACAAAACAAAATTCGTTGCCATGGTAGCGAAGCTGAAAGTTTTCAATTTTTTACAGATGTTAGAAAAGATCTCAAATGACAAACAGAGAAGTCAAGATCTCACAAGGAAGTCCTAAAGAACTGACGCGACCAGAAGTTGGTTTAAAGCCAGAAATTCCACAGAAATTTGCAGGGGTACGAATACTTCCAGCAATATCTGTTCCAAAACCAAGTAAAGAAGCTCTTCCTCCAATCAATGCTCCTTCTCCAGAAGAAGAACCTCCCGGAGATAGATTAGGGTTCAAAGGATTTTTTGTTCTTCCATAAATAGGATTGAAACTTTCCAAACTTTTAAAACAACGTCGAATGTTGACATTACTTGATTGAGGTTTGAATATCACCTTGAACACATGTAAGGAACAGTTGTCTTCACGAAAGGAATTGCTCCGTGATACTTCAACACTTTCACAACAACTGAATCTTCCTCAGACTTGTTGCCAATTAAGATAGAAATCCCTCGCGGTGTATCCATACCCTGAAACCGATTTACTAACTTTACTTTTGTATTTTAGGAGTATTTTGTTGTTAAAAATGTTTCAAAACTTCTTTCATTTCTTTATCAATTTAAAAGCGACCTTTTAAATCTTATAAAGATTACAAAAGTTTAAACAAAAGTCTATGAGTGGTCGAAGTTTGCTTCTTGTCCAGGATAACTTCTTACCAACGAATATTGTGTTTGGTATTCAAGGATATTAAAAAAATCAAAGTTTTTGTCTTGATGCTAGTTTCAAATGATTTAGAAATAATAAAAAATTAGTAAAACCTCCAAAGTTACGATTTTACTTTTCAAAAATGTTTTTTAGACATCTTAAATTGAAGTTCTTTAATTATCACACTTTTTAATAACCTCATGTAGTAAAGAAATAAATTAAGTTTTTAATTGATCATATTATGAGAAGAAAGTTTGAAGGTACTTTTGTGGCGATATTTTCTTTAAGACTAACTGGTAAGCCATAAAGAAGTGAAGATGATATATCTTTGTTCTCAAGACTTTTCACAATTTCTTTTGGTTTTATGTCTATCACACGAGAAATACAATTGGTCTTCAGATGTAATTTGTAAGCCTAAAACACATTTTCAATAAAATAAAGACAAAGTCAACAAAATGTTATTTTTAATTCATCGACAAAAAAGTCAAAATAATTAATTTTCTTATTTACTTTATACTGAAAGTATGAAATAACATCTTCTATTTTTATTTCTTTTTCTTTTATTTTCTCCATCAACTGGAATGCATCTAGATCAGCAATACTTCCATTCTAAAAGGGAAAAAGTATCACTTTTGAAACCAATTAAAAGTCGAATAACAACTAATTTACGATCAGTATTAAAAGTAATTTTAACTACGAGATTACGGAAACAAATAATTTTTTAATTAGATTAAAGCATTTAAACATTCAAGACTTGAAGTTCAAATATGAAGAAATATAATAATTTTATGTTAACTTACAGATAAAATAGATAAATAATTTTGGTGTAACTAATTTAGTTTTACTAGCAAGTTTTTAGACGTTTACTTTTAAAGATTTTAAACCTGTAATTGCTAAACTTTCTATATTTCGATTCTATGATTTTGTAAACTTTTTTATTGATTACTACTAAAAGATGTTTCTAAGAAACATTATGAAAAGAAAAGTCACTTTTATCTATTTTTACCAACAAATATTTGAAAACATTTATGTTTCTCCATAAAAACATTTTATTGTTAACAGTTTTTATTAAGCTAATAAGTAACAAATTACTTTGATTTCCTTATTGGATAAGTTTCTTTGAATCTCATAACAAATTTCTTTTGCTTTCTTTAATCTTTTATGAGACAGAAAAACTTTTTGTTTGTACTTTTTAACATAAATCCTTCCCAATGAAAGCAGAAAACATCCAGAAATTACACTCAAGAAAAAGATTAACAAATCTACTTCAAACATCCTACTATTTCATCGATAAAATAATTTAAACAGCAAAACGTAACAACTATATAAGTCTATGCGAGAGAGTGAAGAAAAAGTGATCATGGTTTTCCTAATAAGCATATTTCGCCACAATATTTTTTTACTGTTTGTTACTTTACTTAATTTTATTCAAGTTTATTTATTTCAAATATTATTAATAATATGTTTTTATTATTAAAGTACTTTTGCGAAAATTGCTTAAATTTTTGAATAAAATAAATTCAATTAAAAATATTGTGCTAAAATATATTGATTTTATCTTTAGTTTTTATCAAAAGCTGATCAAAACAATTATTATTTTAATAGTTTTTAACCTAAAGACTATTAAAAAAAAACAAATACATTTAGTTTGTTGTAAGAAAAGCAATGATGTTATGCTAAATAAAGAACGAATATATTAAATGATAACTCTGTTACGTAAAGATTATAATATTATTATTATAAATAAAATTATGAATATTACTTTTGTATACTTTGTCTCACCAAGTACGTTAACCAAAATGGTCGATTTAATGTTTTTATCACAAATTGATGTCTTCAGCAAAAGTTATCAACTATATATTGGCGGGTAAGACTTAGTGTTTACAATGTATAGGTCGATAGAACCTATTATAGATATACTTCGTCGAAGTAATTTCTACACAAATTTGTTTATACAAACTGTAGAAGAAAAAACTAAAAAACGACAAAAAAAACTGTTAAATGAAGGTAGTGACCAGGTCAGATTTGTAATTTATTTCTTCTTTACTTGGTTTACAGTCAATTTTTTTGTAAAAATTTAATTTTTTTACTATTTAAAGTACATACAGTTCAATTTAAACTAGATACTAATTCAAGGAATTAGTATCAAAATATATTTAAGTAAACAATATTTTTACAAAATCCGAAATATTGAAATTTCAGTTCTTTTTGTAGTTTATTCATTAAACTTTAAATATAATTTTGTGTTTCTATATGTAGATAAACTTATATAATAAACAACTTAGATTTTAGTTTATTACTTCAATAGTTAACAATTAGAATATTCGTGTTTACCTTGTTTACTTGTTAATCATATATTTGTCGGTAACAGTAAAAATTCATTTCGTAAAATTTTTAAAAACATTCTAACTTTATTCGTTCAAATCTTATTTTGCTTTATTAGTTTAATTTGTTTCGTTTGTTAAAAAATAAACTTGATGAGTTTAAGTGATTATTTTAAATTTCTTATAAATATAATGAATAATTTTTAATTGATTTTAGATAACTTCAAAAGATAAAGAATCTGATGGAAGTTTTGGATTTGATAATAGTTTCTTTGACGAAGAAAACGATTCAAATTTAAATATTTCGAACCTAAGCGATTACGAACACAAGAAAGCTGAGTTTATCGAAAAAAATCTTCTAGATTTTACATTAGAAGATGAAGATGAAATTACTGCAGAGTTTGAAACAGAGAAAAAAATTGAACAAGTTTCAACAGAAGAGGAATATACAAGATTTTTGATGTTAAGAAGAATGCAAAGTTCACCAATAGAAATGGATACTGATGTAGAAACAGATGATTTTGTCAACAATTGTGATATGGGTATAAAAGATGTTAAAAGTGAAATCAAATTAGGTTTGTCAATTTTAATTTAGTTAATTGTAAAAAGTTTGATGATTTGAAATATGTAATGTTAGAATTTTTATTCAAACTTTCTTTTCTCTTCTACATAAAAAATCTAACTCGATTTTATTCTAACTTAGAACCAATTATAATTAAAGATGAAGTTACTTACGAGGTAGAAAAAAAAATCAAACAAGAAATCAAACCATTACAAGACACAAATTTAACAAGTATAAAAATAGAATCAGAACAAACAAAAAGAGAAAATTTATCTGGTATACAGTTTATATATTGATAAAGTTATTAGCTTTTTACCTTATCCCAAATTCTTCTTATAAATAAACGACATCATAATAACAGATTTTATTAAACAAATACAGAGGACAGACCAACAAAAAGTAACCAGTTAGAGGACAAACCAGCAACAAGTGACCAGTTAGAAGACAAACCAACAACAAGTGACCAGTTAGAGGACAAGCCAACAGCAAGTGACCAGTTAGAACACAAACCAACAACAAGTGACCAGTTAGAGGACAAACCAACAACTAGTGACCAGTTAGAAGACAAACCAACAACAAGTGACCAGTTAGAGGACAAACCAATAACAAGTGACCAGTTAGAGGACAAACCAACAACAAGTGACCAGTTAGAGGACAAACCAACAACAAGTGACCAGTTAGAGGACAAACCAATGACCAGTTAGAGGACAAACCAACAACAAGTGACCAGTTAGAGGACAAACCAACAACAACTGACCAGTTAGAGGACAAGCCAACAACAAGTGACCAGTTAGAGGACAAACCAACAACAAGTGACCAGTTAGAGGACAGACCAACAACAACTGACCAGTTAGAGGACAAGCCAACAACAAGTGACCAGTTAGAGGACAAGCCAACAACAAGTGACCAGTTAGAGGACAGACCAACAACAAGTGACCAGTTAGAGGACAAACCAACAACAAGTGACCAGTTAGAGGACAAACCAACAACAAGTGACCAGTTAGAGGACAGACCAACAACAACTGACCAGTTAGAGGACAAGCCAACAACAAGTGACCAGTTAGAGGACAAACCAACAACAAGTGACCAGTTAGAGGACAGACCAACAAAAAGTGACCAGTTAGAGGACAAGCCAACAACAAGTGACCAGTTAGAGGACAGACCAACAACAAGTGACCAGTTAGAGGACAAACCAACAACAAGTGACCAGTTAGAGGACAAGCCAACAACAAGTGACCAGTTAGAGGACAGACCAACAACAACTGACCAGTTAGAGGACAAGCCAACAACAAGTGACCAGTTAGAGGACAAACCAACAACAAGTGACCAGTTAGAGGACAGACCAACAACAAGTGACCAGTTAGAGGACAGACCAGCAACAAGTGACCAGTTAGAAGACAAACCAACAACAAGTGACCAGTTAGAACACAAACCAACAACAAGTGACCAGTTAGAGGACAAACCAACAACTAGTGACCAGTTAGAGGACAAGCCAACAACAAGTGACCAGTTAGAGGACAAACCAACAGCAAGTGACCAGTTAGAGGACAAACCAACAACAAGTGACCAGTTAGAGGACAAACCAATAACAAGTGACCAGTTAGAGGACAAACCAACAACAAGTGACCAGTTAGAGGACAGACCAACAACAACTGACCAGTTAGAGGACAAACCAACAACAAGTGACCAGTTAGAGGACAAACCAACAACAACTTTGACAGCCACAAAACAAATTGTAGTGAAACAAGAAGCTGATTTTCGAGGTATTTCAACTCAAATCTTTTATTTTAATTTCAGTTTTTTGATGATATTTTAGTTTCTTGTCCGATTTGTTCTCGTTCTTTCTCCAACTCTAAAACTCTCAACAAACATTTGGATTTCTGCGCAAATAAGATCGAGAAAAAAGAATCTCTTAGAAAAAGGTTATTAGTTGGATTAATTTCAGGTTGATTACTTCACTTGATACATTTGTAATTGTTGTTTAGAAAAAGATCATTTCAACAACAGACGCCTAATAAAGCAGCTTCTAGAAAAGTAAGTTGAAACTGAAGTCGGTTTTTTTATTATTTAAATCTTTTTCAGTCGAAACTATCAATTGATTCTGTTAAAGATTCCACGTAAGTTTTCAAATTCGATTTTAAATGATTCCTTTTATTGATTTTAAATTATTTTAAAGTGTGAAGAAAGGAAGACGAAGCAAACAAGTAACTTGCTTATTAAAAGTCTTCTCATAATAATTTTATAAAATTTCTATAGATTCATAAGAAAGAAAGTTTACCTCCGAGGTTAGTTGATTTTATTACAATTTAAAGTAACATTTAGATAAATTATGAATCAATTTGTTTAGTTGAATCATTTGCAAAGATTCTCATGATTTCGAGAAAAACTAGAATTGAAAAGTTTCATCTCAATTGAAGTCACGTGTTCAAATTTTGATTCAATCTCCTTATAAAATCTAAATCTCGATTTAAGGATGTAGTTGATGTCATAGTTTGATAAAAATCACAAAAAACCTTTCAATGAAAATCTGTCACAACATGATAATACCAACAACCCACAAAAGTTCATTAACAACATAAATTTGTGCAAACTTCTCGACTAACAAAACCGAGACAACTTGCTGTTGGTTTTCTGTAGGAATAATTTATTTATATTTTTGTACAAATTCTTAAAAAGTGTTTCCAAGCAACAAAAGTTAATTTGATAAAAGGTTTTAATGAGACGGGTAGTAAGAAAGTAGATAGGCGGAAGTAGTTTTGTACGATGCTTCCGTTTCTTTCGATGGGAATATTTACTTCTAGTAGCTTGTAGTCGATTTTCAGATAATTAATAAACCGATCAAGTTTAGATGAGGTGCAATTTCTGATAAAAACTTCCGTTTTCATCTCATCAGCAATCCTCCGGTTTGTCAAGATGTCAACAAGAGTCCTCTGATCTCTCAAGATGTCAAAAAGAGTCCTCTGATCTCTCAAGATGTCAAAAAGAGTCCTCCAGTTACTCGAGATCTCAAAAAGAGTCCTCTGATCTCTCAAGCTCTCAAAAAGAGTCCTCTGATCTCTCAAGATGTCAACAAGAGTCCTCTGATCTCTCAAGATGTCAAAAAGAGTCCTCTGATCTCTCAAGATGTCAAAAAGAGTCCTCTGATCTCTCAAGATGTCAAAAAGAGTCCTCTGATCTCTCGAGCCATCCACCAGAGTCATATTGTAGTCTTAAAAGGGATGCAGACGCTACAAGAATCAATGAAGAAGACATTAGAGCATAATCAGGAAGTTTTAAAAAGTCTGAAAGAAGAACAGAAGTTGGAAGAATCGAATAAACGAAAGAAGAAACGAGTCAAGAGTGAATCACCGGAAGCGAAACGAAGATTTGATGGAGTGCGAGAAGCATGTGACGTCACAACTCGCGTACGAAAATCGCCACTTAGTGGTGGAAGAAGTAGAAAGAGTAGAGTTTATGAGAGCAGCTCCGAAGAAGAGATGATGATGAGCGATGAAGATAGCGATGATGAGAAGAAGATCGTGACTTCGAAGCGCAAGTCATCACGAAGTTCAAAGAAGACCATCAACTATTGCGAGGCAGCTGAAGACGACGAAGAAGTGAGATTCCATGGCAACCAGCTGATGACGTCATCACTCGTTTAATGTATTTAAGGTGAAGAAGCCGAAGATGATAAGAAAGAAACTGGCCGAAAAAAAAGCGCGCGATGAAGACGGTATGACAACGAGACGATTTGCGCCACGTCATCTAATTTGCATAATAGGTGATTACCAACCAAAAGTTGAAAGTTTTAGCGGGACGCTTTCGAACGCGTTTGCTGACCTCGACTTGACCCCTGAACAACTAAAGAAGCTTCTAGAAGCCAACTACTATTGTCCTGCTGATGAAGATCAGTTGTTGCTACGCGACAGCTTGAACCTGTTTCCAGGGCAACCAAGGATGCTTAGCAACGGTGTCCTTCGTGACTACCAGATCTCTGGTTACCAGTGGCTGAAGGTGCCCCAAAACAACCTTAAAGAGCTTTTTTTGACCTTTTTTTCAGGTTTTGTATGAAAATGGTAAAAGTGGAATTCTAGCAGATGAAATGGGTCTGGGTAAAACCATTCAGTGCATAGCGATGGTTGCTAAGCTGGTTCAAAATCAGCAGAATGGTTTGTATCTGGTCGTAGCACCAACAACCATCCTAGTCAACTGGTTCAACGAATTCAAGCGTTTCACTCCAAAGGTAGTCGCGTTTAATTGACGCGATTGTTCTCATATTCAGTTGATAGATACCTGTGTTGTTGTACCATGGCAACATCTGTGAACGAAGTCATCTTATCGATATCTTGCTGCGTAAAATCAACCAACCACAAGGCTCGCTGGTGGTAGTGACGTCATACGAACTACTGATGCGCGATCGAACAATTTTTAAGGTTGAGATTTTTAAGTTTGAATAAGATGGGAACGACTTTTGATGACTTCCTGTTAACCAGCAATTTTCTGATTACTTGACAAATGATCGAGTTAAAATTAGCAGAAATAGCTCCTCGATCTACAACAATTGTTTCCATGGTTACACATCCTAGCACCTTTCAGCACCTTCATTTGTAAAAACTCCTCAACTAACTACATCAATTGTTTCCATGGTTACACATCCTAGCACCTTTCAGCACCTTCATTTGTAAAAACTCCTCGACTAACTACATCAATTGTTTCCATGGTTACACATCCTAGCACCTTTCAGCACCTTCATTTGTAAAAACTCCTCGACTAACTACATCAATTGTTTCCATGGTTACACATCCTAGCACCTTCATTTGTAAAAACTCCTCGACTAACTACATCAATTGTTTCCATGGTTACACATCCTAGCACCTTCATTTGCTCCTGGATGAGCTGGGAGCCACATTTGTTGATCTTAGATGTTCTTCAAGAAGATACTAATAGAAACTTCTAGCATCTGAATGATTTCTAATCTTCATTTACAGAACATCAATTGGAGATATATGATCATTGACGAGGCTCATCGCGAAGAACCCAACTTCAAACAACTACACTTCATGGTAACCAAGTGACGTATCACCACCAGTGACTAACCACTCATCAGGTCAAAGGTAAGATCATGCTAACCGGAACTCCTCTCCAAAACAACATCTCAGAGCTCTGGACACTTCTCAATTTTATTCTTCCTGATATCTTTGATCAGTTGTCAACGTAAGTGCCCCAAACGCCCCACAAAACGCCCCTAACCTTTCTCGCTAGATTCCAACAATGGTTCGATCTGGAAATGTTGAAAGAAGACAATCGAATTCTCACCATGTTACAACAGGTGACTTAATCGAAGTTATGACGTCATCGCTACATTATGACGTCATCACAGACGCTCACACCCTTTCTATTACGTCGGACTAAAGCTGACGTGGCTGTCAAGATCCCTCCTAAACGCGAGATGCTCGTGATGGTGCCGATGACGTCACTACAACAGAAGTACTATGAGGCTATCTACAATAAATCAATTTCAAAACTTCTTAATCAAGAAAAGGGTTAGTTGCTTGTTAGTAACGACGGTTTCCATGACAATCGATATTATGACGTCAGAAGGATCAGATGACGTGAGATGTGGTGACGCAATCATTAATGTTACGTTGAATAACGTGATGATGCAATTACGCAAATGTTGTAATCATCCCTACCTCATCAGCTATCCACTTGTTCCTGGTACCAAGCAACTTCAGGTTAGATCACGCCTCCATGACGTCATCATATCATCTACGTCATCCAGATCGATTCGTCGTTGGTGAACAGTTGTGGCAAACTATTGCTATTGGACCGGATGTTACCGTTGCTACGTAGCAACCACCACAAGGTGTTGCTATTCAGTCAGATGACGTCACTTCTCGATATTATGGAAGACTTCTGTACGCTTCGCGATTTCTCGTTTGTTCGTTTCGATGGTTCAACTTCAGTTCATGATCGAGTTGCCTCTGTGAGTTGTATGTCGATATGACGCGTTGTTCTAACGTCATTAATATGACGTCATCAGATCGAGAAGTTTAACAGCGATTCTTCAGTCTTCATATTTCTTCTTTCAACTCGAGCTGGAGGTTTAGGTTTAAACTTGACAGCTGCTGATACTGTCATCATTTACGATTCTGATTGGGTGAGTTCACGACATGATGACGTCATCACCGCTTCATCTGTGACGTCATAGAATCCGTACAATGATCTACAAGCGCAAGATCGCTGTCATCGAATCGGGCAATCGAAACCAGTCGTCGTTTATCGTCTTGTAGCTTCTTCAACTATTGACCATCACATCATACAGCTCGCGTCGCGGAAGCGTTTCTTCGAAAACGCTATCACTAACAAGGTTACCATGGCAAATAGATGTTTGTGACGTCATCACATCATTATTTCATGCAGGAGAAATTTAAAGGAAAGTTGAAACGTAATTCGAAGAATATCGATTCATTGAAGACGTTGAAGATGCTGCACGAGTCGCGACGTGTTGCTAGGTGATGATCTGTTGCTAGGTGACTGCTTCTTACTAGCTCTTTGTAGTGTGGTACAAAATGTCGATGACGTCATCAGCCAGAAATGTCTCAATCAGCTTTTAGACCGTTCGGATTTACTTCCGAGAGCTCTTAAATCAACTTCAGGTTGTCCTGACTACCAATCAACTTCAGGTTGTCCTGACGACCAATCAACTTCAGGTTGTCCTGACGACCAATCAACTTCAAGTTGTCCTGACGACCAATCAACTTCAGGTTGTCCTGACGACCAATCAACTTCCAAATCTCAAACCACGTTTAAAGTCCTTCAACTTACAGATGAACGAATGGACCTTTGTTAAATGATTCAATCATTTTCATACTTTTTTATAAATTTCGAAAAAATTTTATAATTAAGATCTTTTTATTCGATTGTTCTTCTCTTTTAATCGATAGTTCTTCTATTTATTCGACTGTTCTTCTATTTATTCGACTGTTCTTCTATTTATTCGACTGTTCTTCTATTTATTCGACTGTTCTTCCATTTATTCGACTGTTCTTCTATTTATTCGACTGTTCTTCCATTTATTCGACTGTTCTTCCATTTATTCGACTGTTCTTCCATTTATTCGACTGTTCTTCCATTTATTCGACTGTTCTTCCATTTATTCGACTGTTCTTCCATTTATTCGACTGTTCTGCTTTTCTCCTTTTATTAAAACTGATACTGAAGAGAAATTTGTTTCTTAATATCTTAGAAAATAAAGTTTAAACAAGTTAGTTTTCAACTAGTTGATTTATTACAATAAACGCGAAGCAGGGTGCCTGAAAAGAGCACCTCTTGCTAACACACATTCTCACAAATAATACCTTTCATTAAGATTGATGCATATAAAGAAAACTAGATGTAGTTACAATCTAATTACATAATAAATTTATTGATGGAATATTCGTTTGAGGGAAGGTCTAATGGAAAAGAAATCATCGAATTAAAGCTCAATTAAATTGTGGATAATTTTAAAATTAATTAAGAAATTGAAGAAACTGAGACGACGTTTATAACTATCTTATTTAATATTAAGTTTCCTGCATACTAATCTCGTAAATGTTACCTGAACAGACTCGATTTTTTTTATATCACTAACTTGATATGGCATCCATGCACTGACATTGTATTCAAGAATTGAAGGTACGTACAATTTGAAAAGATTGATAAAAAAGCATGGGTCCTTAGAATTAAGGGTCTTTATAATAAGGAAGACAAGGTTGATTGATTTTTCAAAGATTTTGGAAACATAATTGCGCCATTTAAAGTCAGATGGTAGAGTAATGCCAAGGTCAAGGACCGAAGATATTCGTTGAATAATAAATTTATTGATGGAGTAATGGTTCAAGGAATTTGCAGCTGGTTTACAGGAGAAAGTTATAAGTTCAGACTTTGTGGTACTGGATTCTGAGTTGCCAATTCGTAGACCAGTTTTCTACAATGTGTAGTGCAGTTTGAAGTTTTGAAGGATTACAAAATAATAGCTTGATATCATCTGCATACACAAACACACTGATATCATCTACTACTACTAATCTTCTGATGAGGTCTTCGATGAAAATTAAAAAGAGAAGGGGACCCAGAACGGAACCCTGAGGAATACCACTATTGATTACCCTCTGGTGACTTGACTAGGAGTACATAAACATCTTTCAACACGAGTTTGTTGGTTTCTACCTGATAAGTAATTTTCAATAATGAGCTTGTTGTGTGGGACAGAATCAAACGCTTTAGTAAAATTGAGGTTAGAAGGTTGTAAGCTCATTAAGAAAAGTGAGATGTTAAGTCAGGGAAGATCTCCTCTTCACAGAGCCATGCTGGATATCAGATATTAGATGGTGCTCCATCAAACGACTGGTCATATGATTGTGAATGATATGCTCTTGAATTTTGCAGATAACTGAAGTCAGCGAAACTGGTCTGTAGTTCAGTGCGGTGTTTCTGGGACCCTTCCTTGTCACTATTTAGTTATCAACTAACAGTGGTCTTAAAATAATTAACTCATTTATTTCAAGTTCTTTTTGGGGCAGAGTATTTCCTTTATAATAGTCTTCAATTATACTCATAAAATATTTGCTAATATTGTGTTTAAGACTTGCTGAAATTAGAAACAAAAAAAGGTTCTTGAATTTTTGACCGAATATTTCTTTTGTTAACATCTTTATCTGAATTATTAGAGAATTTAAAAAATAGAAGTTTTCCAAGTTGTTTAGAGTTTACACTTCCAAAATCAATTAACTTTTCGAATCTGAAGCTTTTATAAATCTTTGAAATCTTTTTACACAATGATAGAATATAAAGAAGAAATCATATATTTGATAAATAAGTTTCTAAAACAGAGGAATATTGCGAAAGTTGGCTTGCCACAAAACTTGATGTAGGAAATATACAATTTTGAGTGTAATATAAGTTGTTGAATGACAAGTGAAAGTTGCTCGATTAAAAGATCTTCACTGTCATCACACTGCCATTTGTATTCAGATGTTTACAAATTAATAATTTGTCCTTTCAGGTTATGATTGAAGTTGTCAAAGACGGTACAAGTCAGTTGAAGTACCCCAAGTAGCTAGAAATTAAGTGAAAAGTTCTCTAATTTAAATAAATTGTTCTAAAAGTGACAATAGAAGATATTTAGCAATAAGAACAATATCCATTCGAAGAAGAACTCCTCATCACTTCTTTATCGACTGAGAGTACAGTCGCACGTTTCATTAAAGGGTAATCAGATGCCATCATTGGTTTGCTTGATTTCAATTTATGGGCTAATGTGAGGAAGATCGCTTCGATATTACTGTTTTCTGAATCAGATTTCGCAGAAGTCTCGAATAAAGGCATCATATGAGAATCAGCGAATCTTCGAGCGATGTTTGTATCTACCTGTAGTCGTGAAAATATCAATTAGATTAATTAGCTGCTGAAAGGTGCTAGGATGTGTAACCATGGAAACAATTGATGTAATTAGTCGAGGAGTTTTTACAAATGAAGGTGCTGAAAGGTGCTAGGATGTGTAACCATGGAAACAATTGTTGTAGTTAGTCGAGGAGTTTTTACAAATGAAGGTGCTGAAAGGTGTTAGGATGTGTAACCATGGAAACAATTGATGTAGTTAGTCGAGGAGTTTTTACAAATGAAGGTGCTGAAAGGTGCTAGGATGTGTAACCATGGAAACAATTGTTGTAGTTAGTCGAGGAGTTTTTACAAATGAAGGTGCTGAAAGGTGTTAGGATGTGTAACCATGGAAACAATTGATGTAGTTAGTCGAGGAGTTTTTACAAATGAAGGTGCTGAAAGGTGCTAGGATGTGTAACCATGGAAACAATTGTTGTAGTTAGTCGAGGAGTTTTTACAAATGAAGGTGCTGAAAGGTGTTAGGATGTGTAACCATGGAAACAATTGATGTAGTTAGTCGAGGAGTTTTTACAAATGAAGGTGCTGAAAGGTGTTAGGATGTGTAACCATGGAAACAATTGATGTAGTTAGTCGAGGAGTTTTTCTGATTAACTTTTGTATTCTGCTGGAACCACTCATGTTGCAAACCAACAAATTTACTAAAAATAAATGAAGTAAGAACCTTAATCTGATCTTTCATGTCACATTTGTTCCCTACTAGGATGCGAGGAAGATCGGATGCGGAAAGAGCATGATTGTCGCACTCTTCGATCCACGTTGGAAGTCCTTTGAATGAAGACATCTGTAAACAATTTCAGTTTCAAAGAAGAACTTGAAAACTTGAAGGTTTCAGAGTAAGTACATGTCATCGTGTCGATAGATGATAGAGGTATCAATAAGTCGCTTTTAAAAATACAAAACTCAAATTGACCAAAAATCATTCTAACTGATAAAAATTTGTTCAAAAAAACCCAACAGATGGTTACATGAGAAGCAAGAAGGTGGACTGCTCACCAAAAGGTGGTTCTGGGCATACTAGGTCTAGTTTTGGTGGTCGGGGAGTTTTAAGCCCTGTCGATTTTTCTAGAAGATCTAATAAGAAATACAAAGTGATCAGCTGATTGCAAATTTGTGATAACAGCCAATCACATGCTGGAAACTACCATCAATTGGTTGAAGTTTTGTTGGACGAGGAGTTAGTGAAGATTAAGGTGCTAACTTGAACTGAATTACAAAATAAAGTGATAAAAATATGATTATAAAGTTGGCGAGTCATTTATATGAAACATCAAATTAGATGATGAAGTTTTGAGTAAACAATTACAAAGTCCAACACATCAAGTGAGCGATGATGATTGAATATTGTCAGATAAACTTCAATAATAAAACAGAAATCAAAATCTTTGAAACAATTCTGATTACAAAATGAAGTCTTGTTAATATCAGAAGACTAGTAACATCAAGTCACATGACAACAACTTACATTTGTGACGTCATAAGTGAAGACGACCGCGTGAACATTCCGGTAATAATGAGGAACCATGGATTTGCGGAATCTTTCTTGTCCTGCTGTGTCCCAAAGTTGAAGCTAAAAGTTGAAATGATTAATATTTTCATGATTTATTTTGAAGTAGTTACTTTGATTACATCTCCATCTATAGTAACAACTCTTTCCCGAAAGTCGACTCCAATTGTTGCTTCTGTACTTTCAGGAAATTTGCCAGCACAAAACCTAAAAAATTGAGATGAAAAGATGAAGATAAAGTTAAAGATTTGAACCTATAAGTTAGACAAGTTTTTCCAACATCTGAATCTCCAATCACAATAATCTTAAAGATCTTCTTGTGAGCAGGAACAGGATTGTTTGAAGACATTATCAAGAAAATTCACCTCAAATAGATCTCTAAATGAAAATATGAAATATTAACAAATTTATATTTAATATCTATTTATTTAAATCAAATAGTTCAAAATGTAATCATAATTTCCACAAGTCAACAAATTGTTCAAGAAATTAATAATCCAGTTTTTTTGTAAAAGATCTTTCAGGCAAAGGAATATGATTTTGCCAAATTCCTTCAATGAGAGTACGTTGAGATAATTCCACTAATTGTTCAAAGGTTCTTGGTTCATATATCGACATATAAACCAACATCTTATTGCTTAATCGTACATCAGCTTTTCGTAACCCATCACTAAATCGCTTGAAATTACTGCCATGTTCATGTAAAGCAGCATCTAGTCTTGTAGTTCTTAATACCTTATCACTTTCACTTTTAACTTTTCTAGAGTTTGTTTCAGCTAACAAAGCATGCCGAACATATCGTACAGCTAAACAATATCTATTTCTTGCTGTAACTTTATTAAACACTCTTGAATGTTCAAAAACTTTTTGCTTTTTCCAGTATCTATCAAGCTTCTTTGGAGCCAATTTATTTGCATTGATAACAATTTTACTTGACGACATTTTTAACACTTCAAATATTTTAGCTGAAAAGGAATTAAAAAATAAATTTTATATTTTGATATCTATAATATTTCTAATTCATCATAAAAAAGACTAATAAGTAAATATAAATTTTAATAATCTTTTTATTTCAATATTATTAATTACAGATTTATTATATAAAAGCTAAATAAAGATTATATGACAATTTAAAAACTTATAATTATATTATTAGAATATTATTCTAAATACAAAAATATAGAGAAAACAATAATTATTATAATATTATGTAAGCCAAAAATATTAAGAAATTATAAGAATGAATAACAAAATATCAGGCAAAGCTATAGAAACAGATATAAAAACCCTAAAATAACTTTATATAATTATAATAAGATATCAGCATATGACAATCAAACTGAAATAAATTGACAACAGTTTATTAAAGAACAGATTTTATAAAAATAAATATTTTTAGAAATATTTTTGAGTATAGAATTTATTTTTACTATAACCCAAGTGCAAACCAAAGTGACTAAAAATTAAATTTTTAAATTAAAGCTAAAATAAAGATTGAAAAGAAATATTTTCTTACAGAACACAAAATTTTATTCATCTAAATTATGATTTATCAATAAAAGATTTTGTTTAAATTGGAAATATACAAAATTGTTGGAAAAAGAAAACAATAAAATGATAATTATATCAAAGAAAACTTTGCAGACAAAATTTCAAAGTTTTTTTATAAATACATAAAATAATTTCCAATATATTCAATGCTAAATTAAACAAAAAATAAATAACAAACAGATAAAAATAAATATGTATTAAACAATTAAATAATCTAAAAAATGATTATAATCATAATCAAAGCCGTAAAAACATGTTCAGTTTTTTAATAGTTAAATTTTGAAAATTATATTACAACAAAAAAGTTTTCTAAATATAACAATTGTTAAAATAAACAAATTTAATTATTTGATTAATCGACTTAATAAAAAATTCTATCAAATATAGAAAGATTTATAATGATATAGCAGTTATACATCGTATTTTAATTTATTTACAAGATAGGGTCAAACAGATTTGGGTCTGTACATTTGATGAAAATCGTATGGATAAAATGGACCATTTCAATTTTAGCAGGAAATTGAAAACAATGTGTGAACTGTTCATAAGAAAGCAAAAATAACAATTTTAACAACATCTTGTCAATTTATTATAAATAGCAAAGGTTTATGAATGTAAGACAAAATGTAAAAACTTTTATAATTTTCATTATAAGCTAAATGAACTAAGGAAACACCTTTAGAGCTTAAAGTTACACTTTTGAAAATTTCTTACACATATTCGAAGGCTATCATTTTTTTAACTATATTATATTATCATTTGAGAGATTTGAGAGATTTGTGCTCCAAAAAAAGTTTATATTAGCAGTGGTTCAAAATGCAAAGATCGTTTATAGATGAATTATATAATAAAAGGACTGGGTTGACTCACAAAAGATGTTGATGGTTCTTCTCCATACTGCACGATCTGATGCAAGTTGACACAACTAAGAATGTATATTTATTTATTTATTTCAAGAAATGCGAAGGAGGGTGTCTGAATAGAGCACCTCCCGCTAACACAGCCAGGATTTTACTAAGTTCTTGCACCTTTTTTTTAATTACCCCATTTTTGCTGCTAGGTAAAGGTTTGCCATACATCAAAGTTTTGAGTTAACCTAACGGAGCTTGTGTTTCGTAAGCAAGTCTTGGGTGCTAAGTAAGTTAAGCAAAGTAGAGATGAAATCTTGCCAATTGATAAGGAGAAAGATTTGATAGATGAAGTTTAGGAGACGTTAGTGACGATTGTATGTGATTCAAGAATTGTTTATTACTAAAATAAATTGATCTTATAAATATATTGAAAATGTTAAAGCAAAAAAATATATATATCCAAAAATTTGAGTTGTCAAATACATGTGTAAATAAATATACAGGTATATATAATATTAAGGAAATAACATAAATATAACATATAAGAAATAACATAAAATTATACAATATAAAGGAAATAACAATTTGGATATAATAAAATGAATTCTAACTGAAATATAAAAATGATAAACATTTATTTCAAATTGAAATAAATTTCATATAAATGTGAAACTAAAGTAACTGTTTGGAATTCATAATTTCATTTCAAAAGTTAAAATTCACTTTCTTGAATTCTTTTTTCAGCCTCAATGCTATTGATTGCATAGGCAGCTACTTCTACAAACTTTACATAAAAGTTACGCTGATTAAATTCAGATGTAAGAATACCTAATAATATTACAAAAATTAAGATTTCATCTTCACCTGTAAAAACTCTTCGATTAATAACAATTAAGCGAGAAGTTGTTGCTTACTTGTGTCTCTTGGCTAAAAATCCCAATAACTTGCAGCTTTTAGAACTTCTATTTTTATGGAATGGATGTTTATACGTCTTAAAAAATCTCTATTTAAAATTTATGTTTCAAAATATTTAAATTGCAGATCAAAATTTGTCAGTTTTTATCCTTGAAATAGTTTTCAGTTTTTTAATTACAAGTTTTTTTAACAATTGCATTTTTATCTTATTTTTTATGTCAACACATTAATTTAAACAAAAATTTTTTAACTCATTTTCTATAAAACATATTTTTCACGTTTAGCAAGTAGCAAAAAATTGTTTAAACAAATAAAACCAAAGGAGAATTGATCAAGATAGCTAAATTGAAATTTGATAAATGAAAAATAATTGAACATGTTGAAAAACAAACTTGCTGAAAAAACTCATTAAAAAAATGTCATGCAACTGATATTCAATACTTTGTTTTCAATTATTTATCATTTTCTTTTCATTTTTTTTTATGGAGACTTAAATGTGAAGTAAAAACTAGTTCATATATAATTCAAATGTTGTTCCAGTAGTCATTATAAGTATGAATAGTCTTTAAATATAAATAAGTTTTTCATCTACAAATTTTGATTGATGAATTCAATTTGCAAATTCTTTTGACTTAATTCAATTGTTAGACTTTTAGTAAATTTCCATAAGATTAATGTGTAATAAAATTGTTTTGAAATAAAAAACCAAAACAATATCTTCTCTTACCACTTTTTTGCCTCATTAAATTTTGAACTACAAAACAAATATGAATTAATTCTGTTTTATGATAGTAAGTACTTAAAACCATTGCTAAAAATTCTACTGAAAGATCTTTATGAAAGATTTTATGAAATTCTCTTTGAAATGATGAATAATCACAAAAAAATCATTTCGTATTTTTCTCATTTTTAGGAAATTGATTTTCATCATGTGAAGTATTTAACGTTTTTATTTAAGTTAAATTTAGTTTTAATAAAAATTAGCAAAAATGTTATATTGTCAAAATCAAATAATGCCAAATAACAACTTTCTTTGTGGCCATATAAAAGGTTTTTGGTTTTTTAATGCTTTTTCAATGTATTTAGTCTTTTGGTTTCTTAGAAAATTCTGATGAAAAATATTACTGAAAAAAACAAAAATGAAATTGTCATTTTATACCCTTAGTTATACATAAATGATGCCTTCGAAACAGTTTTACAATTTTATCTATTCAAAACTAGTCTTGAGTTTAAATGCAAATATGCAAAAGATATAGATTTAAAGTTGTTCTAGTTAAATATAGCAACAACTACTAGATAGTTTGTCAATTTTAATTTAGTTGAAGATATGTATTCAAAAAACGATTTATCAAAACTTTTGCTGCTAAATATTTATGTGAAACATGCAAATTAGATTATAAAAAAATACAAGATATAAGTTACATTTGAAAATGTCAAAAAGATTGACCTTTAATTCTAATTCAGTTTCAAAGTTTTGTCAAAATACATTTTTTAACTTTTAGAATATTTTCATCGAGAGTTTTGCAATTTATTGAGATAAATACTTTTCTAATTAACATCAATCTGTATTGCTTTTCACTCAATTTTCAAATATCGAAGGTTTATATGTTTTATTAAATATTCAAATTCAATTTTGAAATAAGAAAAGTAGAAATTTATTGTAGTAAAAACGATATGATAGATTTAGATAATCGTAAACAGCTTACAGAATAAATAACGAATTTCATGAAGTTTGCACATCAGCAATTTACTTTAATATAAAAGATTAAAAATTGAAATAAAAAAGTAATATTGTCATATTAATTAATATATCAAGTTCTTTTTTGGTAAAACGATCAAAACAGGTTTAAATCAAATCGAAAAGAAATATGAAACTCATGAAATTCACAAAGAAATATGTGAAAAGATAACACAAGAAACAATTACAAAATTTCTTCATTAAGTTGGTTCTTTACTCTTAAAAATTTGGTTATGAAATAGAAATGTTTATGGTAAAAATGAAATTAGATTTGACTTGGTTTATTTATTTTGTTTATCGCATTGAAATTTATGATTCCAAAACTAATCTCTTAATGCCAGCTTGATCTCTTATAAAGAAAGTTTTAAATCTATTGATTGCAGCTAAAAGTTTCTGACCGAATTTCCACCAATCAAACACCACCAAATTCTAAGCCTTATTTTCAGTCAACGACATCTAAACGCTATTCAAATGTCTCTTCTTAAAGTTTTTTTCACGAAGGATTAAGTTCAAAGTTAGCAATTTACTTTGAAGTTGATTGAATAAACAAGTGTTTGTGGTTAATCTCAACTTCTTATCACGTTTTAATAACTTTTTTATGTTGAAATATTTGCGTAAAAATTGTTCTTTTTTGAAAACTTTTCTATAAAGTTCATATACAGATGTTACATTTTTAGCAGGGCATTTCTGCTTACTAATTTTCAACATTCTTTCACGCTCATAGAAGCTAGAACA
This sequence comes from Pegea sp. RAD2-039, assembly GCA_034620365.1. Lineage (NCBI taxonomy): Eukaryota > Metazoa > Chordata > Thaliacea > Salpida > Salpidae > Pegea > Pegea sp. RAD2-039. Next base: position 119,285 of record JAQGEQ010000344.1, read on the forward strand.
ACCTTAAGCTAGAAACGCTTATCAAAAAAGTACCTACTAACCACTTACCCACAAATTTATTTGTAGATTTTAAAAGTGAGATTTTTTATCAATTATTTCACATATATCACAACGACTCAAGATATTTTAAAAATATTTTCTAAATCTAATTATTGAGATAATAGTGAATGGTTGAATACACCTTCTTATCTCATTATATAAAAATGTTGCTGATTGAAAAACAAATATAAACAAAATTACGCTTCATAACCTACCAGCAAAAAGCTAAAAAATAATAACTTTATCGGGTTTACTGAAACAAAGTGTTAAATCGAAGAAAAGTTCCACAAATTGTTTCAGTATCTATTCCTACTTAAAGCTAACCCCTGAGGCAAACTTGACAAATAAACTTATTTATTAACAGTACACAATCGAAAACAAAAGCTTTTTATTTAATCTCAAATGTTCGTGACTCTTAATTTTCATTTTTAGATCAATCTGTTTATACTTTACAAGATTAGCTTTGTTGTGTATTTGAAATTGTTCTTTTCAAGATTTTTTTTTCACCACGTTGGAATATTTACTGTTTTCTCTATTTTTAAATGAAATTATGTAAAAACCACATTATTATATTTATACTTTCCTTTTTATTTAAGAAAATTAAAAGTAACCTTTTTATGAAGTGGCCAAAAAAAACTTTAAAAACATATTAAATTTATTGGAATGTCTTTTTTTCTTTCCACGCAAGTATGACTAAGTAAATTTTTGTACCACAGACTGAAACCATTAGATGAAGTTTCCATCCAAATGATAGTCATTGTTTATCATTAAAATTGTTCATTTAAACAAATATATGATACAATAAACTCAAACTTTTCAGACTTTTTAGTATCACAACAAAATCTTTAAATGTTTATGAACATAAATGACAATTACTGAGTTGATTTTAACTTGATATAAATCTAGTGACTATTTTGACAACAACTAAAATTAAATAATTGTTTGAAGTGAACAAGTTTCTTGTTTTGATATCAGTAAAATTTATTAAATTAATTTAAAGAATATATTTTACACGCAACAAAAATTTAAAACAATTTTTACAAATATTAAGTTACATAAGAACTTGACATTTGAATAAAATGTAAATTTCAATTTCGTATAAAATCGGAATTTTCTACCTGAATCTACTGAAATAACCTAAACCGATTTAATTTATAGTTTCTCAAATGTTTTAAACCATTTTACAACTTTGGTAGTAACCTGTAGACTAATATCTTTTTTTAAAGTAACCACATTCGGAAATTTCCTTCCCAATTTAGATAAAAATCTATTAGTCTTTTGAAATTAAAACAAATTAACAGTTTGTTTCATTCGTCCACTTATTTTGTGGTTTTTATGTTTTTGTAGTGTTCATATTCTTTCTATATTAGTCATGCTAAACTGTTTAAGACCTTTTCATCACCTTTATGTTCATATTGTTCTGTTCATTGTAAGAGCTACTATTTGCAATCAGGCATTGAATAAAAATAAACATCTAAGAATAAGATAAGAATAATTACTTTATCAATTGCCTAAACATTAATTATTTCCAGATTATTTCAATTGAGAAATATTTTCAAAGTTATTTACTAAATTGTAACAAGAAATGAGATAAGTGGCAACTTCCAGTGATTTCCATCAGAATAATTGTCAGATAAATTTGCTTATTGCTACAATTAAACAAATCTTGAGCACGTGTCTATCGACTTCTTTTGAAGATTAGTTCATCTGTATTTGACTGTAGAATCTTATTTTTCTAACTAACAAGTAAATTCGATTAAATTCGACCCGATTTGAAATCAAATCAAACAAAATTAGATGATCCTTATGGTCTGTATAAACAATTACCACGACCAACTTCAATAGTGGAAGGTAAGACTCGAAAAATTGTCAGCGATTCGGATTTATCGGAAATGTTTAGAGTAGAACAAATAGAAAAGATTTAATTATAAACTAACAATAGACATCGTCACGTCATATATCAATTGTAATAAAAGAAGTTCGTTGTTTTCGATGACTTCTCGCACTAATCCCGATTTTTATCGGTTGTCGTAGCAACCACTAAGCAAAGTCACTTGTGGAAATTTTTCTGAATTATCACCAGCCCACCAAAGTTGATGAAAGATAAATTAATAATTAACTGATGTAGTTAATAATAAAAAAGTTTATTGATTATCACAAAACTCGTTTTGATCTTTGCTTATTTTTACTGGATTTTCATGAAAATGTTTTTTTGCTGTTTGAATAGAAGGTTCATCGCAATTTGTTTTGAAGATAAAAATTTGCAGTGGTGCTCTCTATTCATATATGAAGTTGGTTTTGTTTATATTGTGAAGTTTTAGTTTAAAGAAATGTTTTTTTGCAGCATAAAAAGTATTCAACTCAAAGTTGATTTAAAGAACTTATTTATGAGAATAGTGACAAGTTTAAAATAAATTAATAATTTTATTCGTTTAAATATTTCAATGATGTCTTTAAAGTAACTCAGATATTTTATCATCTTTCAAATCACTTAAATTACTTCTTTTAAATTTCAAAACGATAAAAATCAAATGATGTAAATTGAAACGATTTTTATTGAAAATAAATCGTTTTTTAGTTTAACAAAATATATTTGACTTTTGTTTCAAAGACAATGTGATAAAAATGAAACAACAAAAAAACAAATTTTTGAACTTACTGAAAAATGAATACAAAAAATTGTTTTGAAAAAAACATAAAGACCAGAAAATTCGAAAATTATATAAAATAGTTACATGATAGCTAAATTCAAGTTATTAACCATCAAACACAGAAGCTTTTTGTGCTTGGTGAAAACGTAGCAAGTGAAATATGATTGGTTTTGTTGACTAGACCTCTTATAAACATTCACTTTTTTATTTTCTTCAAGAAAAATTAATCACTTAACTTATAAACAGTGAAAATATTGAACACAAATTCAGAAAAAAAAAAGATTAACAACAAACAACTTGTCTAACAATAAAACTTCTTTAAATCTTTACAGTTGTTACAGTCACGTACGCTAGATGCTTCGATGACGTCACGAACTCTTCTAAGAACTCTTCATCGCTGTGGATATTTTGAATATAAACATTTAAGATGAAGTAAATGTTTATATAAATGATTCAAAAACTCCTTTAGTACCATTCAGAAATAGAAACAAATTTCAAGATTTTTTCATTGGCAACATGCTGATGCATGAATAGTTGTGAAAATAAGAATTTTAATGACCAGTTTCGGCCGAAAACAGAAATACTCAAAATTAATTTTTCAAACTGAATATATTTAATGACATTGTTTCTTAATTGAAGCAGTTTTTTGAATTTTATATCATCTAAATTGTCTGCAATTTTTAATTTTTTTGTTTGCATTTTTTTTACTGAATTATTTTTTAGCAAATAATTTTATTTTCTTTAATTTTTTATAATTTTCCGAAAAAAGTTTTTCTTTTTTCAGTATTTCGAGAGAAGCGTTTGTTGAAGAAGTGATAAAAATGCAAGTAGACAGATGAACAAGAATTTTTGTTGAAGATGTTATCAGATATACAAGCCAGTGATAAGTTGAATGAAAAAGAAGAAAACTGTAGAGCTTCAGAAGAGTTTTTCTATTTTCAGTTTCAGTTTCAGAAATTAATTTTGAGATTTCAAATTTCGTCACAAAGAATTGAACGATTTAAAATTAAATTTTTTACAAAAAGTGTTTGTAAACACTAAAAACCACTGAATTTTTCAACTCTTTTTTCTTTCAGATTTTAAGTAAATTGATTTTAAAGATGCAGCCACAAGACACAAATGAGTCCCGACCTGACGAAGAACGTCGCTTAGCGATGGAAAGCGTCGATTGTAGCGACTTCCCGTTCGATGAAGTCTTGTCTTTAGAAGCGACAGTAACAAACAAACCTCAGAATCGACTTCAACGCAAGCGACTAGCAGCAAGTAGCAAAGATATCTGCAAACGTCTCAAACCTTGTTCAAGCGCGACAAATATTCATCAAACCTCTGATTCACCTAATTACTACACAAAACAAATCGATTTTTCGGCTATTTCCCATTTCTCAGAAATGTTTGATGAAATTATCGACAGTGATAAATCAACTCTTAAATTCAACTACAATATCTACGAAAGCTCTCAAAACGACTCTTTAAACTCGCCACTAGGTGGAGTTAAACGTAAACCAGCTTCAAAACCAGTCCGAAAGATTACACCTGCCCCAAAAGTCAAACCCAAGTCTATAAAATTGCCCCAGAAAGCCCCTTTGATCTTTGCAACTCCGCAAACTGTCTATACGCCCGAGACACCTTCTACTATGTCACCATCAACTGCATCTCTCACAGCGACACCCGAGTTGATGACGTCAGAAGAGAAGCCGAAGACGTTTTTTGAAGAGGTGGAGATGTTGGTGGGTAGAAGATACAACATCCAGAAGTTGAGAGAAGGAGTAAGAAGCCCCAAGGACCCCAAAAAGTCCTCACTTTATCTACGATCTTTCTTCGCAGAAAGTCTCTCTCAGCAACCTCTGTGACGTCATCGACAGCCTTCAAAACCGCTTGATTCGATTGGCGGAAGGTCACGTGGTCAAAGAGCGTCTTCTGACGTACTGGAGAAAGAAAGCCGGATGTGAGAAGACACTAAACGTAAGTGATGACGTCATCACTTCGATGCTAATCTTTTATTTGCAGGACGATCATAGTTGGAGTAGTCTTGACATTGGGGCTTCCCCGCCAGTAGTAAAAGATGACGTCACTGTTGAAGCGCGTCATCGACCGTCATCGACGAGCGGAAGTGACGTCACCGGAGTCTCAGATCACGTGCGTGTTGCTTTGAGAGCGAAGATTCAAAGATGTGCGTTCAAGAAAGGAGCGAAACAAAGTATGACGTCATCAGAATCAAAGAACGAAGTTGTGACGTCACCAACCGCGAGAGCATCGACTGATTCGATTGAAGATCTTTTTTCGACCGATAATTCTGACTTTTCTCCTTCACCGCTCAGTAACTGGTCCCTAACCGCATCTCTGTCTCCTCGTACAGATCTTATTCTTCCTCCCAAAGATTCTGATCCTTCATCCTCATCTTCAGAACTCTTTCAAGCTCTCGGAGATATCTTGAATTAGAACCGAATCTCGTTTGACTTCATTTTCGATAATTTCACTGTTTTGGTCACTGTCCCTTCTTGCTGTGTGACGTCATCTGAAGCGCGCGTCTTATCTTTTGGTCCGTTTATCTTTCCTTGTGTCTTGCGGCAATATTTTCCCGCCACCACCTGTTCTTTCACGTGACCACCTCACTTTACAAAGTCATTATTTTTTAATGTGTTGGCTGTCATGGCAACATATGACGTCATTGCTAACAGCGCATAAGAAATGTTTGTTGAATAAAAGTAGAAATAAGAAAGTTTGTTAGGGCATAAATTGAAACGACCATTTTATCTACAGATGGTGACATGGTAACCACAAATATTTTGACCAAGAAACTAGTTTCCAAAATGTTGTTACTTGTAGATTAATTTGTTTAAGATATTACATTTTGGTTTGAAAATGTCGAAACCGAAACTGAACACGTGTTGTTTTAAGAAATACAAAAATATCTTTAAAAAATTATCAAATTTTGAATAAATTGAATTATTTTATCGCAAGTTGAACCATTTTGTTTATTTATTTAGCAAGCTATAATGAAAGTTATCTGAGCTAAAAATTAAAATCTTTCAAACAAAATTGTTCTTCTAATCATATTAAGATTTCGATTTTTCTTAAAGGTGTGTTCACTTGTTGTGAAAACTAAAAAATAAGCCACATGAAAGGAACTTCTTGCAAAAAATCAGAACCAGTAGCCAGAATTTGACGAATAATAAATTCAATTGATTAAAAAGACAATTTTATACATCTTAAATAATAAAAGTGTGATAGAGGTCAGAGTGTTTTATGCTTCAGTTGGTTTTCAAAAAAATACTCACTATTTTCAGGTGTAATTATTTGAGTCATAATTTAATAGTAACTTGATGTAAGGAAAATATTTGCATAAGAATTGAGAAATGAATAAAAAGTTGGACTTTTTCAAGTCAATTTTATTAATTTCGTTTTTTAGTAAAAAAAATCATTCTTTAAAGAAAACTATTTAGTTTCAGCAACTTTGTTTACTTTTGTAATTCTAATGTTTATAATACAATATGTAAAGGCTTCATCTTAAATTTCATTTTTTTATATTATAATAATTTAAATCATCTGTTTGCTGTGATTCACAAGAAATAACAGATAGAAATATTGTTCTTCTTATAACTAAACTACAAGCAAACTAATGAACAAATAAATATAAAACAAGTGTATGGTTTCTACTTATAGTAAAATTTTTAAGATATTCCTAAACATTGTTGATTTTCATTTCTTTATTTGTTGATTTTTGAAAGTACTACTGACAAAAATTTATTTGAAAATTTTGGATTGACATCAATAATCTTTTATTAAAATTTTTTGTAATTTATATTCGAAACTAATCATCATATTTCAAGAACAAAATTGTAGAAGATTATAGAAGATATCATTTCAAAGTTAATTTATAAACGAGCAGTGGAATAAAAATGATAATTTTTCTAAATGGTTTAAATTAGATCATTAGACTAACAGTGTTTCAAACTTAAGATTTTAAAAATTAAATTTAACCATGTAGTTCTGTATATTAATTCTGTATAAATACAAACTTTTTTTTGTATTTAAGTAACTAATTAAAGAATATGTTATAAAAATATTAACTCAAGGCTTAAATAATCAGCAAATTAATGCAGAAAGCATATTTGCTAATAAAACTTGTTTGAACCAAAACCAAAAGGTAATCATTCAAAGTGTGAAGTTACATCAATTAACAAACATAATTATTTTCACACATTTCAACAAACTGGAAAATATTGAAAGTTTTATATCATAAATCGAAACCTTCTTTTTATATTATTTGGTTTTTATGAAATATTTAATAGTTTCATTTGTTAAAAAGATTATTAATACTAATAAAATGATTGGTACTTACAAAAAATCAAATTTTTTAAACTTGTTTTGTATTATTCAAATCAAGAAACTATTTGTCAGTCAATTTAGAATACATCATTTGAAAAATATCGGAAATCAACCAATCATAAATCCAAAAGACATTGTAACGAAGTATGGTTGTAAACAGTTGTAGACATGTAAATAAATAACTTGATAAACTAGTTGGACCTGAAATTTATTTATGAATGTTATAAAGTGCTTTCATATGGAGACTAACACTACTTTTTCTTGTCTACAAAAGAATGTACCAAACAACTTTTTGCTTCAGTAGTTTCAAGAAAGAAAAGTTCGGTATTTCAGCTAAGAAAATATTCTCAGAGTCACCACTTAAACCAATCAACAAAACATTTCGACAACTAATTTATTAAGAATCATTTTCTGTTGTTTTTCTGAACCTTGTCAAAATGTGGTCATCAACAAACAAGTTAAAAATATTTGATATCAAATGAAAGATATCTTGATAAATTTTCATCATGTCTTAATATTTCGGTAATAAAAATTTTTAATTATGTGTGCAGAAATCTTTAAAAATATAATTATTTTTAAATTTTGGTATTAAAATTGAATTTTATACATTTTAAATCTTGAAAACAGGAGAAAAGTTAAACCGTTAAAATTTTTTGTAATTGATGTTAGTAACTACTATAGTTACGTAATGAACTGCTACAAAAGTAATTCAAAGAATACCGTCTTAAATAGCATGCAACGGATTAACTTCATAATTTTATTTAATAATTTCAGTTATTTGAATAAAATCTATCTGATATTTCACAATATAATTTTAATTACCATAAATTTAGATGACTTTTAATAATTTTTCTGGTTATAAAAAATACAACTGAATTAATTTTAATAAAATTATTCATCTAGTGTTTTTGTCAAGTCATATAAACATTAATGAAGTTAACTGTTTGTTTTAAAAATATATTTGTATTTTAAATAAACAATTTTCAAAATCCCTTATGACAAATTAAATTGATTTTTAGCATAAATTCAAAGTTTATTTATTTTGTTATAACTTAAATTAAATAAATTTTTAATCAATAAAATTATTAAATGTTAAATTCTGTTTTGTACAAAGTTGATTCAAAACTAAATTTTTTATAAAATTAAATATTTTATAATAAAAAATATTTTCGAATGAGGTCAATAATAAAAAAAACTGGAAGAACAGAAGATGACATTTTAAAGACATGCTTTTAATTTAGATATCATTCGAAGTAATCTGTAAAAGGCAAGTTTAAAGTGAAATTTTAAATTAATTCATAAATTTTTCAATAAAATAATGCTTAAGACATGAATAAATTATGATAATCACTAAGAATTGAACATTGAAAACAATAAATATTGAACAGTAAAATAAATTATTATTTGAAATAATATTTAGCTTTATAATTTAAACAAATTAATTTTGCGTTGATAGCAGGTGATTTTTAAATTCCTAAAATTAACTTTTATTTAAAAAAGTTTATGTTGAGTAAAAAAAAAGACTTTTATAAATTATTTATTTTGTTTAGTTTTTTAAAAGCCTATAAACAATCACTAGTTTTGTTATTCAAAGGAAACCGCTTAAATAGATTAATAAAAATTTAGTCGAAACTTAATTTTATAATGCGTTCTATAAATTATTTCAAAAAGCTTGTTCTATAGTATCTTGTTGATACATGAATTATATAAAAACAGTTTATATACTATTTTAATGCTTAAATTATGAAAATATCATTATTAATATTATTTAGTCATTTCATTTAAGCCAGTGCTTATTTGAACGACGAATAAAAAATTTGGTTTTTACTAACAATGACGTCAGACGAAATCTCAAACAAAAATCTACTAAAAGCCATTTTGGTTAATTTTTTACTCATATCTGAGAATGATGTCAATAAAAAACTTGTCGATAATTGATATGATGTCAAATAATTTGTGATTTAAATAAATCTTCTGTTTGATGACTGAGACACTTAAAAGACGCTGCAAACAGCGAAACACTTTCCTTTAACAAGATATTTTCAAAACTAACCATATTCAGTTTGGATTTTGTAGCTTTAAAATTGTTCAAAAATGATCTTAGTCAATTTGCTAAAACTGAGGAAATATAAAATTCAAATACAACCAGCCAATCAAAAATGTTCTTACATTTAGAAATGTTTTCATGCCACAAAATCTAACCAGGTTTTCAAAAAAGTGAATAATCAAAAAACCATTCTTTACTGCCTTTGAAAGATATTGTTTCATGTTTTTGCAAGTGTGCTGTTTTTTAAATATTGTTTTCTTAATTAAATTACGGAAAAGTTAAAGTTTTTAGAAAATAACTTTATTATTTGTTTTGTACAACATTTGCAGTAACCATAATCGTGTCTTGCTAATTATTTTCATTACCTATGTTTAGTAAATTACAGATTTTTTTGTAATTTCATCGAAATAAAAAGATGATAAATTATCTTTTCTTCAAACTGTTATTTTTTTTATTCTTACACATGATAGTGATGAATATTTGACATTCAACTGTTTAAGACCTCCATCAAACGGAATTTATGAAACAGAATAAGAGATAGTTGCAGAAGTCATTTAAAAATTCGATTTTACAGAAAAAGACAATTTATATTAATTATTTATATACAAAGTGATTGCAATAATATTATATCAAAATTTATATCAAAACAAATATATTAAAGTAAAATATTAAGGTATTTTTGAATACTGTGTATTTTTGATGTGCATAACTATTTTTCAATCTAGTTTTCTATATTTACAAAATAATTGAAACCAATACCAAAAGTCCTCTATATAATGTTCTTTTTTTAATTGCTATGAATTTAATCTTTTACTTGGATAAGTTTTCTGACAGATAGAATGTTTCGGTGCTTCCAAATTATTTTCTAAATCAACGGAATAATTTTTTTTAAATGACAGTTTAAATTAAGAAGAAATTCTTTTGATTCTTTTATATTAGAAAATTGTTTTAAACTTTAACATATTTATTTCTATATATGTGACAGTATATATTATGCCTTATAACAAATCATAAATTAGATTTTATAAAATTATTTAAATAACTTCTGATAATTTTCAAACAATTTTATTTTAATAAAATTTCTACTTTATATGGGATCTGATTTTGTCAATTATTCATTATTTTGATAATTCATCAAAAGCTAAAAAGCATATTTTTAAACTGCATTTTTGCTTTACTTCAAAATACCAATTTGTCAACCACTAAATGGTCTACTGATAAAAAGTCATTTTTTGAATGCATTTATCAGAAGGATTTGTAAAATATTTGATGCATAATTATTTTAGCTGTAAAAAATTGAAATATTTAATTTCGACAAGAAACTTTTCTGAGGTGTTCTTTTATTTAGAAAAAAATCGAATGTAAACATCTATCTAACTTAATTTCATTTTCTAAGTTGTTTTAAACTTGATAGACGAAAATGTGAACCACAAGAAAACTTGTTTAGCTTTAAATAGTGCAGATTCGATTATAAAACCTTTTAAACAAAATTTAGTTGTTAATTTTAAAGAATTGATAAAAATGAAATCCGAATAAATTTTCAATTTTGATTAACTTTTATTTAAGAGCAATAAAAACTGAAGAAAATTCAATTTGAAGTAAAAAAAGAAAAATATTTTTTTTGCAGATTTTGTCAAAACTTTTTTCAACGATAAAAAAATTTGTAATTTGAATCTAACTTTTAAAGAGAATAAAAGAAAATTAATTGAAATTTTAATATCTGAATTAAATATGATGAAAGATGACTTGTAGGAGGACTTGTGAAAGTTTGAAGATCAGTTCTTGAAATGAAGTTGAAATGTGAGTTCTTTCCACAGTGATTATTTCAATCTTCAGAATGTAAATCTTTTATTGCAAATAGAATTGAAGACATCCAAAATATGAGACGTATCTTCTTCATCAGGGGAGCAGTAAATCAAAGGATGAGGATCAACAGATTGCACAAAATCTTGAACAATCTTTTTGCAAAACTGAAGAGCATTTCTTCCACTGATTTCTGCTCCTATTACCAACCCTAAGATCACAAAATATTTCAATTTTATGGAAAATTGTTGAAGAAATTTGAAATTTGTTTCCACAATAAGTTAACAAATTCGAAACCAATGTTTTTGCTGACAACAAAAAGTTTTTATCTCCACGCGACAATCATTTAATTTATAAATTTAAAAATCGAAATATTTGATTAATCAAAGAATGTTGGCATGTAATTTAGCCTGCCTTGAAAATTATTCATATCTTCAGCTTGTCAAATTAAACAAACCCACAAAAGGACTTCATAGCAAGTCAGAAGATAAAGATCAGATTGAAGATGTTTAAATGATTTCGTGGAAGAGATTACTAAATATTTGGTGAATTGTTGAAGTAGTTTCACCTTTAACTGCAGCTTTTCGATATTTCAAATTTTCAGGGGATTCATCAATGAACATCCTTGTTGCTTCATCATTTGATAATTGAGTCCTACAAGTTTTGATCAGATCTAATTCTTGTGTTATTCTTTGAAGTACTTCTAAAACCATCTGCACGAGAAAGTATTTGATTGGACGATAAAAACACGTGACAACCTCACCTGTGATGAAAGATCTTCATATTCAAAGAAAACCACAAAACAAGTGATACCGCTTCGCGCTGCATCGCCTCTAGTGACCGGAATAAGACTTCTGCTCCTCTCTAAAGAGAAATCCACGCTTCGAAGAAGATCTAAAGATCTTTGAAGTCAGTTTTGAACAAATTTGTCAAACAGAAATTATGTTGGTGACAGTAAAAAGCCATCTAAAGTTGAAAATCAGGTTTTTAAGTTTGATTGAAACTGACAGTGTTTTGATGGAAACATTAAAAAGCTGATATTAGAGAGTTGTCAATAGTTGATGTTTCAAGATGTGTTTGATACTAATGTGAGGTAGAGGCGGTTTTAAAGAGAGATGTTTTGATAAAGTTTTCAGAAACTATTTCTACCTGACTTTTTGATTTAAATTTCACCGAAAGTTTATTTTGGAAACATTTATCTATTTTATAAATCAAAAAGTTTATCTGATGAAAAATAAAATGATAATTTCTGGTTTACTTTGTTGAAGGTGTTGAGGACTCGCCGTCTATTACCAACAAATATCTCACCGTTTGTCTTTGCATGACGTTCTACGTCATCACCATCACCTGATGACGTCATCACGAACGCCTGAGAAGGACACTCTTGATGTGGGGTGAGAATCCAGTTACTGGTATCTTCTGAAGGAGTAAAATCATGGATCTGATCCCAGTGGTTATTGAAGATCGAAATATTTGCCAATTGACAATGATGAAGAAGTTTAGAGTAAGAAAGTTGTAGAGGAAAAAACTTCATGTTTTGCTGAAGAAGAAGACACAAGAAGAGATGAGAGAGGAGTTTTTATGGAGCAAACACGAGATCATTGAGATACTAAATTGATCTCAGTAGCTTCTTAATACTGTCTTAAAGTTGGTCTAACTTACAATTGAAATTAAAACTCCTTAAAGATCAGATCATTAACAAATAGGAATCTGAAGATCAATGGTTTTCCAACATCACAAATGATTATAAGATTTTTACAAACCGAAGACTCGATGACTGGTTGAGTTGTACAGAGAAGATAAGTTTCGATATCATCACAATCTCTTGTGCGAAATTGTTGGCAAGACACAACACATAAGCACTCATCACAATTGCGCAGAAAGATTGAACCTCTGTAGATGAAGAGGTAGTGTTAGAAGGTGTTGAAAAAAAAGTGAATCTTTTGTCTTTTCTAAGAATCACACAATGAATAATTCTAAGTTTTAAAGAAGTTCAAAGAATAGTTGAAAGGTTGATTCAGTAACCAAAACAAGAGGTTCTTTGAACTTCAAATACTTCATTGCTCAATAATAAACAAGTTTTATAAATTAGTGAAGTAATTTTTGATAATTATAAATCACGAGTACTTTGATAACGAAAAAACTGACTTTATTAAACATTTAAAATAAATAAAAAGATTTAATTAGGTTGTATTAGTTACTTGAAATGGAATTAAAAGCTGAAATTTAAAGAACTTTCTCAAAATTTGTCTAGCTTGTAACCAGTTTAATTATTTATGGATTTTACAAACAACCATCTAGCAAGAAAGAAGTCATTCACCCACCTTAGTTGTTTAAATCATAAAACTATTTAATTGTTAAAATGATTTCATAGAAATAAAACAGAAATCCAAGTTTAGTTGAAAATATTTAAATCAAAAAACTTACTGAACTGGACCAATAACAAGTCTACAATTGCTACAATTATCAACTGTTACTGTATCCATATAATCTAACAAATAAATTGTAGAATTATTGCAATTTTGAATAATGAATTGTTGTCCATCAATACTGCCATCTAATTTTACAACAGACTCTTTTTGTAAACCATCTAGAATGTATTTGCTAGTATCTACCTGAAATAAATCAGTTTAGATCAATAAGTACAGAAAAGTAAATTTGTTAAAAATTACAAAAAAGATTAGAATAAATGATAAATGTAAAAATAAATGAATAGTAAAAAACAGAACTAATGCAAGTATATCTTTAAAGTCTATAAATTTACAAATAAAAAAAGATTAGAACTTAGAAATAACAAATACAATTATCAGCTGTTATTAACTGAATATCAAGAAGTTTTTTGTAGAAACTAAATGAATTGATTACTTTTTCTTTAATGTCCCAGCTATACAACTTTTTTGAAGATGAACTTTCCATTTTGTCTTTTTCCTTTTCTTTTGAACACCAACAACCCATATCTAAACTATTAAAACTTTAAAATCTTTCAAACTACATTTTTATAAAAGAAAATAAGAACATTTTTATAATTATATCTGAAGTTTTTATATCAATAACATGAAATAGTAACATATCTAAAATCTAAATTATCAAAATATTAATACTAAAACATGATTTGTTTATAAATTATTCTAAATTAGAATTAAATCAATTTTTTGTTCTTTAAGAAAGTAATTGTTTAAACAATTTAACAATATTTATATTTAAATAAAATTTTTCAAACAACTATATGAAGCTTCAATTGTTTAAACTAAATACTAAACAGCTTAAATTTGAAAAACGCAAATAATTTTCTTTTTAGTAGTTATTTTCATAAATAACTTTGGATAATTAAGATTTGCAAGCATACATAAAATAATTAAAAGTAACTTTTTAATGTTTACCGTTTTTAACTTTAACTGTAATCATGGCATAGGCTAAAGGCATGTACAAAATAAATCTAGCTGTAATGAATTATGCATTGTAAATATTTAGAACATATTGAGCTCATGTAAGAAAGACTAATAATGAACTATTTATAAATCGTTTATGCCATGGAAAATATTCGATTAATTTTTTTACTAACTAAATTTTATTATAAAAAAGATAGAAACAAATAAATTGATTTCTTTCTAACCTAGAAATCTTTTCTAGGTAATCTTATTTTCCTACAGAATTAGTTCGATGAATCAACCCACATATTCTGCAAAAAGTATTTTAATTGCAATTTTAGCTACTTTACAAGATTGATATTTACAAATATGTTTTTATATTATATGTGCAGTTTTGATATTTGGTTGTTAAAAACATAAATTTTTATATCTGAGAAAAAATATGGACAAATTAAGTACTCACCAAAATACTTTCTTATTTCTTAAATACTGCGTATTTTTGCAAAAAAAAAATCAATAACATTTTTGTCTTACTTAGATCGATAAATGTTTGTTGGTAGAAAACAACATTAAGAAAAATATTTCATTAAAATCTGTTAATATTTTGTAATAATATTCAATGATTTTGACAAGTTTAACTTTGAAAAAAACTATTATAAGACTATATTTCAGATGAATTTTTTCAAAGTAACCACATCAGATGTTTTTCAATGCAAACAAACGTTTATTAAAAATACTTATGGCAAGCTAATCACTTCCAAATTCCGAAAAAAAGTTCAAATTCCTTTTTTTCAAAAAAATTTAATGACCTGGAACCACAGGATACCTTGTAAAGGAACCACCGTAAAAAGCTAGCTTGTTGATTTGTTAACAACAATTCAAACAGTTTCAAGTTTTTAAACTATTCGATTTTTATTAACAATTTTCAAATATCATTTTAAGATCTCTAAATTCTTTTTGTTTTAAAATTGTTTTAAAATCGTAAAAATAAATAATCTTTCTTTTCTAGATTTATATAAAATCAACAATTAATTAATAAACCAGATTAAAAACCAGAAGCTTTTGATTTAATTTTACTTCAGTTATAAACACGAAAGTTTTCACAGCTCAATAACAATAGAAAAAAAAATAGAAAAAAAGTTGAAGCTTGACTTGATTTGAAACCAAAGTCAACAATTTGAAATCTTAAATTAGTTTCACAGTTACGGGATCAGCTCTTTCAAATCTGGGATACTGCTGGTTGTGATGAGCAACAAATTGTTGTTTATTTGTTTCTATTTTGTTTAAATTTCTCTTCTAACATTTTTACAGTCCTCTTTCGGTTTTCATGAATCGAAGCAAATATTTGTTCTGAAAAAAAAAAGAAATTTAAAGGGATGAAAATTTGAGATTTAAAACCTTTAATTGCTGTTAAAGATGATATAAAAAGAGAATTGAGTTTTTTGCAAACTTCTTTCATCTCTTCATCTTTTCTTTCATTTAATTCTTTCATTTCTAACTTTTCTTTTTTCCATTTACGGTATTCCCCTAAACAGAGATGTTGACAAAATCCAGAAAACTCATTAAAGTCAAACTCAAACCTTGGATTCTAATCTTCAGTTCTTCTCTTTCCTGCATAAACTTATCTTCTTTTTCCTTCAAATCTTTTTTATACTTTTGACGACAGACTGTTTCTTTTGTAGCCATCTCAATTTCCATTTCATTGCATCTGTATTACATTGATGCTAATCTAACGTCTTCTACATCTTCATCTCACCTCCTAGTTGCTTCTTCAAGTTTTTCTTCAATTTTTCTACAAGCATCTTTCCATTTTGATTCATTTATCTTTAAAGTTTTTCTGAAACTTTTTTGGAGGTTCTAAAAACAAACTTTTAGTAAATAAATTAACAAGAAAGTAATTTTCAAACCTTAATTTGATCTTCAAATTCGCTTCTTTCAATTTTTAACTTTTCTAATTCATCTTTTGTCATTTTCTCGTTTTTTATCTCATCAATCCTAAAATATCAAAAGTTACAAAAAAACAAACTGAAATTTGGAGTGAAACAAACAATTTCGAATGTTCTTCTTCAAACTCTCTAATCTTGTGATCAGCTTCTTGCTGCAAATGATAAAACTTTTTTTCCCAATCGATACCTCTTTTCTGTAAACATTTCTATCAATTAAAACAAAAACAACAACAAAAACAACAACAAAAACAACAACAACCTCTTCACTTTCAAATCTCTTTTCAACCTCCTTTAATTTTTCTTCATAAAATTCTTTTTTCTTTTCGAAGTCCAACAACATTTGCTCCTCGTTCTTATTCAACTGCTGACAAACCTTCAGATAATTCTCCTTTACTTCTTGAAGCTCTTTCGCGAGTTGCTCGTTGCTATGACTACAAACTTCAATCACAAACAACATCTTCATCTGAAGACACAACCAACTTGACAGTTTCTATCTTCTTCTGATATTTCGTTTTAACTTCAACTAGTTTCATTTGATGATCATTTAAAACTTCTTCACTCCAAATTTGCTTCGTATCATCAAAGATTAATTGAAGAGCTCTCTCCCTTCTACAAATAACATCTCAAGACCTCTTTTCATATCTTCCACTAACCTCTCAATTGCTTCCTGTTTATTTTGATCATGTAATTCAATCATTTCAAACATTTCACGTTTCAACTCCTGGATTGTGTCTTTCAACTTCCTAATCTCTTCATCTTTGCCATCATTCACTTCTTCTTCCTGCTAATAAACTTATTTTCACTTCAGCTCCTCCTAAAGACCTCCTCATCACCTTTTTAGAGTCTTTCAACTTCTTCAATTCATTTTCTAACTCATTTATCTGAAATCAAAAAAATCAAATTCCGAAACTTTCCTCAAAATCTTCCAACCTTTTTCCTCTTTTCTTTATTCACCACTAGAGCGCGCTCTAACTCCACTCGAAGCTTGTCAGCGAGAAGTGGCTGCTTCTGTCAAACAATCAACCAATCAGAAGCCTGGATTCAACCACAAGACACTCACCAGCTTGCTTGAGGGCATGACGTCAGTGAAAGACTCCTGAAAGCGCGATTTCATCTCTTCATTCGATCCTAAGATACCCTGATAGTTCTCGACTTGCTTCTCCAACTGCTCAATGGAGTCCTGACGCGAAAACGCGATTAAAAGAGCAATTTTGGTCCTCTAAATCTCACCTTCTGCTCCTTAACCTCTGATCTCAGATCTTCAACTAATAATTTCAGACCTGCTACTTCTCCATCACCAGTCAACAAACCCTACAAAATCGCGATGTGATGACGTCACAACTACGTCATCACTCACTTGACAACGTTTCTGTGACTCCTGGAGACTTTTTGACAAGCGATTGATGATTGAGGACTTTTCAAGAAGAATATCTTCATTTGATTTCAATGCATTTTTCAACTTCAGTTTCAAATCCGAATTTTCTTCATTCTGATCTTAGAGATGAGGAAGAGGACTTTTTAAACTCTTTCTCACCTCCAGGAGCAGCTCTTCTTTCACTTCATCCAGTTTCTTCTGAAGATCGAACATCTCTTTAGAATGTTTTTCTTTACAAGATGAAATGATTTGATCATGTTGTCTTCTGGTGTATTCCAGGGTTTCACATTGTTTTAATGAAATTATTTCTTCTTTCAAACGTTCCATAATTTCATCATTTTCTGTCAACTTCTCGTTGATCTGAAAATATCTTCAAATTTGTATCTTTCATCTGTGATCTACATATGTCTCTACTTCATCATTTAAGTTTCTCATTTCTTCTTTATCTTTTGTTAATTTATTAATCTTATCGTTTCTTTCCACCAATATTTCTTCTTGTTCTTTCAAACCCTTCTTTAACTCGCCGACTTTTAAACTTTCAGTTTTTAATTCATCTAAAATCAAAGTTTATAAGAAATTGAAAATGAAAAGCCAAAAATGAAAACGACCATAATCGTCACCTTTAATAATAGAGATCTCGTGACAATGAATCCGTTTTTCTCTTTCAAACTTTTCTTTCAATTGATCCAACTCATTATTTAAATGTTCAATTTTTTTCCCTCTCATTTCAAACATTACTTTCAACTGTGACGTCATCATCTCGTCTTTCTGCTCAGCTGTAAAGTTAAAAAAGTCAGAAGATATCGAGTTGGAGTAGATCTCTGAAACCTGGATGTCCGTAATCCTCTACATCACTAACAGCCCTTCCACTAACCTATATAAAACTCTATCAGCAACCAGTTGATGTTAACTGCCGGTTTTTCACCTGTAAAGTGGTTTTTTGCTGGTATTTCGGTGTTGATGAAGATGCTACATCAAGAGCAAATCGCACATTCTTCATCAGACTCGATTCAATAATTTCAGGTTGGTACGAAATTGGCCTTTCATCAATTTGGCATATACTTAACTCATCTTTAACAGGAATCAAATTCATCTGAAGATAATTTGAAATCAAAAGATGAAGATTTTGATGAAAAGCAAACATGTTCTAAATGTTGTAGTTGTCGTTGTTGTTGTAATTGTTGTTGTTCTTGTAGATGATGATCTTGTATTTGTTGTTGTTGCATCTGTTGTTGCATTTGTTGTTGTTGTAGTTGTTCCTGATGTATTTGTTGCTGCCATTTCTCTGCATCTGTCCTTTGTGAATCTGAAAACTTCAGAAGCAAATTTTTCAAAAAATTTTTAAGATTTAGAAATTTGTTGAGTTTTACAAATTAAATGATAAAAATTGTAAAAAATCGAACTTTGAATCCATAAAATTGTTGCTGGAAGAAAGGTGATGACTTTTCATCTTTAAATTTCTCATTTTCTAAACAAATAATTAAAGTTTAAAAGAAATTTCATCAAAAATTATTATTTTTTGACGATTTAGTGGTTTAGAAAGTTAGAAACCATCATTGACAAGCTTTTTAGGTCAGTTTAGTGACAAATCAAGGAACTAGATATTTTTAAACTTTAATATTTCATGAAACTTAAAATTTTTTATCAAGTGAAGTCATTTATTTAAATCTTAAAGATTTTTGATAAACCTGAATGATGAAAATATTCTGATTCTTCAACATCATCACCTCCCAAATCATCAAATTCTTCATTTTTCAATAAATTCTTGATCTACAAAATTACAATTTCAATTACATCATCATAGTGATGAAATGAATCAAAAATTTCATATCAAATATCAAGTTACTAAAAATTTATATTTTAAGAAATCATACAAACTCAAGACAAAGTTTAAATTTATCTATGAAAAACTTAATATATAAATTTTATTACAAATCACTGATGGTTTATTTAGCTTTTATTTTGATTCTTTGTGTAAAAAAATATTTAAACAATAAACCTCAGCATTATAATCTTCATCTTCTTCCTCCACAAGACTTTCTTGCCAAATATCAGACATATTCAACATTATTCTCCTGAAATATGAATTTATTTCACAAATTTGAAGATTTTAATACAGAAATTGGTTGATAGAAACTTAAATAATTGATTTAAACTCATAAACAAAATATTTGAAAAAAACAATTAGAATTTCTTAAAATATTTAATTTATAAAAAAATATTAAAGTTTTTTTTGTTGTTTTTATATAAAGATTCTGAACTAAAATCATCTAATTTTTCGTGAAACTTCAGAATTATTGATTCAAAAATAACTCATTAGTTTAAATTAAAAGTAAATAATGAAGCTATTTCAAAAAGTTTTTTGTTTTTTGAATTTAATTAAAAAGTTAATAAAAAAAATGTTACTTTTAAAATAAAAAATGTAAAACTGTCAATGCCAAATTTGGTAGTTAAACGTTTATAAATACAATTTCAATACTAGCGCCTAACAGCATCTTACGCAGCCAAGCGTAAAATCAAAAATAAAACCGTTAATACGAAAAATTATACTAAAATGGTTCAAAACAGAAACACAAATGAATCTTACTTAAAAGTTTTTGCAACAAATTGGTACTTTTAAATAAACTATAAAATAATATCCATCCATTTGCGACTAGCTAAATCTGGGTCGATTTTTGACTTTTAGAAGAGTTAAGCTTAGTATTAAAGAATATTGGTAAATTATTATTTACTTAATGAATTAAAATGTAATGATCATATTTCTAATATAGCTATCATATTATAACAATAAGTCTATATATAATGACAATAAATAACAATAAATATATACATTAAGAAAATGAAAAAGATGAAATTCCTGCTGTAAGCCGAGGTAGAAATTATGGAGATCCAGTTGTTGCCCATTCAGCAGGATTCCACTCTCCACGCCAGCTAGGTTATGCAGGAGAACAGAAGGACTGATGCAGCTGCGCCCAGCTGGCGTCCCAGGAGCTGTCAGAACGACACTGAGCACAGTGACAAACTGCCTACGGGGCTCCAACTCCGGCTTTAAATTCGGAGCTTTGCATCTCCTAAGAGTGATGCCATTAACCAGACTGGCAAGACCCTTCTACCCACTTCTTTTACTTTTCCTTTTCGCGATTATGTGTCCGCCTGGGACTTCTGCATGTAAATGCTTATTTTACCTATTAAAGAAAAACAAATTACATTAAACTTTTACGTAGTAAATTGCAACATTAGAAGCTAAGGTGTATACTTTTCTGTATTCTTAAATTTTGGACAAAGTTTTTATTATATTAAGCTATTGTTTAAAAACGATGTGAATAGTTTTAACACAATTACGGTAAAGTTTAAAAATAATTTATTACTTTTTTGCACTTAAAGTGAATTTTCTATTTTTGTAACTTAAAAGAAACACAAATTTTATAGAATTTTTCTTTATTCTTGTTAGTATTATCACAAATTTGATAAATATTTTTGTCGAAATGAATTTATTACCAAAAAATTCCTATGCCTAAGGATAAATTGTCTTTTGCGAATTGTGGCACACAAGCTATTCTTAAGTAAATTCTTCAATAAAGTAACAGCTTTTTAATGTTTGCTTATCAAAATGTATATGTTTTTAGTATCATGCCTAAGCAAAATTATGATATTTTCAGTAGTAACTTTTTGCTTTTATGTTTATTACTTGTATTAGATTATAGCAGCTGCTGTAATTGAATCAATAATGCTTTTGTTTGGATAGCACTAAAAATCAAAGAATATAAAATAAAAGCAAACATTTGATTACATTTTTAACATAACAAAAACTTTTTTGAAGTTACCTGATTGTGAAAATGTATAAATTTTTTGAAAGTTGAATAATGCATGATAAATATTCATTATTTGATACAAATATTTTTATTTAGTCTGATTATATATGATGTTTATTTTCATAATTTTTATTTAAATAATATTAATCGTTTGATCATAATATTCTTGATGTTATGTTTTGTAATATTTTCATAATTTGTTTCAAATACAATTGTTTGTTACTTTCTTTATATTTCTTAACATGAATAAATAATGAAACTGTTTTTATTTAATATTTTAATTTAAGATAAAATTTTCACTTAACATAAGAGGTTTACTTTTTTCAGTATAAATATATTCTTATAATTAAAGAATTATTATATAAATATGTTTTTATTTTGAATATTGCTAAGCTTTTAAATATTATTTAATTATTATCATTAATTATTAATTATTAAACTTTCTAAAAACTGTTATATAATATTGTTATATACTTTTATATAATATTTTTGCCTTTATAAATTCTTCAATATTTTTTCTTATACTTTCTCTGTAATCTTATCTTATTTATATTTTCGTTTTTTAATAGTCTACTTTGAATTGAAATATATTTATTATATGTGAATGATTCAAAAATAATTATAGATTAGAAAATATAATGAAAATATTTTAGTTAAAAATGATATAAAAATATAAATTAATTAGAAAAATTTTTTAGTATTCAGATTGAATTAGTTTTTATTAGTAGCTTTAAAATGCCAAAAGTGAAAGAAACCAAAAACCGTCACCATTTCAAATCTTCTATCTCATCTGTAGATAGTTTAAAAGAGAAAAATAGAGCTGGTCTAGTTAACTTTACTACAACTCCGTTAAAAGTGGATTTTAATTTCAATAATCCATTTGGAAATATTCGTATTGATCCAACTGAGTTGCTAAAACAAGCTATTCAATATAAGAAGTTACCAGAAGAAGAAGAAGTACATGAAGAGAAGGTTATTCCGGAAGAAAAAGGTTTTCTGAACAAGAAACAAAGACGGCTACAAAAACGTAAAGATTTGATTAAAAAGTTGAAGAATCAGCATGTTGAAAAAGAGAAAGTGAAGAAAACTAAAAAGCCACTTGAATCTTTAAAAAATAGTTTTGAAGATGTAATTGCGAGTTTAAATCCAATTGAATCTCCAATGAAAACAGATGTGATACCGAAAGTTCAGAATAAATTAATATTTGATCCTTTAAAGTTGAGGAATATTCCCAAATCACTGAGGAAGAAGCAACATCAAGCAAATTTTGATGATATTTTGTCATTTCGAAAATCTTTAAAGAAAAATAAATAAAAATATTTAAAACTTTCAATGATTTCTTTTCTTATCAGATATTTTAATTTTTATGATGTTTAAATTTTAATTAATTGTTTTAAAAATGAGCTGGTTTAAGAAGTTCAAAAGGACCCCCAACAACCAATCAACTGATAATAAATCTGATGTTTGTGAAGTCTCTTTAACCAACATTTGTAAAGAAGCATTCAAATCTCATTGGAGACAGGTAATTAGATTTAGTTTAACTTGAAAATAGAGTTTAATTTATTCATGAAAAATCGGTTCTTTTTTCAATGACTGACTTGTAATTTATGAAAGTTTTATTTATTATAAAATTATTTGATGAATTCATCACTAAAAAGAAATTTTGATAAATAATCATGACAAGAAAACGTGTTTTTGCTTCAATAAATCTTTTCAAGTCATATTTTTGTTTATATTAAGCATCAATTTTGTTATTTTCATTTATATAACTTCCTTTTGATGAAAAATATATTTAGTTTGAGATATTTATTCAAAAATAAATTGGTTTTATCAACTTGGCGTTGTTCCAATGTAATTATTCTTCTTAATTACATGCAGCTGTTAGAAGTTTTAACAGAATATGATTCTGAGATATCTAATGGACAAAACAAAGAGAAAATTACTGAACATATCAACATTGTGAAGAACTTGTTAGAAAGTATGGTATGTTTGCTAGTTGAAGAACAAACTCAAGGTTGGTGGAGAAAGTTGTTTACATGAAACCATGAATAATTCAAATCTACTTAAATTTTAATCCAAAAGTTGTACCTTTTATCTAACTACAAATGTTTTTTAGGTGAGATATTAGGATCTGTATTAGAATATGCAATTACTGAAGAAATATTCAACAAGTTGTATGAATGGTGTGCTAGCTTATATCATGATCAAACTTTTTTAGTTTTTCTAGTAAGTTCTTCTCAACAATAATCATCATTTGATCGACATATGACTTTCAGTTGAAAATGTATGAAGTATTAATCAGTCAAGCACAAAATTCACTTCTTCATCACAAGCAAGTCATCGTACCTCTTACTAAACTATTATCATTACCATCAGACAGGTTCGCGTTTATTAATCGTTACTATCTGACGTCACGACCACTTCTATTTGACAGTGATGAGACTGACAGTCATCGCGTAATGGTTCTGAATCTCCTCTGTGTCTGGATGAAGCGAGATCCAACTCTTTTAGATGTCTTCTTTCATCCACAAAATGAAACTTTTCAAATCTTCACAAGTCTCACTAACTACATTCACCGGTAAATCCCCTTTCTCATTTGCATAATCTTTAAACTTGTCTCAGTGAAGGAACAGTTGGACAACAAGCGCGCGATGCCCTGTTGCTATGCATCTCGTTGTCATGTAACAACGAGGTAGTTGCTGACTTCATCACTAGACATTCTAATTTTGCACCGGTCAGTAGCCACACTGAAACGATGACGTCATTCAATCGCGTCTTGTAGGTACTAGCGATTGGTTTAAGTGGATTGTATTCAACTCTACCTCGTCATATTGACATCCAATCAGATGAATGGCATTGTTTGCAGAAAAGTGATTGGGCGAAAGTTCCTGAACTCACCAATTTCATGAACTCGTTCGAATTTTGTAACTCCGTTGTCGAGGTGATGATGACGTAATTGATGACGTAGTTGATGACGTTTTTCTTGAAGGTGTGTCATCCATCAATAGCAGATCAATTAGTCGATTTTATTGAGCATGGTTTTCTAGTTGGAGTTTTCGGACCTTCTTTACATAAAGTTTGTTGCAAAATATTTCATTTCAACAAAAGTATATCTTGTTGTTGTTGTATGCTTGTAGTTATATGCTTGTTGTTGCTGTATGCTTGTAGTTATATGCTTGTTGTTGTATGCTTGTTGTATACTTGTAGTTATATGCTTGTTGTTGCTGTATGCTTGTAGTTATATGCTTGTTGTTGCTGTATACTTGTTGTTGTATGCTTGTTGTTGTATGCTTGTTGTTGTATGCTTGTTGTTGTATGCTTGTTGCTGTATGCTTGTTGTTATATGCTTGTTGTTGTATGCTTGTTGCTGTATGCTTGTTATATGCTTGTTGTTATATGCTTGTTGTTGCTTACTTGTTGTTGCTGTATGCTTGTAGTTATATGCTTGTTGTTGTATGCTTGTTGCTGTATGCTTGTTGTTATATGCTTGTTGTTGTATGCTTGTTGCTGTATGCTTGTTATATGCTTGTTGTTATATGCTTGTTGTATACTTGTAGTTATATCCTTGTTATTGTGTGCTTGTTATATACTTGTAGCTTTATCCTTGTAGTTATACGCTTGTAGTGAAACTAACAAGATAAATATTTGTTATTTGCGGTAGAAACATGAATTAAATGAAGTAAGTGGAAAACGATTTTGTAATTTCTACTGATTCTCAAATTACAAATCAACTCAAAAATAATTCTCATAATTAGCAATCAATCACAAATCGATGTTTTGACACGATGACGTCATCAACTAATGACATCATCACTTGTACAGACATCTGTGAGTGAAGTGATTGTGACAACAGCATATTTGAATCTATTTCTTCAATCAGCGACATCTGACAAATTACTTAAATGTTTCATCAAATTTCTTCTTACACATTGTCATGACAACGCTCTTATCATCAACACTCTTATCCAAAGGATCAACAGCTCCAACAGAGTATGTCTTCCTCATCATCTTTATCTTAATCTTCATTCTCATCTTCCACAGCTTTCACTTGTGTCTCTATCTCTTGTCCGAACTCTCATCAATCTCAATTGTGAAGACCTTATGCTACAATTGATTTTTAGGTAAATAAAGTCGCGTTTACGATCGCGCTGATGACGTAATTGATGACGTAGATACTTGATGCCTTGTAATCACGTGTTAGCGAGTCAGAAGAAGGCAATCTCAGATGTTGATCTTCACAACTCGTCTGCACAACGATTTCTTGCTCTGACTCCAATTTCATCTTTGAAAAATCACAATGAAGACTTGACTCGACCCCTTGTCAAAGAAACGGTGAAAAAAAAGTTTATAAAATTATCAAATAATTATCAAATAATCATCAAATAATCATCAAATAATTATCGAATAATTATCAGATTCACGAAGAATCTTCCATGCCGACAGCACCCGACCTCGTGATGACGTCACAAGCAGCGGAAAGTAGTTACGTCATCAACGAAGATCTTTCAGTGACTATAGACATGCACGCGTCATCTACAGACAACCCAGGTTATGACGTCATCACAAACATTCATGACATCACTCAACTCGACAAATTATAGAAAAAAGCAACGATGACGTCATCAACGACCCGATGACGATGGCAGAGTTTGGAAGTGATCTTAATTCGCGTCTTCAACTCACCACTAGCTACATGGATTATTTAGAAGACGCGCGAACCTCCATACGTCATTGTCGCGATGCTTGCGTCACGTGGTCTGCTCGTTACGATGGCAACGATGATGTTGTACTTGATGACATAGCAACTGGTTGGTGTTTAATGCGGTGATGACGTCATTTGTTGATCAATGTGACGTAGGCAGCTGGCAAGAGACTCGTATGACGGATGATGATGACGTCATCAGTTCTGCGTTGACGGTGACGCAGCAAACATTGAAGTTGACGAAATTGGCTTTTCAACAAAATGACGTCAAAAGTGAAAGTCAGTGATGCGTGACGAATAAGAAAATTAAAATTCAGACGGATTTGTAGATTTCAAAGATGAAAAATCCCCGAATCTTCCCGAGGATCCGAAATCCCCGAATCTTCCTGAAGATCCGAAATCCCCGAATATTCCTGAAGATCCAAAATCCCAAAATCTTCCCGAGGATCCAAAATCCCCGAATCTTCCTGAAGATCTGAAATCCCCGAATCTTCCCGAGGATCCGAAATCCCCGAATCTTCCTAAAGATCCGAAATCCCCGAATCTTCCTGAAGATCCGAAATCCCCGAATCTTCCTGAAGGTCCGAAATCCCCAAATCTTCCTAAAGATCCGAAATCCCCAAATCTTCCTAAAGATCCGAAATCCCCGAATCTTCCCGAGGATCCGAAATCCCCGAATCTTCCTAAAGATCCGAAATCCCCGAATCTTCCTGAAGATCCGAAATCCCCGAATCTTCCTGAAGGTCCGAAATCCCCAAATCTTCCTAAAGATCCGAAATCCCCAAATCTTCCTAAAGATCCGAAATCCCCGAATCTTCCCGAGGATCCGAAATCCCCGAATCTTCCTAAAGATCCGAAATCCCCGAATCTTCCCGAGGATCCGAAATCCCCGAATCTTCCCGAGGATCCAAGATCCCCGAATCTTCCTCCTGAAGTCTCTAAGGACCCCACAACAGCTTCGAGCGTCGATGAATTCTTTCGAAGTCTCATGGAAATTGTACCGAAGTTTCAAGAACGATCCGAAGAAGAATGTGAGGTAAGCGCGAGAAGCTGTGACGTCATCATCATAGAATCATAACTCGTTTACAGGATTCCATTGAAACCGTAGCTATGACGTCATCAGACGATCAAGTAAGTCGCTATTATCCTAATGACGTCATTACTCATCTACATCACTTTCACAGACTATCTCCAGTAGCGACGATGACGTCATCACTTCTCGCAACACCAGGTATGATGACATCATCACATCACCTCAATGACGTCATCACTTATTCACAAACAGCTTTGACGACTATGACGCCATCTCAGTGACGTCATCATCTTTTTATGACTACAAACCAAGTGACGTCACAGAAGATGAAGGCGAGATTTGGATTGAACCCGTCAAAATGCGCGCGATGCCTTTTACAGGTGCCCCATTTGAATCAAACAAAACCCTCCCCATAAACCGCGATTCATCGATAGGTCCTCTGATGGTGACTCTTTTCGGTAAACTTGATCACATGATCACAAACTCGTTGTACGAGAACCTCCTTCTTACTGACGTCATCACTCGCATCGCGATCTACCCGCATCCTCTCACACGATCTTTCCTCTTAAATACTCGGATGGTTTTTCATCCTTCGGTTCGATCTCTCTATCAGGTTTGTCATCATCGCTGTGATGACGTCATCATTACGTCATCGCTCCTAGGTGCTGACAAATGTCCGGAATAAGTTGATGACGTCATTAAGCGCTGTCAGCGACGCGCATTTACTGATTGCTCGCGCGCACAAGTATCTGTTGGCTCGTGGTGATGTCATGACGATGACGTCACATCCGATCGCGTGTCGTCCAATGCCTGTGCCGAAAGGTAAAGAATGCAGTGAGGTGTGACGCGTGTGTTGATGACGTCATTTGTTGTTGTAGTGAAAACGCGAATGCGCCAGCTGCTGATGCGGAAGAAAAGATCGAATGTGGACGAATCAGTGAAGGTAATCTCGCGGCGATGACGTCATCATTTGACGATTTGTTGTCGATAGAAATCTGGAGTAAACTCGACTTTTTATGTGAAGCAATCTACATCGGAAGTTGATGATGACGTAACGCGCGAAGCGATGACGAAAAACGCGATTTACGCTTCAATAATTTTCGAAGAATTTCTTAAAGAACTTGCAGCCGTGTCACAAGAACATGCAGTTGCTCTTTGACCTTTTGACCCCTTCGCGATGCTTCTACTAACCATTCTTCTTTCTAATTTATTCTTTTTGCCTTTACTGAGTCACCGGTAGTGCCCTCAAGTCCCTCCTGGGGCACCTTGGGGCCTTCACCTAGCAACGCCTTCTGCTTCTATGCATTTGTTTGTCGTCGGCTAATAAACGACTTGCCAAAAGATCTGTCTTCATCCGGAAGTTAGTGACGTCACTACCGCTTCCTTTCATAGATCTTCATCAAAGGTGATGACGTATTTAGCTACAGTGACGTCATCAGCGAAAGAGTTGGTGCAGAATTATGTAAATAGATCAGAGAGGTAATCAGGGAGCCTGAAACTTGATCTGGGAGCTTGAAACTTGATCTTGGGAGCCTGAAACTTGATGTTGGGAGCCTGAAACTTGATCTTGGGAGCCTGAAACTTGATCTTGGGAGCCTGTAACTTGATCTTGGGAGCCTGTAACTTGATCAGGGAGCCTGAAACTTGATCTTGGGAGCCTGAAACTTGATCAGGGAGCCGATCTCAAAAACTTCCGAATCTTACAAATTTGTAGAAACTTCAATTACTTCACAGTCTGCTACAAACATCTGTTGCTACAGCAACACACTTCGCGTCTATCTATCGCTTCACTAAATTATTTAAAATTCTCGTGTAAGAAGCAAGCGAGTCCTCAGCACAGGGGTTAGAGGAGGGTTCCTTCAACCACCAGATACTTTCTCAATTCAAATCGAAGCTACTACGACAAGCTTCAAACACACATCATGTTCAATTTTCTAAAAAAGTTTATTTCGGCAAAAAAGCGGCGCGCGACAAACACGTGACCGGAAGTGGTCCAATCTCATCAAATGTTGAAATCTCGAAAGAGCCGGAAGCGGCTCATTTGCATATTTCATACGTAGTGCTCAAGCTTGTTACCCAATTCAACTTCCGGTTGTTTTCGGTGTTTCGATGACGTCAGTGGCGCGCTTTGTCGACCATGGCGACGCGATTTAGAAGTGCCATAGTTACCAGCGCTGATACAACGAAGTGAGGTTGATGCTGAGATGGGAGCAGGATCAGGATGAGGTCTGGAAGAATGAAAATGATGAAGAGCAAGATGATGATCAGATACTAACTTGGATGCAGGTTTGGAAGGAATCGAAGAAAGATCTTTAAAGAGTCCTGAGATCTCCTGAAAGTACTTTCCATAAGGATTGAGGAAGTCGAACTTCTCGGCTAAATCTTGATTCAGAAGTGATGAAGATCAGAAAGTAATGAAGATCAGGAAGTGATGAGGATCAGGAAGTGATGAAGATCAGGAAGTGATGAAGATCAGGAAGTGATGAGGATCAGGAAGTGATGAGGATCAGAAAGTGATGAAGATAAGAAAGTGATGAAGATCAGAAAGTGATGAGGATCAGGAAGTGATGAGGATCAGGAAGTGATGAGGATCAGAAAGTGATGAAGATCAGGAAGTGATGAAGATCAGGAGGTGATGAAGATCATGAAGTGATGAAGATCAGGAGGTGATGAAGATTAGGAAGTGATGAAGATCAGGAAGTGATGAAGATTAGGAAGTGATGAAGATCAAGAAGTGATGAAGATCAGGAAGTGATGAGGATCAGGAGGTGATGAAGATCAGGAGGTGATGAAGATTAGGAAGTGATGAAGATCAGAAAGTGATGAAGATCAGGAAGCGATGATGATCAGGAAGTGATGAGGATCAGGAAGTGATGAAGATCAGGAAGTGATGAGGATCAGGAAGTGATGAAGATCTTTTTATCACCTTTTGAACTACTGACGTCATCATCTTCTAAGCTACTTTCTGACTTTCGTCGTATTCTAGGCATGATGACGTCATATCCGTTCGAAGTTTGCAAAGAAGCGATTTCAGAAGGATTGAGACGTTTCCGTGATGTATCTAGATGTGAGAGATCATGTCTTGGAGGATCTGGGTGCAAAGGATCTTGCTTCATATTATATTCACTTCCATAACTGGAATCTAAATCTGCTGATTTGTGTCTTAAAGATGCGCAACTCTGATCCACCTACAAAAAGTCACTTAACATCGTGATGTTGTGACGTCATCACTTCTACATCATACCGTCATACTAATCTGCTTCTGAAACGTATCGCTGATGACGTCATCATCATCTACTTCCGGTTGTGAAAGATCAGCAGCTGTGAGTAGATCAGGAAGCTTCTGCGCTGTGACGTCATCATCTTCGCGCTTATCCACTTCTTTCAAATCTGAAAAACTTCCTAATGACAATCGTCAGCGTTGATGACGTCATCATACCTGTCATCGCGATCTCTTTAGTTGAATCACGTCGATTAGATCGAATCCGAAAGAGGAAGAAGATGAGAAAAGCGGTTGCTATAGTAACCAATGAGATGATGACAGCAATAAGCCAGGAAGCAACTGGATCTGTTGTCATGAAAGATGACGATCTGATGATCATTGGATGTTGAAGACCTACTTTTACGCTTACAAATCTTCTTCTCACATCCGCACGAGTTTTCGATGCATGTGACGTCATCACATGAAGAGCAGATACAAGAGTTTCTATTGAAGATCAGTTAATTGATGATATTAAGATTCTACATCACTTACATCTTCTTCTCGCATCTAAAATGATCTTTGCAGGGATTGCAAGAGCATTTTGAATCTACATCACTTTTCACAATCTCAAAGACATCATTTAGATCTTCTTTTATCAAAGGTAGAAGCTCTTCATTCAAAGACACTAAATAGAGACATCCACGAAAACTGGGGTCCTCAAATCCGCCCAGAATTATTTCCTGAAAGATTTTAATTCGATTTCAATGAATCTTGATTTTTGATGACGTCATCACTTTGATATTTGCAGCGTTCAATAAATCGTTGTAACGAAGGCTGGAAGGAAAGGTGCTATCATGACTACCGTCGACACTACTTGTGACGTCATTCGTATCGATGTCGATCGCGATTTGATGACGTTTGCCTTGAAAGAAAGCTTCGTGATATTTCTGTAGTTGATTTTGAGTCTAACCATTATTGATGACTTTTGTAAAACTCCATTCGAATATCGAATCGTGAATTTGACGAAAATTGACCGAAAATGTCCCTTTTTTTATCTGCGCGAAAATTTGATGAATTATATGAGATTGTTACGTTTTAGGGGATTTACCTGAATACTGAGTGTTGTTGAGTGGTTTGAAGTGATTTGAAGTAATTGACAATTTTCACAATTTGTTTGTAGTTCGATAAAAAAAGAATTTTCTGAAATATAATTGTTAACTAAAAATTTCAAATTTTTCTCAATTACAACTTTTTTGGAACTTTTTTTGCTTCTTTAAAGCGCCTGAATTTTCCACTAAGTATCTGCGTCGATACTTCGAGCTGTACTTCAACAACACCTTTGAATTTCCTCCGAAAAATCGTCCAATCTGTGAATAATAATCACTGAAAACTTTGATTCAATTTTATCGGGAATTTTAACAAACCTCTGCCGGCTTACACTTCTCTTCACCCGGCAGAGTTTCACATTTGCACCCGATCTTTGTCCATTCATCCACGCAAGTGCCGCTGCATCGTGCACACTGTTCACTTTTGTTACTCGCGCGTTGACATCCTTCTGTAACGTCACGAAAATCGATGACGTCATCAGCAGAAGCGAGAAATAATGAAGCCGAGTTGAAAATGAAGCGACGTAAACAACCGACAAATTGATAAGCAGAGATCTAAAAGAAGAAGATGAAGATCACTTTTGACCCTTGTTTGTAATCTCCCTACTTGTCGGGGATTTTCGAGAAGATCTTCCACTGATCTCACTCCTCCAATGAAGGTCCTGGATGTTGAAAGCTTCTCAAGAAGAAATTGAAAATTATCTTTCTTTTGGATGAAGCAGTTGAAATGATGTTTGTTGGATTTGTTACAATCATCAATCTTTAAGATGATTTGATCTTTACTGAAGATCAAAGACACACTATGCCAAGATCCATCAAAAAGATTTTCTCCCAATACCAATGATGATGTTCTACAAAAAGAAAATTAGAAAAAAACAATTAGAAACACTGTTTGTCACCTTAAAGTAAGACCCTTATACGAGAGATAAAGTCTTCCTCTTAAGATTTGAAGAGCAAAAAAGAACTTTTCAGATTTGCCTCCAAAATTATAGATCAATAAAGCTGAAGACGACACTGAAAATAGAAGTAGCGACGGAATTAAAAGTAATTAGTTGGAAAAATACAATTTAGATAAATAATTAATCTACCTGTAGCAAATTCCAAGTAAATTGAGTTGGAGACTTTATGAAAGCTTTCTACTTCAACAAATGAGTTCCAATTAAACCCAAAACTTTCAATTTCACAGTTTTCACCTAAATTTCCAAAACCACATTTACATGAGTAGTTGGAAAAGCTATCTGTGGACAACAACGATAAAAACACAACTTCTATTCAACCTACATTGAAATTACTTTCACAAGTGCCTCCATTTAAACATGGTTGGGTCGAACAATGATCAATTACATTTTGGCAAAATCTTCCTGTAAAACCAGCAACACACAAACAACTGAAGTTACCAATCTCATCAAGACAAGTTGCTTGATTCTGACATGGGTCTGAGAAACATTCATCTATTTCTTCATCGCATTTCTTCCCAGTAAAACCTTTCAAATTTTCAACTAGAGTTTGAACTTGGGTCGTTTTGTAATAAACCTTGTGGACAGATACACTGATATCTTCCTTTAATTCCTTCCTCACAAATTCCTTTGTTTTGACACGGATTTTCAAGACATACGACAGATACAATATTTATTTTTATTCTTTTGATATCAGTTTGATTTACTGAAGAGATGATATTTGGGTTCTTGATTATGATTGTAACTTCAAATACATCACCAATGGAGACATTAGAGTTACTTTTCAGTTCCAAGTCACCTGTTTTTATGGAGTTTGAACAATTTTCAAATTAAATGATGATTCAAAGCGTTACTTGAATCGATTTGAAAGAAATCAGTCGTAGAAAGAATATAATAATTCACTCTTCCGTAGTGACCTTGATCTTCATCTACACAGCTGATTCTTTCAATAGACTTTTCTATAAAAACATTTAAATCAAATGTTTTAAATCTTTCCTGGTAATTTTCCAATAAATCTCTTGGCAATGTAAGTGAAGTGAAAAGAGTGGATAAAGGTCAGAGAGAATGTCTAAATAAATTACAATTGTTCTCTCTGCATAGAAATATAATTCAGAAAAAGAAATTTCAAAACAATTCGAGAAAATATATTTTTAGAAAATTATACTTTTATTATTATCATTTGAAATGAAGAAATCTGATTGGTTGGTTAGAAACTGAGGTATATATTCATTGACATCAAGAATATGGATGATCAAATAAGCTGATGACACTTCTTGTTCTTGACTATTACTTGCAAATATCTATAAATATTTTGATGAACGTATAAGCAAGAAATTTGTCAGAAAATACCTGAATCTTGTAGAGATTCTGCCGTTCATAATCTAAACTTTGTCCTTTTTTCAAATATAAATTTGCTGTTAATGTTGTTATCGCAAATAAACCTGTTTGTTGGATACTGTAAAATACCACTGAAAGTTCATAACTGTCTTCATCGTAAGCAACAATTCTATCGAAGAAATTAGGTTAAAGTTGAAACTTGTTGATGATTTGTTACCTAGCTACTGAAGTTTCACACTTCATATCTTCTTTGATGTAAATATGAAAATAAGATGAGTTAAAAACCGGCTTATGATCATCAACGTCAATTATTGGAATGACAATTGTGGCGTTTTCATAAAATGGTTTAATAGCGCTGTCTTTTGCTGTAAATACAATTTGTTTAAACTTCAATCAATCTATTTGAAATGTTGAACCTTGAACCAGCAACTCGTGGTGTGATTGGTGGTTGTAATTCAGCTTTTTACAAATAAAAACTTCTCCTGTTATTGAATTGATATCAAAAGATGAATCTTCAGATAGAATGGAATAAGAAATCTACAAATTAAAAGATAATTGAACACTTGGTGTCGCTAATTAGTCAATTCTGAATATTTAAGAAATGAAACAAAAACTTTACAATTACACAAAATCAATTTGTCAAAAAATTCCGCAGAAGAAGATAAATCGATAATAAATCGATAATAATTCGATAATAATAGCATCTTCGTTGAATCTCACCACTCCATTCACTCCTACATCGCGATCTTTCGCGTAAATCGTCGCCACTTTCGAACCGATCGCTAGATCTTCTCTGATTGGTCGAACGTTGATGATTTGCTGCTGAAATTTCGGTCTGTACGGAAAATAGTGTTTCCGATCAAGAAAATCAGAATTTTGGTTTTGAATCGACCTGTACTTGTTACTGGTAGCGACCTCGAACATAAAATCGAATTTGGCCCACTTCTGTGGCAGTCCATCGTCCACTGCGACCACTTGTACCCGAAACTGAGTCCCTAATGGAACAACTGACATATCAGCTGTTGTTATGATGTCACCGATGACGTCATCAATTCGAAAATAGCGCTCATGTCCGTTTAACTGGTAGTGGACGCATTGAAAGGGGTCTTCATCTTCAGCCACCACTCTCATCACCTGCATACCTAATTTGCATAATTTGCAACTGATGACGTCATCACTTACAGTTGAGTTCACGCCAGTTGATTGGTCAATAGCAATGATGACGTCACGTGGTTCAACAATTCGAGGTGAGTGACGATTATCGGGAAGAACCTTGATGATGACGTTTGCTTGTGACGTCATCGAGAAGGGGAAACCCCGATCGGATGCAAGGATTGATATGTTGTGACGTGTGAGTGGTTGTGACGTCATCGGGTTCGCTGAAAGATGAATATATTAATGAAGTTGATGACGTCATTACTAACTAACAAAAAAGTCGAAATTTTGAGGATAAAAGTCCGGATTTTGGATCGATCGAAAATCGGTTTTTTGTGTCGAGAATTTTGAAGTAAATCTACAAAAAAATTCAAATTGAGAAAGTTCAAAGGTCACATTTTCTCACTTTGTCATCATCTAGGTCAGTAGCGTGTAAAGTGGTCACGTGACCAATCGTGCCATTTCGAACTTGGACTTCGATTTCGTCGTTTTCAAATCGCGTTTGAAATTTCTCAGTTTTTATTTCTGAACTTTTAAAAGTTGGTGGATTATCGTTAATATTTTCGATTGTAACAAACACAGAAGTCGCGGCGTTCCAACCACTTCCACTCACTTCTACTTTCAACTCATAACTGCAAACAAAGTAGTAAAAATGACTGAAGTCAAAAAAGCCCCAGAAAAGTTACTTTTGGACATTTTCGAAATCTAATTTCTTCATTAACTTGATCAAACCATTTTGAGAATTAATTGAAAAAGTTCCTTTTTTATCATCAACTAAATGATAAAAATTCCTTGCATCTACATCAGCATCCACTGACGTCACTTGAATGACGTCATCACCGATATTTGCGTCTTCCCGCACAGTGGCAGCAAAGAGTTTGGTAAAGACGGGCGGATTATCATCTACGTCATCAACAACAACATCCACAAAGCAGGAAGTGGAGCCAGGGACATCAACAATATCAACCCGAAGAAGGAAGCTGCAGAACATCAAAAGTGATGACGTCATCGACAACAATACGATCTTCTACTTGGCTTGTTCTTCGCGATCCAGGAGCTTCCGGTTCCGGATCACTCCGCTCTTCCGGTCAATCTCGAAGGAGTCACTTCCGGTCAGAAAGAACTCGATTTCATTTTCTGTAACATCCGGACTTTCAAACAGCGATTATGACGTCATCATTCTTACTGATGTCGGCGTCGGTCGTGTTGATGATGATGACGTCACTCAGTTCGCCTTCTATCACGTGAGCGTGGAAAAGATGACGTGTTGGTTGTGGAATGACGTCATTGACATCGAGAACTTGGATATGAATCGAGATGAAGAAAGAAATCTGAGATCTGATCTCAATGATCAGAAGAATATTTTCTTCTTCTTCGCAATCAAGAGCATCTTTAAGACACAATCTTCCACTGGACTGGATTTCAAATTTTCGGTTTTCCGCTGAAAATTCATCAAATTGTTTTTGAAACTTTTCAATTTTTATTTTTACTTTTTAGATGAAAAGTGAAGTTTTTCGTGGTGATGACGTCATTAAGATCAGTTTTGAAATTGAAGACTTCTTTGGGTTCAAGAGAGTTTTCTTCAATTTCAATTTTCACATCTTTCCAGTTATTGAAATTTGGGCCAGTTTGGTTGGAAGCCAGAATTTCCACAAAAGCTTTTTGCTGCTTTAAACTTCCTTCGTTGAGAAAAACCTGAAGTTACGAAATATAAAAACGCCAAAATCGTCACAATTTCCAATCTCACTTCAAATGAATAAAGTTGAGTTTTTAAGGGAAGTTTTTGGATAATTAATCCAGTTTTGGGGTCAACTTGGAAACTTTTTAATTCTTCCTTCAACCAGAAGTTGACATCCGATTGAAGATCAGGATCAAACGCGGATACTAATCCACATATTTCTCCCGGATGTTGAAGACTCGAAATATGAAACAAGTATTTCGATTGGCTGAAAACAGCTGGATTATCGTTGACGTCATCAACTTCGATGATGACGTCAGCAGAAGTGATGTGATCTCCTGTATTATGAGAAAGTTGAGATTAGAATATACGATCAGTGTCTCACCATCAGAAGCAAAGATTTGAAAGATGTAGGAGTCTTTCTCTTCCCGATCCAGCTCTTCTGAGAGGTAGATACTCCCAGAGATTTTATCGATGATGAAGGGATGAGAAGAGTTGAGAAAGAAGCTGAAACGCGATTTTAGCGTTTTAAAACGCGATTGTTTGACTCACTTGTTAATTCCTTTGATTCCAGCATCTTTGTCGGAAGAAGAAACGTTTAGAATCACTGATCCAACTTCTAGAGACTCTGGGATCTTCAGTTTGTAAAAAGGGAGTTGAAACTTGGGCAAGAACTCATTCTGATCGATTACTTTCAAATAAATGAAAGCAAAAGAGTAAGAAGTCCCTGAAAACGGAAGATGACGAATTTGTGTCTCTATTTGTGTCTTTACCTCTACTGGATGCGAGAACTTCTAATCGTATCCCACTACAGATTTCACGATCAAGCTCTTTCAAGAGAACTAATCTTCCGTCCGGGTTCATTGTGAAAGATGAGAAGAGAGAAGACTTTTTAAGATCAGCTCCTTGAGTTGGGATGACAGAAACGATTCGAACAGAAAAGGATTCCACCAAAAGATCAGAGACTTCAAACTAATCACAAGAAAATCTTCAAAAACCATTTCTTACAACCAGTAACCAACCAGCAACCAATCAGTAACCAACCGATAACTAACCAACTAGCAACCAGCCAGTGACCAACCAGTAACCAGCCAGTAACCAACCAGTAACAACCATTCTAAGTACCAACCTGTTTTAGTTGAATATTTTTTTGGTTTTCTTCAACCTCTAAATTCACACTTAAGGAAGTCTTTAGATGAAGATGATTAAATATTAAAGTAATATTCATCTGATTTGATAAAGAGTCAACTCCACAATCAAAAGCTTCGATCGTCACATTACAAACCGATTGCGTATACTTTAATGACGTCACAAATACGTCACCTGCACGTCATAATGAATTTTCATGTTTCCAAACAAATTTTGACAAATTACCGGATATAGAATCAATTGTAACAAGTTGATTTGAAGTTGGAAGGACTCGAAAGAGAATCAAAGAGTTTCTACCAACATCTGCATCCCTGGCAACAATTGTTGTGATCTTATCATTGATCTGAAGACTTTCTGGAAGATTTAACTTCAAATTTTTCACTTCAAACTTCGGTGGGTTGTCATTGACGTCATCAACGATAATTTTCAACATTTTCATCGTTGAAAGATTCGCGTTTCCTGTTGGCATAGAAACCAGCTTAATAATTATATCTTCATCTAAAGATTACTTTTCTCGAAGATTTGGATCTTTAAATTGATCTCCGGGATCACTTCTCGATCAATCTTCGGATGCTGAATCTCCAGAAATCGCGTTGTCGCGTTGACAACGAACTTCCCGAGCTCATCAGCAAGATCAGAAGTAATCTCAAAATCAACATCTTTATCTGACGATTGTAGTGATGACGTCATAGCGAGATGATGATGTCATTGTTACCTTCACTATCAACATCAAAGATGACCATCTTCAAAATCTGATCCCCGTCTTCTGCATCTTCGCTGATGAACCTGAATTTTCACGAGTCGATGACGTCATCGATCTCATGACGTCATAATCATACAAACCATTTGTCCGGAATTAATAGTTGAGGCGGGTTTTTCCCACTAGAGATGACGTCAATGGTGACGACACAGTATGACGTCAGACGCGATGAAACGCGCGCTGATTGGTCGGTAGCTGAGATGTTGATAAGAAGACTTTCTCCGATTTGAAGTTCATTATTCAGTTTCAATTCGTTGCTGATTGAATCGATGTGAAAATAACAGCTTCCATTTCCCGCAATTATCTCGTATTCGATGATTCCGTTTAAATCTAAATGAGAAATTTGAGGTTTTTGTATCAAAATAGAGACTTGTCTCGGAGGTATATGATTTCCAGGAAGATTTTATAAAAAATTCTTGATAATATAATCACTTGAAAAAATTGATAATAAAAGTAAGAGGTTGTTGCCAGCTTTTCAAAGCTAACTCACATGAACTCTCTAATGAATTGTGTCTTTGAGTTATTTGTAGATTTTATGAAATATTGATTGGAAACTCTAAGATGATATTTATGAAAGTTTTTTTTATTTTGTAGCTCTTTAGATTGATAATATTTTTGATTATTTCTTTGTGGAAGTTGATATCGATTATTATTCGTTCAACTTTCGAAGTTTATAAAATGAAAAAGAGATGATATAAAGTCAATTGAAGAAGACAAACCTAAATCTTCATCTGTAGCATTTAAAGACATAATCACGCTGTGAAGAGGAGTATCTTCAGATAATATCAGATGAAGATTTTGATCTTTAAATTGTGGATGATTATCATTTACATCTTTAACATTGATGAAGACTTCAACGATTGAAAATAGACCTAAAATTTTATATTAATCATCAACTAATCATCAAATTCAAGATCACCTCCATCATCAACTGCTTTGATCCTCAAGGGATGAAGATCTTTTTCTTCGCGATCCAATTTTTTATTCAAAAATAGAAAAGATGAAGTTTGATTGATGAAGAAGATCTGATCATGATTCCCTGCATCCAATCTAAGATTAATCTTCCCTGAATCGAGTCCTTTCACTCACCAGCAACTATGTGATAAGTGATGTTGTTGTTGAGATCTGCATCACTTGCAGGAATTGATCCAACAACAGATAGCGGATCTTTATCTTCTGAGATTGTGAAGAAGAAGTTCTTTTGTTGGAAGATAGGATCATTGTCATTTACATCTTCAATGACAATCGTAAAAGAAGTTTTGGAAGTAAATCTTCCATCACTCACAGAGACTACAAGATCATCAGTCAGAAGATACAAAAAAAAAGTCCCTAAAAGTTACCCAGGAAGTAATATTCATCCACCACTTCGCGATCTAACTGTGACGTAGCAACGCGAATAATTCCAGAAGTTTCGTTTATCGCGAAGTCATTTGCGTTCAATTCAATCAATTCAAATGTAAATGAGTCGCCATCGACGTCATAAGCGCTTAATCGCGTCACCACGTGACCAGCTGTGGACATTTCCGATAGATGATAAGTGGACAGGGACGGGCTGATCCGGGGCGCGTGGTCATTTACATCCGAAGTGGTAATTTCAATCTGTTCAAGAAAGGTCTTAGATGACGTCATCAACGCATGAAGCAAATACTTTGAGAATATCGAAGCTATCGATTATGACGTCATAACGCACGACAGTGAGTGTGTATGATGTGATGACGTCATAATCAAGTTTAGCAACGACTGAGATAACTCCTTGCTCACTGATTGCAAATGGATGATCAATGAAGTCATCAGATGATGTCATAAAGTAGCTTTTCTAAATAAAAAGATGTTGGAGATGATGTAGAGCAAGATGTCGATCTTACTTCCGGTTCCAGAACTCCGATCTCACTTCCAATGATCAAGGACTTTGCGTTGAAGTAGAAATCGATCTTCGAACTATCGCGTCGTGACGCGTTCATGATGATAATAGCAAATATAAAAACACGCTCTTCATCATCTCCACGAACAAGGACACGAAATCGAAACAATTGATCTTCTAACTTTTCTTCTAAATCTTCGATTAAACGGACTGCAGCGCGCGAAACATCGAATTCGAAGAATCGCGAAGTCTTCTCATCCTTAATCCACACCAACTCCAAATCTTCAAGATCACAATTTATCTTCATCTCATATAAAACCTCATCAACCACCACTAGGTGGCGTTGCCACACAATTGCTGTCGGTGACGTCATCAACAGCGGTTCACGTGACTTGTTATCTTCGATGAAGATCGGGACACGTTCAAAAGAAGTAGCACGTGACAACTGGTCGGTTGCCATGACAGTAACCAGCAAGTAACCATGTGGCTGGTAATTATTTGTTCGAATATTTCCAGTGACATGCAACCGACCACTTAGCGCTTCAATTTCCACTTTCACTGCGTCATCATCACGTGCTTTGATGACGTCATAAGTGATGTTACGACCGCGGTCTACAGCGACCACCGAACACACAAAAAAGGACTTTAGATCACCAGCACGCAACTGGCATCTACTTCCAGCCAAAAACTGTGGCTTGTAATCGATGACGTCATCAACAATAGGAACTTTGATGACGTCATTCTTAGTGACTATTACATCATCAGTAATAATGTTGATGAGGAAGGAAATTTGGCGCGAAATTCCAGTTGCAAAAAAAGCTTCATATTGAAAGCGGTAGTGATCTGGTGACGTCATAAGTTCGCGCGAAATGAAGATACTTCCATCACTTCGTACATCAAACGGAAGTGAAGTGATATGATGGAGTTGATGACGTATTATGATGACGTCAGAAGGTTTAGGGATCGGATGAAAGATGGTTTTGTTGATGACGTAGTCGCGATTTATTGCAATTTGATGATAAATAGGATCAAAAAAAGGAACAGGGAAGATTTGGATGAAGATTTGAACTGATCTTCCTGATCTTTGGGAGCAAGATGAGGATGCACAGATTTGAAAGTTGATTTTTTGATCTTGGATGTTGGATCGTGTTGTCTTCAACTCGCCTGTTTCCATGTCAACCTTAAAAGCGTCTGTGACGTCATCAGCGCTGTTGCAGATAAAGTAGAAGATGGGGAGCTGGAAATTAGAAGATGCAAGAATAGATCCGATAAAAGTGTCTTTAGGGAGAGGAAGATAAAGTGAGAAGTTGTAAGAAGAAGCTGAGAAGAAGATCTGATCCTCAAAGACATCTTTTCCAATCATTAAAGTCACGTGACTTGATGCGGAGCTGAAGTGATCTTTAAAGATCATTTCAACTTCTAACTTCTCTGATCTTTCAATCTTCTTCTTCAAGTAGATCTTGCCGTCTGGAAAAATCCCAAAATTTCTATTTTCAAGCAGCACAATATCTACTGTGACGTCATCATTTCGCGTCCTGCGAATTTGAACTGGAAACGGAAGTTGCAGTGACGTCATCAAATCGAAGATGACGTCATTTGGAGCGACATGAGGCGCGAGAAGTATCGAGAAGTGAAAATGAGGTTGGAGCAAAATATGAAGGTTTAGGAAGACACAAAGATGGATTTGAAGATTTATTGATCTTCCAAAAGATCTTCCACGAGCTCGGATGTTGATCTGATGAAGATCTGATCTTTGTCTCTTCATCTTCTTCATCCAAAGTCCTCCAAACGAATCAACTTCAAACAAACCGCGCGCGTCTTCGACCGCATAGTCGATGACGTCATCAGCAACTGCTGTGGCGTTGAAAACGAGAAGTGATGACGTCACATTGAGATTAACGTCAACGCTGGTAGTGAAAGTGACGTCATCAGGATCATTGTTCAACTTGATGACGTCATCAGCGAGAAATCGTGGCTTGTAACGATTTGAGTTTATGATGACGACATCAACAGAAATCGCGTCAACCCCAATCACATGACCTTCGACCCCGTCTCGCGCTAACGCCAAAATAGTCAAGTTGAAATTTTTCGCGCTTTCGCGTTTGAGGAACAATTGAAGATGAAGATCAGATGAAAGAAGTTGGAAGAGCAGATCGGGATCACCGTCTTCGATGACGTAATCAACTTTTAGAGCGGAAGGCCGAAGTGGAATCGTGAAATTCCCCGAATTAGTCGCGCGTTTTAAACGCTTATATGCAAATTTCATCACTTCAACTTCCGGTGTAAAGAAATGAATAAAAGCTGACGCGATTTCACCTCCACTTCGCGCTTTCACTTCCAGCTTCCGGTTGATGACGTCAAGTGTGAGTGAGACTCGACCAGAAGTACGATCGACAGTTAACGGAGATGTGACGTCATCGATAAAGTAAACCACGTCATCACCATCAAGTGTACGAAGCTGGGCTACGTTGCTATGGTTACGAGCAGGAAGTGTGATGTAATACACAGATGGATAGAACCGGAAGTCGCGCGTCACCACGTGGACACAAATTGATTTGGTTAGTGGGCCTGGATAGCCCTGGTCCCGAGCATCGATCGTGACGTCATAAGAGATGTTGATTGGAACCAGGATTTGAAACAAACCACTTTCTGCATCAATTGTGAAAACTCCCGCCCCTCCCGCGATCGTGACGTCATCAACGCGTCGTGTCATCGCGATTTCGTAAGTGATTGGACCAAGCTGGTCTGGATCCAAAGCCTCGATTAAAACTTCGTCTGTTTCTTTAGCATTGATGATGACGTCATCGTGTAAGAAGCGTGGTGGTTGGTCGTTGATGTTGATGACGTCAATAATGACGTCACAAAAAGCTAATTGAGGATTACGACTCTCATCACTTGCTTCAATCGTCAGATTCGTGCTGATGATGCGCGCTGATGACGTCACAATCACACCGCTGTGTGCATCGATGCTAAACAATTCAGTTTCTTCCACAATTCTAAAAATCGCGTTTCAACGATTTTACTGCTGATGACGTCATCAGTACCTGTAACGAAGCGTCCCACTGCTACCTACGTCATCATCGCTCGCGTGAACTGTCAGCACGTGACTTCCGGTGGGCAGCGATTCTTCGATGCACTTCCGGTGAACGGAAGCTTCAAACTGAGGTGGATGTCGATTCGGTGAATTAACGATGACGTCAATGATGCGCGCGCTTTTCCGACTTCCGGTAGAACTCCAATCAATTGCTGTCACTTCAATTCGATATATCTCACCGGATCGCTTCCATATTTCGCGCGCTACCTGTATCACGAGTTTGTGACGTCATCAACGCGATCATGTGACTCACGAGTAGTTTAGACATTGAAGCTGAAACTCTTTGTAATCGAAAGTCATCAGAAGTCACTTCTAGCTGCACTGATGACGTCACATCGCGATCTGTCGTAGTGACAAGCATGATGACGTCATCAACGCTGGCGTTTTTGTCCACAGAAGCAAATGAGGCTGAACTGGGAAAGTATCTAGAGAATTTTTGTGATTAAATGGGGCGTTTGGGGCACCGGAAGCTACCGGAAGTGAATTTGAGGGTTGTTGTCATTGACGTCACCAAC
Source organism: Pegea sp. RAD2-039 (assembly GCA_034620365.1). Lineage (NCBI taxonomy): Eukaryota > Metazoa > Chordata > Thaliacea > Salpida > Salpidae > Pegea > Pegea sp. RAD2-039. The sequence goes on from JAQGEQ010000344.1 coordinate 163,204, forward strand.
AACAATCTTTATTGAAGTACTTCCGCTTAAAACCGGAACTCCACAATCAGATGCTTCGACGAAAACGCGATGGAAGCTTTTTATCTCGAAGTCCAACATCCCTAGCAACCGAACAATCCCAGTGTGCGCATCTACTTCAAACATGACGTCATCAGGCGACAACCGATATGTGACGTCACCATTAGCGCCCTGTAACAGAAAATTAACTTCCGGTCGAAGTTGTATCCGGTGATTACCAAATCAGCGTCAGTCGCGTTTAATTGCGCGATTTTGAGCCCTCTAGTGGCGTTCTCCCAAACAAACACCTCTAAGTCAGATTGGTGAAATCTCGGAGGATTGTTATTGATGTCGAGGATCGTCACATTCACGATGACGTCACCGCTTAACGGGGGTTCTCCGTCGTCGGTAGCACGCACGCGAAGCTGGTAGAAATCCTGATGATGATGTAAGCAGGTTGTAGTGTGATGACGTCATCGCTATCTGACCTGTTGCTCGCGATCGAGACTTCGGGTCGTTTGTAGTGTGACGTCATCTTCGGTGATGACTAATTCGAAGTTCTCGGTCGCTGTTGTTAGAACGTAGTCGGTGGAAACGCGATTTCCTACGTCATCAGCATCTGTCACTTCCGGAAGTCGGATCTAACGATGACGTCATCAAAATATGCAAATGTGTGAAAGGAAATGAACCTTGACCCCAGCAGGTTGATTCTCAATGATGTTGAAATTGATGATCGGGTCTTTGAAGATTGGAGGATTATCATTGATGTCTTTGATTCGGAGGAGAATAGTTAAAGACTCTTCCGGACTCAAGGGATCAACTGGGATCAAAGTGAGGAAGATCGTGTCGAATTGGAAGAGATCTCGATCTAATGGTTTGATAGTTTGAAGGATGTTGCCTTCGATTCGAAAATTGTGATCTGAAGAAGATAATCTGTTGAAAGAAGAGCTTCAGGACTTGATTAAGGACTTGTTGGATGTTGGTACTTGTAGTTGGCGTTGCTAGGCAGTGATTGGATGATGTTGGATTGTAAAGATTCTTCCTGAATCTCAATTTCTTCTATAGATGATACTGGATTGAAAAGAATAGAGAAGAAAGAAATGATTAGGACTCCTCTGAAGCCGATCATCTCAACTGGAAGAGTTCATGGAAACATGAAGATGCAAGGAATCTGTCAATCATAATTAGATGTAGATGAAAAGAACATTTAAGATCTTACCAAGCTGTGATCAAAGGATTTGAAGTCTTCAATTGAAATAAGATTTTTTCTAATCAGCTTAAATCATATTAAAAAAGTTAATCAAATAATCAGCTTTAATCTAAGAAAAGTAAATTTCTAATATCAAAAGGTGGCTGATAAACGACTAGAAAAACTATTTTGATTAAATGTTAGTAAAAAAAATGTTCAGTTTCTAAACTTTTCCATGTTTAAGTAAAATATAATGACAGATGGTAGCAATATTGAAGCTACACAAAACGCAATAACAGCTGCTGGTAGCAAGCAACATTTTGAAATCAGAAAATATTTTCCTCGAAAACTCTTGAAAAGTAAAATTACTAATCATTTAAGTGAATCTAAAAGTAAATAAAAGAACTAAAATAATTTGTTGTAAGATAGAAAAAACATATCAACAAAAGAAAAGTGTAAATGAAGATTAATTTGTTAAATAGAGGGTTGTTGTAGCTAAATGAATAGCTACTAGTATCGATTTTCACATTAAATGTATCTTTACTTGATTCACTTTTAACTATTTGTATAATTAATTAAGAAAGTAGTAAAGTTAGAAAATTTTGAAAACACAAGTGATAAAGAAACGAAGCAAAAATCGATTTCAAAAATATTGTGAACTCTATAAATCAGAAAATTGAAAATCTAATAAAGTTAGAAAGAACGATTTGAAAATACATCTTCAAAAACTTTAATAAACATCTCACTGTAAGTCTGAAGAACAAAAACTTTCTCGAAGTTGTCTTTAACGTCAACTTCTTCTCACCTACATAATTGCTTTTCAAATATCGGAAATAAAACAAGAAAAATCATTAATCTCAACTGAAATCAAAAGATGTAGAGAAAATTTTGATGAAATCACAAATAATCCTAGAAATCCGAAAAAAATATCAAAGATGTAAAATCAATCTTTTTTACTTCAACTTTTCAACCTACAAATTGAAACAAACAAAATTTTCCACTTTTTTTTCGACCATTTCTAAACCGATATTTAGTCACGTGCCTATTTATGTATCTGTTATTACATACAAAACAAACTTTCTTACAAAACTTTTCTAGAAGGTCTTATTATCGTCACCCGCGAACACATGATGACGTAACAACGACTCAGCGTTTCTATGAAGCAATACAAACAGTAAGAGAAAAAGTTACCCAGCGCAGGGCGACTTTTCGGCTCCTACTACGACTTTTTGGCAGCAATAACAACAAACCCGCTCGTGTTCACTCATGCGTGAAAATCGAAACTTTTGATGGAAATTGTCAGATAAAGTTATTTTCACATCGATTCGATCTGCAGCTGAAATCCGTTTCACACTTAATAGCACTTGTATTCGAGCATGCATCGCTACAATACGCGTTGATGACGTCAGAGCACGCGACGATGTAAATTAAACTGATGCTAACAGTGACAGACTCATCTAATTCATTAACAATCTAACTGATGTAAAAAATTCAAAGATACTCTCAACTTGAAGCCTTCAGACTTGGTGTTAATTAGCAAACAACAAGCAGAGAAAACAGAAAGGACTAAAAAAAATTGTTCTATTCAGTCAAGTAGCTCTTCAATGAAGCTCTCTTCGAGCGTACGTGACGTCACAGCATCGAAAGTTCGAATGACATGAAGAATCATGGAGAACATGGTTGCCAAGCAAAACCATTCAAACATCCTTTGCTTGATTAATCATGCTTCGTTGTCACGTGACGTCACATGATCATGATCAATCGATTCATCTTTATTTGTGTCTTAATCAATAATTTTTAAGTCTATTTATTTTCGTGGTTTAAATACAAAAGAGTTTAAATTTAAGTTTGCTTCAAACCTTCTAAATGTAAATTTCAACATTTTCTTCACATTCTATTCATTCTTTTCTCTTTTAGATTAAAAGTTCAAACTCAGCAAATTGCAAATTAAAAAACCGATAAACTCTTTATTCAAATTTAATTATCTTTTATTTATTTGTTTATTTTTTTATTATTAAAACTAAACTAATATTTTCCTTTTTAATCATTTAAATGATATAACTTCCAAATACAAAAGATTATGAGTCGAAATGAATTTGTATTTTGTGGCAGACAAAATCAATCTGCTACAAATAGAATTAAATCTTTGAATATTTTTTCTCTATTTCTTATGAACATTTTAATATTTAATTTATTATTAATTATTTCGGGTGTTTAAACCATGAATTTTTTATAGCAACATCATTACAATTTTCTTTTATTTTGATTCTAACCTTTGTTCAGCACTTATAAAATGATTAAATTGTTTTGTCACTACTCTTTCTTTTCATTCAATTTTCTTCTGAAGATCTATATTGCTAATTATTTTTTTAAGAAAGCTTCTTTATCTTTCACTAAAATTGTTGAAGATTTGGTATTTTTACATCAAGTTTATATTTAGTTCACTTTAAAACTGTAAATGTTTTGATGAAATTCTGTTTGTTTAAAGATAATATTAGAAGCATATTTATTTTTATCACTATCTTAAATAGAGAAATCATCAAAATAATTGTAGCCACTTCAATTACTTTTCAGCTTATGATATAAGTTCAAGTTTTGGTGAAGTAAATATAACTTGTCAACTTGAAATTAGCAAGGGACTCACAGACTAGCGGGACTGTTGCAGTGTTTCTATCTCCCTACTGGCTGCCCACAGAGAATAATTAATAGATGTTGACAAAAATATCTAACATTCGGAAATTCTACTTTTTATTGTGTCAGAAACAATTAAAAAATAGAAAATTTTCATGTTTAGCAGATTTTGATAAAAAGTTTGTCTTTTTACGAGTAATTGAAAGATTAATCGAAGACTTTAAAGTTGAAGACTCTACCTGAGTTTTCTCATTCAACAAATAAATAATTTGGTTCCCTTGGGTGCAGGTTAAATAGGTTCAAGACAGCCTTTGTTTGCTTATTAAGCAGAGAATTTGTAACTTGGATTGCAAGATTGAAAAGATAGATTGGATAAGTGACGTCATGATGTTTCGGGAAATTTTATACCCAAAATTAAAGAGAAGGGGTTTTTGAATTATTTTCTACATAAAATAAAATTTATTTAACTCTCATTGTAAAAAAATTTAACTTTTAGTTGGCATGTTTAAAGATAGAACATGCGAGAATAGGAAGTATATGAGGAAGCAAAACCACACACCGAGAAAAAGCTACAGAAGAAAGGATATAAGATTGGAATTACGATTTTTGTCTGTTTGCCATGAGCAGCTTGTTTGTGAGATGGCATTTTTATTTGAACATGTTCTTCTGCAACTTAGCTAAGAAACAAATCTGTAACAATTCAAAGCATTTTTTAATTTAATATTTTTATCAAAAGTATATTTATAAATAGTAATATCCAATGTTTGATTACATTCGATTGTAAATTCGATACCTGTATAGAAATTTTATACTAATATTAAGTTAGTTGAATTAAAACTGTTTCATCTACTATCAAAAATGTAAAACATTTTAATTTCTATTCTTATATGATATATGAAAGTCTGTTACTTGATGACTCAACATTTTTGAAATTTGTGTGTATGGTACAATGCTCAGTAAAGCACGAACCTTTAAGGGTAGTTCTCATAAAGTCACAATTCTTGTATAAATCATTCTTACTTAATAGCTTCCAAGTTTTAACATGAGTAATATTAAAGGCAATAACATAAATTAATACTTTAAAAAAAGTACTTTTAAGTAAACATCGTAATTAACAAAAACTCATTAATAAATAAAAACAATTGTTGGTTTAAACTACAGCTATTGACTAAAAATAGTTCTAAATAAAAAAGAATTTGCCCAAAAAAATTGAGAACTAGTTTTAAAAGTTCATAGAAACAATTTTAGTATAAAAATTACTTATAGATAGAGAAATAATAATATAACTTACGCTCATTTCTTTTGATTATAAAAAGACTTACTTTTAAAAAAGACCAATTTCGGTAATAATAATTAAATAAGAACTGATGATACATAATTATTTCATGGTTATGGATTGTTTAATGTTATATAACATATATCTGACATAACTGTTACATTTATATAAGTTTATATTATTTAATGTAAAGTTATTGTTCACACTATAAAATTATAATGCTTTTTATATATTTTTGTTTTGTTTTTAAATCTCAAATACATAGTTTTTTTATTAGCTGCTTAAAATTTATTTATTTGTTAAATAAAATGTATTAAATATGTAACAATATGAGTTAATGTTTTTATCAGGTACTTAAAAACTATTTGTTCTTGTTACCAACGCAATTTTTTTTTTACTTCTTAAAAAGTTAAATAAATAAAATGATTGGAAAAATTATTAGTATGTTAATGGGTAACCCACAAGTAATTGAAAAGTTATCAGAAACTAGGCTAATGAAAAGGTCTGCCCAATTAGTTGTTGGACTTTATCACTCAATTAGAGTAAGTTGTATTTTGAAACTTTCTTTATTAATAAAAGTATAACTTATATAGATTATAATTTTTATATTATTATCATAAAGTTTTGAGTAGATTATAAATAAATTATCTATAAATTCCCTTAAAAGTTCATTAATAAATATTTTCATCTACTTCCATAAATTAAGAAAGTTTAGAAACAATCTAAACAATTTATATAATTCAAAAAAGTTGGTGGTAAATGTTTGATAAGTTTTCTTATTATGTTGTTTCATTTATGAAAATTTTTTTCAAATCTCATTATAGTTCTTATGAAACAGTAAAACTTAAACAAATTTCTAATATTGTAATTTATAACTTGTTTTAAAGAAGAAAGTTTATCATTAAAGCTGAAACCAGATTCTAATCAATTTTTTGACAGGCTTCTACCCTGGGAATGAAACCAACCAACAACAAGTTTTTTGAAGAAATAAAAAAAGATTTTGACAAAGAAATGAAAAAGAAAAGTTTAAAATAAAACTTCGTATATGTTATCTTTTACTTTTTAACTTTATGTATTTTCCATTTAGAAACAATAAAAATTATTAAATCATTTTCAACTTTTGTGATCAATTTAAATTCATATTAAAATTGAATAAATTAATAATAAACTGTTTTCAAGTTTTAATTTTCCAAATTTGAATATAACTGAATACTTATCTGAAGTTTTATATATGCTTAAATTAAATTTAAAATTTTAGTATTTTATATAACTATGTCTGAGTTACTAACTACAATATTTTTAAATAAAAAAACTGATTTCAACTAACTTATAAGAACTTCAAAATATTTTCAAATTTTCTTTTTAATTTTTTTATTAAAAAATTTAGTCATGATAAACTAGCAAATAGATAAACAAACAAAAAATAATTCTAATTTGACCAGACATTCAGTCCAACGCTCAATCAAAATTCAAATTTTGGAATTTTAACATCAAACTTTGGAGAGAATCTTCACCAAGAGAAGAAAAATCTTCAAGCTGCAAATGGTGACCTGGTTTTTGATCATCATCTGTTTCACATTCAATTGATTCAATTTCATGATGTCCAAACTTTTTTGCCATCAGCAGAAGGAGCTTAGGAATATCATTATTTACACTTTGGCAATCTTGCTTCAAATGCTTCAAGTAAATTCTATTCAATAAAGCTAAAAATGGTCTTCTATTACACTTAAGCATATTTTTCCACAAACTTTGATAAAAGTCATCTAAAGTAAAAGGTAACGAGGCAGCCATGGTTATAAAAAACCTGTAATAGATAATGAAAGAATCAAAATTGAATTAATAAAAGTTCATATTAAATTCAAACTTTCATTTCAAATAGAACTTTTTACACCAAACATTATGAGAAAATAATAAATATAAAACAATTTCAGAATAAATTATTTTTAAACATTCTAGAATCAAACTAATACTCTAAAAATTGTAACAAAACTACAGATAAAACTTGAAAAGAGACATTTGCATATCTTAAATTTATTGTTATTATTAAAACATAAACAATACACTCTAGTAAAAATATCTGATAAAAACATCATACATATCACATTTATGTTTATTCGTGTTCCTAATTAAATTTTTATTCAAATTTTGTACAGAAAACTTTCTGATGAAATCATAATTAACAACGTTCTACTTTTAAAAATTTAAGTAATCTGTGTTTAAAAATAGAAAATATAATTTAATAAAATCGGGTTCAGTTAAATAAAAGTGTAATATAACAAACAAAATATATCATGGTTTTAACGAAAAAATATTATTGAAATAGTTATTAAAAGAAAAGAATAATTTGAAACTACCAAATCAACTCAAAAAAATTACCTTCTTGACAACAATACTTGAATGAAATAAACAAAACCATGTGAACAGGAAGGAAATTAGAATACGCGCTAGTAAGTACGAAACTATTATGGTCATTTTTGTTTATAGTTTTTAAATCAATGAAGCGAAACAAGATGTCGATTTTTTTAACTTTTAATTAGTACTAGTTACTTTTTTATTTTTTTTATTTAATGAACTGCTTAAGAAGCTAAGCATCAGAAAATTTAGACTGTTTTATTAAACCGTTCAAAATAAATATGAAAATTATAAAATATAGATGAAAATAGTATAAAGTAGCAATTATGTATTGTAATTTATTTACCAATTTTTTTAAAAGGATCGTGTATCTCGCATAATGAACGGAAATTCTAGAAGCCTGACTAGCAAATCTAGTCAAATTAACATTTGCATAACAACTTCATCAACCTTGGCAATAAAAAAAGTTTGCATAAAAGAACTCACTTTGACAAAATTATAAAATTGTTAAAGTTTTTAAAGAGCTTATTATACATTTTTAAGGCTAGCACCTTTTAATAATATAAAATAAGTTCCTTAAATCTCTTAAATATATTTTCAGCCTAAAAGTTTAAGTACTTCTTAGTTATACTATTCAAAATAACAACATTTTTCCATTGAGCTTTATTGTGTACAATGCCATATAACGTATTATGTAACTATAAACATCTTTCTGTTTCCATCACACGATTACTTTGAATTAGCTTAAAATGTTTTACATTAATTTGCTTTTAAACGTGAGAAATAAGTTTAGTTCTTAGAAAGGGCAATTAAAGTTTTGCAGGTGCGTCTGCATTTAAGTTGAACAGAACTTTTGAATGAACTTGTATGTAACTTTCTACTATTTCATTTTTTAACCGTTTGTTTTCATTTTATTTTCAAATTAATATTTTATTTCTTGGTTTTTTGTACTTTTGATTATCTAACTTTTTATGTTTTATATTATATGATTTAAATTAATATATTTTTCTTATTCAACAAAAATGAAAGCCAGTAAATGATTTTTATTGTATAATAATTACACTTGTTAACTATCAGTTTTATTATAATCTTTATTTTAATAATGTTCTTTTCTTTAAAAAAGTAAAATTTTAGATTTGTAAAAAGTTAAAAGTTCGATGCCACTTAAAAATTATCAAAATAAAGTAAAATCTTAATTACAATTTATCAAAAGAAGTTAAATAATTTTTGAGATTAACTAAATTTATTTTGTGTTTCTTTGATTTTATTTATACTACTAAACAAAACCAAAATAAAGCCAAATAGTTTAGCCACCATTAGCGCGCAGTCAAACTATCTCAGCACACATGTTGTTGTTTATTTAATTTAGATTTTAAATTTGTAACCAGCACAGCAAAGGTTTTGAAACTAAATGTTTGAAATCATTCTTGTTAAGTTTTGATTTAAAAAACAGATTTTTATTTGGTGGTGTGTTAGTCAGTTATTTTATTGCGAAAATATTGATTATTAAACAGATTTCTCAAGTTATTATATAACTTCTTCCTTGCCTATAGCCATATGTACTTGTATTTCTAAGTTATAAGCATATTTTGTTTATGTTTTATCTTTTACTGGTGATACAATATATACATTTTTTAGAGTTAAAGTAAACAATAGTTTGAGGCTTGTAGTTTTTCTAATTCTTTGTTTATTGTTTTAAGATATTGTTTTCTTTTATAGAATTTCAAATCTTTTTATCTTTTTTAAATTTTTTAGTTTTCTGTTATAAGATGTTTAACAAGAACTAAATAATTTCTCTCTTTTTTTACTTGAAATTTAAATATTTTTATTCACTTATATTTTTATATATTAATAATATTATTCTTAACTTTTCTTGTTCTTTTTTTAGTTATCTTTTTAAACATGGCAAATTTATTCACACACGAGGAATTTTATCAAAGTTTTTTGGAGAATATACTCAAAAATTCGAAACCTAGCTTTTTAACAACTCTTGATAACATCTGTTTAAAAAGTGTACAGAGAGATTGCCAGGTGGTGAAAAATGGAATTCCTGAATTACTTTTATTGTTGGCTATGAAGTTTGGACATCACTCTTTAAAAGAAGTTGATCTTTTGTCCACTGAAGAATTATTTAGATCTTGTGCCCAGAAAAAAACTAAAACAGATTTTGAAAAGTTTGGAGATTCTGAAGACCCTGAAAAAGTTTACAATTATTTGAAAAACTTTTTTTCTACTGATGCAGCTATTGATGAAATTATGATGAATTTCCAACATTTAAATGTTGCTTAAATCCTTTTAATGATCTCAATCATGAACTGAAACAAGTTTTTTTGCTTTTACGTGTTTGCTTAGTAAATTATTTTACTTCTTTTAACAACAAATGTTGTTTATTAAATGAAATAAAATTGATTTTTATGAACTTTATTAGCTTACTTTTGTTGCAGCTCATTTATTCAAAAATTATCATTTTAAAAATTTAAGTTTTAAAACATATCATTGTAGCAAAATTGGTTTTGAAATTATCTTATTTCTTTTAATTTCTAGAAAGTTACTTGAAAACTCACACAGAGATGTTTAGAAATTGAAAATGAATTTTGTATCCACTAAAATATGCTGATAGGCAAAATATTTTGGAAGAAAACTTTTGTTTTTGAATTTTTCTTACTATGATTTTATCTAATGTTTATAAACTTTTAGTATGATGGGTTTGTTATGAAAATAAAACTATATAAACTTTGAGCATAATTGAAAGCTAATTTTTTTAGAGTTTAAATCAATTCAATTTTGTAAAAGTTAATTTAGCAATTTTCTACGATTCAATTTGTAGAAAAAGTAAAACATCCAAAGAAAATCTTCTTTTAAAAGCTTAATAAATACCAATTCTTAATTATCTTTTAAATAATTTCAAAATAAGAATCTCAAATACATCCGAATACAGATACCTGATGAAAATATTATCATCTAATCAACAAAACTGAACTGAGATTTTTTATTTGTTGAAAATGGGAACCGTTCATCACCAGTGGAAGTAGTTTTAGAATTTATGCGACCTCCTTGTTGATGGTCATATAAGATGGTCACTTATTCATCTTCTAGATTACAAAAGTATTCGACGATTCGATTATTTCTATGTAAATAATGACGTCATAATACTTGTGTCACTTGCAATCTACAGACTCATTACACACAGCGAAATTACGTCATTAAATAGCGATTCATGTTTTTGTTTTGCCGGTCAATTTGATTTTATTTATTAAAGCGAAAGTGACTTTGAAATATGCTTAAACTATCACGAAACTTTCTACATTCAACCAGTTTCTTCTCCTTTTTTTGTATTAAGAATAAATCTTGGCTTTTAGGCGCTGATACAATAACTGATGGTTTGCTGATAATAAAAATAGAAGATAAGTTCATATTACTGATAATTAGTAAAATAACAAATTGTTAGATTGATATTAACACTTGTAGACGAATTAGACTAAAGTTAGAAAAGGTTGATTTATGAAAGTAAGAAACTATTGATAACATGACTAGAACATATTCGAAATTTACAATTTTTTCACAAATAACAAGTTTGATTTGATTGTTGGAATTTTTTAGGTTAGAATATGTTTGACATTCACTTCAGATGCTACAATCTAATGTTTCCAATCTGATTTTGGTTGTTAATTAAGAAAATCATCTTTTGATCGATTAAATATCTTTCTTGTTCTTGAATAGTTTCAATTTTGAGTCATTAATACTCGGTGGTTATTCAAGCAATAAAAAAAAAGCGAAATTTTCATAAAATTTCCATAAAATAAAAGTTTAGAAGTCATTTTTGGATCAAACTAATTTTGAGTAGTTTATCAAAGAATTATTTGTCATTTTGACAAATTATTTTCATAAATTTGACAAAAGTGTTTGCAATTAAAAATTCAAATGAAGAATGAATGCAGAAAATAAGTTTCAATCTGTTACAATAACAGATAGTTGGAAAGTAAAAAAGAAAGAAACAATCTATTTTAGATTGGTTGTATTGGTCTAGGAGTTTGTAAAGGTCTAATTAGTTTTTTAGTAAATTGTTCCACTCTGCATGTCATTTGAACCCTTAAAAGTCAAAGGCTTTATCGCGTTATTAGACGCGAACACGAATTAGTGATCATTATAATAATTACATCGTGTTTTTGTACAGTGAGACTAACAGCAGGTTATCTAAGCCGAGATATTTGAGATATTTGTAACATCTATCTTGCCAAGTTTAATTGTCGAGACATTTTAATTAATCATTTCCAAATTTCAAAAGTTCAGGTTATTCAAAACCTTAGACTTTTATAACACGAACTAATAATTGGACTTATGCAAATTGTTCAATCTTCTTATATACCAGATATCCATCATTTGTTGTTCATTTCATAATTTACAAGCAACAATAATTTAATGAATTTTTTAGATATAGTTTATATTCTTTATTTCTAAAGTTTTAAAAACCTTTTAATATAATCAGGAAAATTTAAGTAACAAAATATTGCCAAAGGGAATGACAATCTCTTTATCAAAATGAATCAACAGCATAAAATTATACTTTTATTATATTTAACCAAATAAGTTTTTTATAAGTATTTAGAATATTTATCTATTTTAAATATAAATTTGTTCTCTAAGACAGAAAATTTTTAAGAAATATCTTTAAAAATATAGATTGAAAATTCAGATGTGATTTGAATTTGAATATAAAAAGTTTATTTAGAGAATACAAAAGATAAAAAACTCATAAAAAGAAATTTGCAGCTTTTATATAAATTGTTTTTTGAAACTATTAAGTTTTTGATTCAATATTGACAGGATGCTCACAAATTTGTTGTTGCTGATCCTATTTGTATTTACCTCAAAATCTTCAGGTAAAAGATTTGTTGATACAAACTATTATTCGGAATCATTTGTAGGTTTTTCTGCTCCTAATGATGAAGATAAAAACTTTTGGATGAATTTGGGAGATAAAGATTTAAAAAATGCAAAAAAGATCTTTGCAAATCTCAACGAAAATAAAGCCAAGAATGTAGTCCTGATGATTGGGGATGGAATGAGTTTAGGAACAAGTGTTGCAGGTCGCATCTTTATCGGACAAGAACACAAAGGACAATCTGGAGAAGAGTATATGACAGCAGCAGATAAGATGCCGCATGTTGGAATTGTGAAAACTTATAGTGGTATTTACAAATTGATATTTCAATTGATGAACATTTTACAATTATTTGATTTTCAGTAAATTCACAAATTCCCGACAGTGCTGCGACAGCTACTGCTATTTTAACAGGAGTTAAAACAAGTAATGGTATGTTGAGTGTTGAAAAGCATGCCGATGACTGTCTTAGTTCAAAATCATTTGCATTAAAAACTATCGTTGAAAGAGCAAGTGATCTCGGTAAAAAAAATTTTGAAGTTTTAAAAGATAACGATTTTAAATGAGGTTATAAAAAGGTAAGGTGGTAGGAATAGTGACAACGACCAGAATTCAACATGCAACTATCGCTGCAGCATATGCACATGCACCAAACAGGTAGTTTAAACGTAAACTTGAATTTCCTTTATTTACAAACATGTGAGACGTTTTATTTAACTTCCAGAAGATGGTATTCAGATGCTGATCTCAGTGAAGAAGACATAAAAAACGGATGCAAGGATATTTCTGAACAGTTATATGATATGAGAGATAAAATTAAAGTATTTACGTCATTTGTAGAAAACCTTTTTATAAATTTTTCAATTTAGGTTATATTTGGAGGTGGTCGGGCTTATATGGTGTCAAGATATACAAAATTGTCTTCAGGATACGGCAAGAGAAGGGATAATAAAAATCTGATTGAAATGTGGAAGAAGGAGATGAAGTACAGGAAGGGAAAGTAATTAGAAAAATAATTAAATATTTGACCTTCTATTAAATAGTCGTTATAAAATCTTAATAATTAAAATATCAGTTTATTATAATAATGAGTTTAAATAAAAAATGGAAAAAATTTATCAATTTGTTCAAAATTTCAGATATGTAAAAAATAAAAAAGAATTTGAAAATATCGATCCTTCTTCTACTGATTACGTTCTTGGTCTGTTCTCAGACTATGAGTTAAATTTTTCCTATGATTCATCAAGTAGCTTGCAACCATCCTTATTTGAAATGGTTTCAAAGGTGCCTTTATCTTAAATCTTCTATTTATTTCTATCAATTAAAATGTAATTTTTTAAATTAATGAAAGGTAATAAAAACCTTAACTTAATCCTTAACTTATGCTAATAATTGTCTGATCTCTGAAAAATAATAAACCAGCTAAGTTTACTGATAACTTTCTTTTATATGAAAATACACTTTTGGCTTTAATGCTAGGCAATACTTTGTTTTATCGACGAGTAATTAAATATTCTTTTTTAATATTTCCAAGATAGCTAAAATATTCATTTCGTAAATTTACTGAGTGGCAAATGACATGATTTGATCAAATGAATGCAACATCAAATAATTAACACTATATCACGTTTAAATATTTCCTTTTAAGTTCATTAACATCAAATAAAACACGTTTTGAAGCAAAATTGATACTTTGTAGGCGCTAGCTATTCTACAAAGACATTCTGCTAAAAATGGTTTCTTCTTATTGATTGAGAGCGGTCTTATTGATCATGCACATCATATGGGCAAAGTTGCTTATGCTTTAGAAGAATATCGTCAATTTGATCTTGCTATCCAAGTAGCTATTATAAGTAGATATTAATTAATCTCAAAATTGAAATCTTATTTAAACAGACTGTACAAAAGATGACATCAAATAAAGACACATTACTCGTGGTGACAGCAGATCATGGACACACATTGACCATGGGAGGAACTGCAGGGCGAGGCAACCCAATTCTAGGTGAGAAAACTTCCAGTAGAAACTCACAAAACTCTTTCTTGACTTAAAATTTTTTGAGTTCTGAAGTTATTTTTAGGTTCATCTCAGTCACTTGCTAGTGATCGAAAAAGGTTTCAGGTTCTTGTGTATGGTAATGGACCAGGTTATTCACGACGAAGAAAAACTCCTCCGGTTTATTCGAGAAGAATCGGGATTACTTCAGGTTACAAAGAAACTTCAATCACTTGATAAAGTAATTTCTAATTATTTATTTTGAAATAGATTTGAAAAGATTTAGACCTGATTCGGCAGTCCCCTTGAAAGTGGAAACTCATAGTGGTGAGGATGTTCTTGTATATGCATCAGGACCTTTTTCACATTTGTTTCAAGGAGTACATGAACAAAGTTATCTAGCTCATGTCATGCAACATGCCGCTTGTTTAAGTAAATAGCTGATTTCAGTTCAACTGATTTTATTGATCTGTATTTTTGTAGCTGTTGCAAGTTTGAAATATGAGCATTGCTCTAAACAACAGAATCTGATACTTTCTGTTTTAAATTGGAGATGGTTTGGTAAAGGTCTCAACTAAGTCAGCAATTCTATTGAGAATCATATTAAGAAGATTAATACAAGAATCGATGTAAATAAAATTGACTTGAGAAACTTTTTGTTGAAAACTTTTATGATTGTAACCAAGAAATAAACGCGCAGAGTGAAATGGAACAACTTTTCATTTTATGTAAATTAGATAAATATCAATTAATCTTCCAAATCGATAAAATCTTCATCTTACTGAAGACATCTTTCTAAAATCTCATTTCTTTTTACAACTTTTATTATATTCTAAAAATGAAAATCGAAAAGGGGGTCGGGGGGATTACATATCATTCACACTCCACATGTGGTAATCCTGTTTGGCTGCTGCAAGATTTGATTGCCTCAAATAATATCTGGACTCAAATCCATTCGACCTGTCCAGACCATCCCATCGGTAGCCTGGAAGGATCCCGAATCTATTAGGAGCAGGAGGAGGACCTTTATACTTCGGAAGATCTACACAAGATCTCATTTGCATCTTACATCCCTCAAAGCTCTTCCACTTACTTGACTCTTCATTAATCTTCTTTCCCTGCTTCTTCTTCTTTATATATTGAGCCATTGGATCTTCATCTTCTCGTATTTCTTCTCGAAGCATCTTGTCCAGATCTTCATCATCTTTATACCGCGCGAACGGCTTCGATTCTTCTTTTAATCGATCTTCAATGAGAGAAGTCTTCATCTCAGCTTGCTTCAACCTGAAACAAGCAATCAGCTGGCGTGAAGTATTGAGGAGCACCTTAACCCACCCTTTGCCCCATTTCGCATATTTCTCTTCTCGCTCTTTCTTCTTCTTCAGCTTTTCTTCGAACGCTTTTGCTTCGGCGAACACATCAACAATCTTTCCTGTTCCTCGTTCACGCCGAATTGGAGCTGAAAAGAGAATTCACTGAGTTGCAAATACTCACCACCAGGTGGCGCCAAACCTGTGTTTTTATAACTTTCAGCCATCTTCTGTAAATCTGAATCCATTTTCTTCTTCTGACTGACTTCATCACGAAACTTTTCTAAGCTGATCAATCCACCGGATCCTCCACTAGACATTTGAGGCTGAAATTGATGAATAATTTGAGAAAAAATCAGTTCCCATATCTAAGATGCAATTTCTACAAGTCAAGATGGTTTCTTATTGAAGTGTGTCTACCACGAGGGGACTGGACCGCTAGGAGGGATCTGGACCACCACGAGGTGACTGGACCGCCAGGAGAGGTCTGGACCGCCAGAAGGGGTCTGGACCAGGGTTACTTTTAGCGAAGGAACATCTCAGAAGTAGGCGATTGGAGAATGTTAAGACTTTTAATGAAAGGTCCTAGAAGGTCTAAGATCGAGATAGAAGTTGGATCCTTCAAAAGATTCAGCTTCAAGATTTAGCTTCAAGATTTAGCTTCAAGACAGCTGAGAAAGTATAATTGAGAGCTGCATCCGTAGATGTCTGAAGAAGAAGAAGGCTCGTGAAAGTCCCTGAAGTCATCCATCAGAAGGAGGACAAGAGGTGATGACCCAGGGAAACCACACACTTGGGTACTAGGGCAGGACTAACTAGAGATTGTTGACGAAGGTCGTCAAAGGTGATGGACTAGGACTTTATAACCGGCAATTTTCAAATAAAAAGAAGTGAACTCAAGAGTTAGAACCTCTTCTTGTTATTCTAATTGTCATCTTACTTTCTCATCAACAAATTACATTTCAACAAAAGTTGGATAAACCTTTTTGTTTGAATCTGGACGAGGTACATCTAAATCATCTGAATCTTCATCAGAATCAGCAACTGGATCAGCTTTTCTCTTCTCATCCAAACCTTCATCAGGTTGTCTCGGTATATCCATGTCTGAGTCATCTGAGTCAAGCCGTTCACTTCTAAGTTGTTCAATCTTCTTTTTGTCTTCAATCTTTTCTTCCTCATCACTCTACAATAAGTGTTATGTGGATTTGAAACATATAACAAACAATATTAACAAGAAAGTAAATATGATACAAAGAGTAACCTCTAAATTGAGAATATTTATCAACATAACATCTTAATTCAAATGAAAAACTTACATTTGCAATAGATTTCCATTTTGCTGTGTCCGTGAAAGCATTTTGTGTCATTTCCACAACTTGAGGTTTTTCTTCTTCCAACTAAAACAATTTGAAATCAAAATATAAAGAAACGATGATAATTGTTGAACTGACTAAAAACTTAATTTCTTGGGCATGGTTTTCTTCTATTTTATTATTAAGCCAACCAACATCATCATCAACTATTTTGATTCCCCTAAAAGTTTCAACAAATAATTAAAAAGTTATCTTAAAATGATTATCACATAATGAAACAATCTATTTATATTTTAGTTTTAATTGTGAATAATTATATATTTATTATCAACTATAATTACTAATAAGATTTAAAGTTGGATATATAAAAAACGAATTTATTTAAAAACATAAGATGGATTCAAATATTGATTAATTTCTATTAACTACAAACAACATTCACCTATTTTGAGGCTTTCTTTTCTTTCGTTTCTTCTTTTCTACCGGAGTTGTATATTTCTTTAAGTATTCTTCCATAGAAGTCATTATCAATTTGAGATAGAAACAAATAAGGCAAAACTAGTCTGTATCATCAAAAAATAAAATTAAAAATACACAAATGTGATTGGTTAGATTAAACAACAACAAATTTAAAATGCTGTTTAGATAAAATAAAATGTTTAAATAATAATAATCATCTCAAATATCCAAATAAATAATTGTAACAGAAAGTTAAATAAGTTAAAACATATTATGATTAATAATAAAATACATAAATACAATAATATACTGTAATATATAAAAAATGTAAAAAAAACTTTCTTAAAAAGGTTTCTTAAACTTGTGACTTTATGAAAATTTACTGATAAAAAAATCATAAAAATAATTTGATTTAATATTAAGAACTTTATTAGTAGAAGTAAACATGTAGTAAAAATTAAGAATATAAGAAGTGTATAAAAAATGATTAAATAATATAAATATAATTATATTATTATAATAATACTAATTAATATGAAATAAAAAGAAGACTTCAAAAAATAAAATAACTTTAAATAAGAGCTACTATTATTTAAAACGATAATTAAACAAACTTTATTACAATAAAAAGAGATAAAAATAAATATTTACATAAAATAAATATGAATCAAATTGTTGTTAAAAGCAATTATCAACAACCTAATTACATTTTATGCTCAAAAAACTAAAATCAAACTCATACCTTCGTCGAAAGTGGTTTCCGCCAAGTTATGGCCTAGGGTATTTACAAAACTTTTCTATAATATTAAGTACAAATGAAAGACCAAGGCTACAAAAATCAAATTGGATTAGATTTTTAAACATAGAGATAGCAAAGTATAATGAAAAAAATTTATAAAAAAATCGCTAGTGAATAATAAAACCGTACGAGATATAATGAAGTATTCCTATTTTAAGTTGATCTTAGACTAAAAAGCACTAGAAAAGTTCCATTTGAAAAGTAGCAACAATTTTGTCATTAGATGAAGAAGACACAAAATTATGAGCGTATATAAGCAAAGTTTACCAAAGTCTACTCTACAGATCCACTGTTTTAAGATATGTTCTTTCTTAATCATTAGAAATTAGAAATGAGATCAAAATTTTGGTCTAATTGCTTTAAAAACTATAAATGTTTTAAAAGATCTCACATTGAACAAAATCTATGTATTTGGTCTTTAAGAACCTTATCAAATATTTTCAAAACTAGATTTTATTTTTGCAAGGTTTTTGGAAGGTTATTTCAATTGATGGTGCATCGTTTTCTTAAATGCCTTGCAATTAATGTTACACAAATTAATTTTGCGAAAGTACTTAGTATATCATCACTTTACAAAAATGTTTGTTAACTTGAACCAAAAATGAGTTTTTAAGATTAACTGTTGCAATAAATCAGTATAAGTCTCTAGTATAAAACCTTTTTTTCAAATAAATCTGATAAACTTTCTTCTTCTTGAACTTCTTAATTTTTTTCTATTATTTCTAAACATTGAACACAAATTTAGATATCAACTTTATTTTCGATTCACGATTAATTTACTTAAGAAAATGTAATTTCTTATAATAATTGATCTGAAAAGATTATAAATTCCGAGATTTTAACATTTGATATATTATTTACTTAACAGTAAAACTGGCAACAGCTAGCGGTTGGTGCACAGAAGTTCCATTTAAAAGCAACTTTCAAGAGAGGTATTGAAAGTTTTGGCAAGCATTTAAATGTACATTGATAATGTTCAACCAGCTTTGTTTTCCATACACACCAATATGCATCATATTGGCTCAGAACATTTTGAACTTTACCATCAACTTCAGCGTAATAATCAGTCTTCAACTTTTGAATGCAATCTTCAGTTTGACATTTAGAAAATGAGCATGCAAAGAAGTTATCGAAAAGACATTTGTGTCGATGAGCTAACTGTTAAAAACATCATGGTTTTGTTAAGCTTTCTAATATAAACATTTCATTCATACTATTGAAAGAATATTTGTAACTATTTTACAGCAAAAAAATTAGAACTGAACTCAAAATATAAAATATTTGATAAATTCTCACATCTTTCAATTTCTTTTGAACTGTGGAACGCCCACAACTGATCCTATCGTCAAGATGAACTTTATATTGAGTAATTTTACTTGCTTTATCAAATAAACAACATTTGAATTGCTGCTGAACTTTATCAATATAATTATTTGATTGTATTTTCCAGCAGTTGATTATATTTCTGTATTTAGCGGCGATACAATCAATTTGGTGCAGAAGATTTGAGATATGAGTATTGACCCAGTGTGTAGCCTGCTTCTCAAGACTTTGTTGTTGAGCTTGAATTTGTGTTTGTGATAAACAAGTTCTATCAAATAATTTAAATTAAATATATCATCAGTATTATTCGATACAAACTTTCTTGATGTTTGTATGATTATACAAATCTTCTGATTTAAAGAACACGAAATCTTATTCTTCCATTCCGAAACTTGTTTCTTCCATTCAATGATTTTACTTTCAAGATCAGAAACGTAACCACAACTGGTTTCATCAACACATGCTTTATATGCGTGTGAGTTGAAGGTTTCTGGTTTATCTATAAACTCTGAGATTACTTGTCAAGTTCTAATTGGTCTCAAACCTCACTTTTACAACAAGTTTTCAGACCACAGATTGGAGAAGGTTTCCATTTTGGATTAAAAGCAGAAACAGCAACGAGTTTGTACAAATATTTAGGAGCGCACGGAAGCTGTTTTCTGTAAAGTAAGAGTTTGAACAACTATGAAAACTGCTTCTAGACATACAATGATTTTCTGTATTGTTTGTTGGTAAAACCATAACACCCTGTATTGAAATAACACTTGTAATTGCATCTGTAACATTCCTTAATACTTTGTACAGCATCACAAAGTTTAGATTTGAAAGTATCAATAAGACATGATTTTTCATCGCTTAAAATATTTTTATACTTTTTCATAGCAGTTTTGTAGCTTTCCCCTTTTGATGTTGTTTCTGTAATTTATAATTTTATTTAGAAGGTTTTAATAAAAGATAAAACAAACTTACTCACCGTAAAGTAAGTTGAAAATAGTCTCAACCCAGTTTTCCCTTTTTGTTATATGATATTGAAGACAATTTGCATAAGATTGTAAAATTTCTTCAGCTTTCTCATCAACTTTGCAATTGTATTTTTGAATTTGACATTTTCTTGTCTTCAAACAATCAGAGAATCTATATAAAAAAGTTTACTAAAAAGCTCATCAAATAACATTACTAACTTACTTGTTAATTAGCTTTGCATGAAACACTTCTATTCTACATAACACTTCTTCAACTGATTCTTTAAAGCTAGCTAAAGCATTACTTTTGAGTTTATTTAACTGGCATTCATATTCCTTCAATTTATCACAAAAAGTTGTTGATGTTTCACAATAAACGTTTTTAAGATAATTTTTGAATGTGACTTTATATTGACAATGAACATCGTCAATATACGCTTCAAACTTTTTACAGTTACATATCAGTTGTTTTTTAATATCTTTTCGCATGCATTTCAGATTATCTTCACCAGTTTTGATAAGTTTCACTAAATCAATTTTTTCTGTAAATGTTAATAATTTTTAATTATTTGAAATTTAGCCAATCACATACCGCTTTCACATCCACTTCCAGATGTTTTAGGAAATTCTTTGAGACAACTGGAATAATATTTAGCTGTGAACCAGCACTGCTGAAAAGGGACATGATATTGATAACAACTGGTTGATGGGAACACATGGAAATGATGTGTACACCAATATTGATAATTTGGAATTGAGATTGCTTGAGTAGCCTGAAAAATAAATCAAGAAATTAGTAGTTTTATTTATTAACAATTTATACTTACAACAACAAACAGCAATAAAATTGCAATCAACTTCATCTTCTTCTCTTGTGAAAGCTTGATAAAGAATTAATTCTGTAGTCAGATTGGAGATCTTTTATATTCTTCTTATATAAACAACATAATTGAACTTGAATAAAAGACAAGATCTGTTTGAAACAGATTATTTTGTTGGTTTAACGTTTTTACAAATATAAATATCAGTTATTATAATTAGTAGAATTGTTTTAAACAGTCAAAAAACACTAATAATTTGTAATTGTTTGCACCTTGTTGGTTTAGATAGCTGAGTTTTTAGGATAATCCATCAATTTGTAAGTGGAACAACTTGATATATCGCGTTTTATGATAGATGAACTCATTTTAATGACTTAAATTAGGCAGAAACTATACACAAAGCTTGTTTTGCATCTATCTTAGTACTCAACTACAAATTAATTGTCAAAATATTGTGACATGTTTAATTTTTCAGAAGTGTAACAACTTTTATGTTTTGTTTTAGTACAAACCACAAATCAGTTTGTACTTTACTGTTTATAAGCTTTCTTTAAGTTACCTTCTTAATTAATAAACTGAAGTGATTAATTCACTCGATAAAGAGGTTTTGATGAGATGCTCGGATTATCTGCATCTCAATTGTGCTGAGTTTATCATAACACCTTTTGACCACAACCAGTATGGTCCTTCGAGATAAAAAAGGGTCGTAAACTAGTGGGCGGTTTGAAATTTAAATTATTTTTAGTTCGTTTTACTAGGAAATGCGATGAGTAATGGAGTCGATGTAATGTGGGTTCGATTGGTTTTTGGAAATGAGCAAATAGTGGCGCCTTATTATGATTGCTTCAGGAGAAGCAAAGTTTATGAGAGTACCCAGACATAAAATCTATAACCTGGATACTCCAGACCACTGAGCAGAGAATGTAAAGTATGTTCAACTATCGTCTACTATAATCAGATTTCGCAATCTGATGTTTCAACTGTTATTAGAAATTGTAAAAATGTTGCTTCCTAATGTTTAACTTTCATTACTAAAGTTTCTCTTCTGAATGAAAACATTGAATGTGCAGAAAACCAAATGAAATTTATTGCTTGAATTCGAAACAAGTATTTAACTTCTTATTTTATTTGATAGAAAATTACAAATTTGAAAACGATGAAAGATTGAAAGTTAGGTAAAATTCAAGAAGAATATAAAAGACATAAGAATAAAATATGTTTCGTTGACATTAATTGCACAAAGTTGATCTTCAATAAACTTACAACTGTTCATATAAAACTCTAGGTGACGACTTTCGCTGATAAATACTTATTAAGATTAGAAGAATGGCGGCAACTGCAGCAATACCTCCAATTGTATATGAAATAATATTTCGATAAAATAAGCCACACGCCTTGCAATGGTTTCTGAAATTATAATTTCATTTGCAGATATTTGAAGAGGTTTCTTTTAATTTGCTAAAGTTGCAGTCGGGCAATTTTAAGAAAATTAAAATCAGAAAACAAAAACTTTAATAAAATTAAAAATAATCTAAATTCAATTCTGATAAATTAGAAAATTTATTCATAAACTAACCTATATATTTGATACCTACATAAACAATTAGAAATTTAATGAAAGCATTCACCCATATTATCTAAAGGTGGGCAAAAAAATCATTGAATTTAATTTATAATAATAAAATATAAATCAATAAAATGAAATTACAAATGTGGAACCATATTTTGTAAAATAGCAACTGCAACTCCATTTGATATCTTGTCAAGTAAACTCATAATTCCATAAACAAAACCAGTAGTTGACTGAAACAACGAGAAATATGAAGATATCAACATCGAAATGCGTCTACTAACAGTGTTATCTCCAATTAGCTTCGAAATCATCGACAAAGCCATTACCAACATCACAGATCCACCCATTCCAAGTAAGACAGCGACACCCCAAAAGTAATTGTTTGTTGCATTTGCGTAAATAATCCAAATAGAAGCAGAAACAGTTACCAAGCAACCGATCAAATATATGATCTATCAAAAGTTAGTGACAAAAGTTGGAAAAGTTGCAGCTTACCTGCTGTGAAAGGAATTTGTTGAACTGGGTGACTATAATAGTCCCAATAAACCCAGATAGAAGTGATGCTAATGGGACCATGGCAGTGTAAGAAAACTTCAAATTCAAAGTGTATGTCAAATACATAGGTAGATAAACCTGTATAATCTCAGCTGATTTATAGAATAATTATCGATTTATCATACCTGTGATAGATTAACTACTAATCTCGCTGACATGTAGATAAATCCATTCTGTTTAAAAATTCAAACGAATAAATTACAAAATACAAGTTTCTCAATTACTCTTCACTTGATATTATTCATCAAAATTCACGTTTGAACCAATGAAAAACTTATTTGCTTTTCGTAAAATCAGATTTTTTAATAATAAACGGTTAAAACAAATATTTATTTATTTAGAAAACTTTTAAATCATTTTATCGTAAATTTGTTTTTGAACAATTATTCAAATTCACAATGATTTGGTTCGATAAAGTTCATGAGCAAAATGACTTGGGATTTTTTCAAACAAAAGTTTTTGTAGTGAAATAGAACGTGGGAACTTTAAGTAAACAATAAATTGATGAAAACAAATATGAAGTTATGAAATAAACTTACGAGATAAAAATACGGATTTTTAAACCAAATCCTCCAACTTATAGGCGAATTCTCATCAACGCCTTCTTGTTCTAATAAAAAAATCAGATTTAAGTATTTGTTCAACAATTGAATTTATCTTACCACAACTATTTAAATTCAGACAATTTGTAGATTTCTCTTCAAGAAAAATGTGAAAAATTAAAGAACAGAAAAGACCAGAGCCAGCGATTGTTAAAACTAAGTTCTGTAAAGTGGTTGTTAGTAGCTACAACAAATCAGAGG
Organism: Pegea sp. RAD2-039; assembly: GCA_034620365.1. Taxonomy (NCBI): domain Eukaryota; kingdom Metazoa; phylum Chordata; class Thaliacea; order Salpida; family Salpidae; genus Pegea; species Pegea sp. RAD2-039. Next base: position 187,445 of record JAQGEQ010000344.1, read on the forward strand.
TTTGAGCGGCTTACACGTATTGAAGGTAGTTCATTTGGAGATAAATCTGACGAGGATGGGTTGATGAATGCAAGTATAAGTAAATAGATACAAACATTACTAGTGACAGTAACTGCATATCTGTAAAAAAAATAAAGTTTTTAAAATGTTGGAGTGAAAACCAATTGAACCTTAATGAGTTGAGGAAGACTTGGTCTCGTTCAGTCACTGACAGATCTGATACCAAAGCTAAATGACTTATCTGGGTCGCAGCCCATCCAAACTGAAATATTATCACAAATGGAACGTAATAAATGAACTTGGATAATTCTGAAGTTCCTTCACTACAACCGAGGCAATTAATAAACAATAAAGGAAACGAAACAGCAACACATATAGTTCCTGATAAATAAATAATTCAGTTGAGAGTTGTTGATAGTTTAATTGTTGAGCTACACAAATATATAATTATTAATATTTATTTTTATAATTTAAATTTAATAATTACAATAATAAGGCGAATAATACTTTCTCTTATTTAAACAAGTGGGTTATATCAAATATTAAAAACTATTAAATCAATATCAATGTCTTCTTGCTTGAGTCTGCAGAATCATTTTAAGAGTCGAGTTGGAATTTTGAGTTGGTTATGAGTGATGTTTTTTGATAATTTTAAAAGTTTAATTTTCAAAAGATTTTTTTTGACATAAAATAAAAAAAGAATTATTTTTTTTGAAGTAAATAGATCATGGAAAAGCTTGTTAATACAAACTAACTTCTTGATTAAAAAGATTTCTATAATTTAGAAACAAATTAAAACTTATTCTGATTCTCATTTTAATAAAATATAGTTAAGATATAGAAAAAGAAGTATAATTTATAGTATTTTTTACATAATTATATAAATTCGTTTTTATTATATGAATTAAACAAAATAACTATACAAATAATTCTTATAGAGCTTAAGTCACATTAGTTAGCAATAAACTTATCAAACCTAATAATAGTAATTAACTATTACTCGTTAGAGTTTTAATGAGTATCAATTTAATTTCACAAAATGATTTAACAGTTTACTGATTAGTTTTATATAAAATGAGCTAACATTATCACTGACTTGAAGATCTAACTTGTTACAAACTTAAGTAACAAGTCAATCTACAAATTATATTTCAATTGTCTTTCAGTAGAAAGAATTATAATTAATAATATATCTACAAATATCTACTAAGCTCATTACTTTATTATCAAAAAGTTTAAATCGGGTATTTGAAGCAATTAATAATCTAATAAAGTAAAATTGACAGATTTATCAATTAAATCATGAAAATCTCACCTAATAAGTGCCATGATTTTCGCTTCGTATATCGACAAAACCAAATAGTTCTATCTGATTCATATCCAATAAAAGTAGTTGAAGCCCCATCAGCAATCTGACCAATTAGTAGTATATACCCAGCAGTTGGTTGACTAAAACTCAACACCTGATTAACATAAAAGTATCAGAGCAAGACAGAATTTATTTTTACAAAAAATTATTAGAAATACTTTAACAAATATTTAATCAAATGGAAAAGTCTGTAGTTGTCATTTATAAATATCAAATAATAATTATATTCGACTCTATGTGATAAAGTTTATAATTATTCAAATTCCTATCAAGTAACTTGAAGTATTTTCATCTGATTATATTAAGTTAACTTTGATATTAAATCCACTTAAAGAATATAAAATATTAAGGTTCAAACCTCTTGAAAAAAGAGTAACAAATAAGTGAACCACATTGTAGCACATAAGTCATTAAGTATATGTCCAAATCCAAACACAAGTTTTTGTTTGATAGATAAAGCAGTCATCTTACTGATTCTAATTTTTACAAAATTTTAAACCTGATATTTAAACATAAAAATTACATAAATTGTAACAGCACAATTTTATTTAAACAATTTCAACAAGAATTTTAATAAGTTTTATAAATTATAATACATAAATTATCATTCTATAGCTTTATACTATAATAGTATATCATAAAAAGATAGTGATTATATATAATATCTTTAGGTTAGATTTATAAATAAATTTATTAAAAAAAAATAAATTTTGTTTAAAAATATTTCATTCACAAAATTAAACGAACAAAACAACTGAATGAAAAACCAAATATAAAAAAGAATTATCCAAAAAACTATTAAACTTTATTTACCAAATTATTTGTCAGTTTATTGTTACAAAAACAGGTAGCCACAGGCAAATTTGTTTTCATTTAACCACAGAAAGTAAATCCTAAACTAAACTTACTAAATGAAATCATGTGGTAAGGTAAACATAAATAAGAAAATATGAATTTAGCTGATTTATGAGAACAATATGGCTTTTTTCGATAACAATTTTTGTACAACCAGTAAAAAAACTGTGTTTAAGATAGAAATTATTTCACCATAAAAACTCAATTTCCAAAATATTCCTGAGAATTATATTTGTGATTTAATTGCTCTTTTACTTTAATCTTTATTTTTTTGTAACATAATCAAACCAAAATTTAGGCAAAATAGCAAACCAAATTTTATTTTTCAAATATATTTTAGTTTTTGAGTGACAAATTTTTATAAAAAAAAAAGCAATCAACGTCCAAAATTGTCATAATAATAATAATAAGTTGAAATAAGTCTCTCTCAGATAGCTTTAATCTTAGTGAGAGGTGCTTTGAAAGCTAATGCAGAATCGAAATCAACATATTTCAGTTGTTTTATTAAACTTTATATGAAGACTAAGTTATAACAACAATTTTATCTTTAGGTTTTGGTAGCATTTTGCATAAGATAAGTGTTTTCTTAGTTTATTTTTTTCTCTAAAATATCTTCTAGGTCAACTTTTCATCAAGTACTTCAATGGATTCTTCCAAATACTTCTCTAAAATGTCTACTCATACATCTTTAAAATATGATTAAAACAGCATCGTTGTTAAAGTTAACAACAAACTTATTTTTTCAATTTATCGTAAGCTAACGACTTAGTTTACTTCTTATCCTTTCTTTAGCATTCTAACGAACTATTTTACGAAAAAAAAGTATCTAAATTGTCTCTTTTATTAAATGAATTTTTTCTTAAAATGTTTGATGCTTCCAACAAAAGCTTTCTGTTTTTTAAATTTGTGAACAGTTAAGACAAATTAATAAAAAGCTAAATTTCGATAAAAGTATTTTTGTTAAAGACTTGATTTGTCACTCTTTTTTAAGTGAAAACTTTCTTTTGTTTGGAAAACAATTAATAACAAAAATTGATTTAATATAATTATTATTTAATATTTATTTATAATATTTATTTAGACTTATATATAAGTCTGTCAAAACAGTTAGAACTTAAACTCTCGAAGAACCTCAATTTACTAGTTATTTAAAATGTTAAATAAAGAACAAAAATTGATATAAAAGTCTTTTGAATTAGTCATTTTTTCCAATATCAATTAATTAACAAAATAACCTCATCTACAGTTTTTTTGTAAAACAAGTTATAGTCGAAGGTGCTTAAAAGTCATAATTAAAATCATCTTCAACTTAAAGTTTTGCGTTTCCTAGTTGGGCAGTAGTTGGCCAGACTAACAACGCCTTTTTACCCGAGTTTTTTATGGACTTTTTCTTGTCGCAAATTACCGTTACACTACGGAAACGGACACACAATTATGAGATTTATAAAGTTATTTGATTATTTTTATAAACTGATATGCAAATACTTTCAAACATTTCAAATATCTGTGTTTTCTTTTATATAACAGACTTCATAGTCTATATACTAACCATTATACAGCCTTTGCAAGAGCTTTCAAAGTTTAAATAGATCATAATTTATTTTAATTTCTTAAGTTTATTTTGGATCAATATTTTTGAAATTCGTTTAGATTTTAGTAAGCGAATAATTTAAAGTGAAACCACCATTTAGCAGGGGCCAATTTCAACGAAATTGTGAGATTTTAGATTTCTGTGTATGACTTGAGATTTAATTACGATTTTGTAATATCAATGAAAATTATTCCAATTGTAAATTTTATTAGAAGTTTTCATTTTTGGAATTTTTATCTGAATTTATATTTGTTTATTTATTTGTAGTTATATACTTTCATAAAGCCTTTTTTATGCTTTTGATTTACTTGTACAATGATAATAAATGTAATATTTCTATCAAATGTTTAAATATGAAATTTTCCTGGTAGTCATCTTGATTTTTATATATTTTATTTTATTAGTCTTTTCATTTTTTTTTAACTTGAAATGATTTTATCATTTCTACTTATTATTTAAACCTTATTTAATTTATTTTCTAATATTTAAAATTGTTATTTATTTTTAATGAAAAATCATAATAAATTTTTGATGTTTTTTATATTTTCTGAAAAATTTATTAAATAAATGTGATGAAGAATTTTGTACTTTTAAAGTAATAACAACTCATATTTTAAAATTATTTTTAAACTGATTTTTAGTTGAAATAAATATTTTTATTCAAATAAATACCAGATTTTATGCAATTAAATCTTTTTACTGCTATCTGTTATCATTAACATAAAACTAATTGATGAAATTGATAATTTAAACAATTTGAATAATTATATCTTAAATTAATTAATGAATTTTATGTAGTTCTAGCAATTTTGTTAAGAAATTATGGCAAACACTCGATGTAGTGTTGATATGGTTCTTATTGCTGTCAATAAGTTATATAATGAACCAAACACATTAGAAAAAGAAAAAGCATCAAGGTGGTTAAATGATTTTCAACGCTCAGTATGTTTCAAATTCATACTTTGATTACTTAGTAAAGTTTTAATCTAAGACTTATTAATCTAAGGTTTTTTAATTATACATTTAGAAGATATTAATATTTGATAAAAACATAAAATTGAATTATTTCAAGTCATTAAAATTTGTTATTAAACTTTTATGTGAATTTTATAGTTGGCCTTTTAATTAATTATATTTACAATTATTTTATTATTTAAAAACTCCTTTAAAGTTTGATACTAAAAGTTAAGTTTGTTTAAAGATATTATCTAGAAGGTATTTTTAGCTATAAGCAACAACACGTATAAGTTTATAATTATTGAATATTTTTCAGGTGTTTGCTTGGGAAACTTCTGATAAATTACTTCAAACAAAAAATGATGTAGAATCTACATATTTTGCTGCTCAGACAATGAGATCAAAAGTAGATTTTGATTACAAATGAAATTAATCTGTTTCATTGTTTCTATTTTTAGGTTTTATATTCTTTTAATGAACTGCCTGAGAGTAGTCACATGTCTTTAAAGGATTCTCTTTTGAATCATATTGAGCAACTTTATAATATGTCTCCTGTGATTCTTACACAAGTAAATTTTGAATTTTTATAAAAACTTAAAATATTTTTATCAATATTTTTATAGAATAAAACAATAAAATATTCTTTTGAATTTTAATCTTTTCCATTCAGCTACTTTTAAAGAAATTTTTTTGTCTGATGGAAAGTTTCTATCAATTTTAGTTTTAAACAAACCATGTGAGACATTTTATGAGCTATTTGGGATTGACTTAGCATCACAACACTATAAAAAGTGATATGAACAATTAGTGACTAGTTATCTATTTAATTTTTTCAATTGTGCGACATTTTAAAAGAATTATTTTGCTTTTTTTAAGCAGTAATTGATGTTTTTTAGCTTTCTCTCGCTGTATGTGACTTGGCTCTTCAGATGATCACGTGGAAAAATCCTGCAGTAACTTTTATGCAAACGTAATCTTCACAAATCTCTTTCTAATTATTATGTTTTTTAAATAATAACATTTATATTTCAACTTTCTTATTGTAGTTCTATTTCATAATATTTTCTAAACTTGATAAAATTTTGATAAAAACTTTTACTTATAACATCAGAAAGTCATCATAGAGTAACATTTCAATAAATTCAATTAACCTGCTTAGCACCTTGAAACCCACATCATTTTTATGATAAAATCTTTGAAAATTGTCATATGTTTTTGCAGATATGCAAATAATAAAGATTCTTTGGTGTATCTATTGGAGTTATTAACAGTACTCCCAGAAGAAGTAAAAATTCGAAAAAAGTCCTCCTATATTCTGATCTTCATCTTTTTCAGGTGAAGAATAAATCTTTGAGACTTGGAGATAATCGACGTAATGAGGTTATGGAAGAGATGGAAAATTCAGCACCAATGGTTGTTGATTTGTTAAAAGCTTATCTCAGTGAAGGTTTGATAATAGTTAGTAAAATCTTATTTGCATATGGTTGTCTCATTTGCATATGGTTGTTTCATTTGCATATGGTTGTCTCATTTGCATATGGTTGTCTCATTTGCATATGGTTGTCTCATTTGCATATGGTTGTTTCATTTGCATATGGTTGTTTCATTTGCATATGGTTGTCTCATTTGCATATGGTTGTCTCATTTGCATATGGTTGTTTCATTTGCATATGGTTGTTTCATTTGCATATGGTTGTCTTATTTGCATATGGTTGTCTCATTTGCATATGGTTGTTTCATTTGCATATGGTTGTTTCATTTGCATATGGTTGTTTCATTTGCATATGGTTGTTTCATTTGCATATGGTTGTCTCATTTGCATATGGTTGTCTCATTTGCATATGGTTGTCTTATTTGCATATGGTTGTCTTATTTGCATATGGTTGTCTTATTTGCATATGGTTGTTTCATTTGCATATGGTTGTCTCATTTGCATATGGTTGTCTCATTTGCATATGGTTGTTCCATTTTACAATTTTATATTTTCAGAAACAACAAAGAATGATAAAACGATGAGTAAAATCTTTAAATGTCTCGCTAGTTGGTTTTATCTCGCTATTTTACCTGGTAACCATGTTGCAAGGAGCAAACTACTAGATTTCCCATTTGCAATTTTAGTAAGTTAATTACTTTTTCGGTCATATTTTCACGATACCAGCTTACAGCAAGACATTGGTACTTCCAACTTATTATACGAAGCAGCATGTGATTGTGTTTGTGCTGCTCTTTATACTACTGAAGACATCAACAGACATTCAGATCTAGTAACAACTTTGTTTCATGGAACTCATAAATTGCGAGAAACATTTCATAGTGCTGTGGCACACGAAGATACTGACAAGTTTGTACCTCACTACTTGCTACTTCTACTTCTTACTTGTGTCTTTAAGGTGTATGAGCCTTTGTCGTGTCTTTTCTGAACTCACCGAAACCTTGATGGATACTATTGTTTCAAGTCCTAACGAAGGTTTAGGTGATTTAAAGACCTTGGATTTACTTTTGATATGCAACGGGCATTTTCAATACGATGTCAGTTACATCTAACTTTCACAACTAACCTCTAACTTCAAAACACATCAACAGGTCGCCGAAATCACTTTCAACGCTTGGTATCGCTTGTCAGAGATGCTGCATCGATCCACGAATGATTTAAAGACCATCTTCACGCCCTTCATTGAAAGATTAATCTACTCAATCGTCAGACATTGTCAGATGGAACCTGATACAGTACTTGATCAATTACATTCGTGTGTTGTCAATAATTTTGTTGGTTTTTAGGATAAATTGTTGGATGAGAATGATGACTTTTATGACTTCCGTCTTCGAGTAACTGATCTTGTTCGAGATGTAGTAGGTCTTGTTGGAGCTACTCAGTGTTACAGTCATCTTTTCTCACTGCTGAGTAACGTGAAAAACCCTCCTAGTTGGGATGTAACTGAAGCAACATTATTTGTGATGAGTGCGATTGCCAAAAATATCGATTTGTAAGTTCGCATCTGGTTGTTGATAGCTAGTAAGATTAGTATCTTGGTTTGTGTCTACTGTTCCAAGGTGTTCAGGGTTTTGTTGGTCTATACTTCTGCAATATCCTGACTTATGTGATTGTACTTGCTTCATCTTTTATAGAACACTAAAAATGATAAAAGTCCCAAAATATCGTGGAAGGTAACTCCGTCCATAAAGTCCTGGTCCACCACCTTTGACGACCTTCGTCAACAATCTCTAGTTAGTCCTGCCCTGGTACCCAAGTGTGTGGTTTCCCTGGGACATCACCTCTTGTCTTCCTTCTGATGGATGACTTCAGGGACTTTCACAAACCTTCTTCTTCACACATCTACGGATGTTTATTTTATCCGCTTACTTCTTGAATACAATTTTTACCAACCACAAAACTTTAGAGAAGAGGAAGCAACGACAAGTCAAGTCTTGCAAGCAATCGTTTCTCTTCCAGATGATGTACATATCATACTGAAACATACGAGTGTGGTAATGTTAGGTGAACTTGCCAAGTGGATATCTGCTCATTCTCATATATTAGGTTTGTATCAATCAATCTAACTACATCTCAAAGTGATCTGTACAGATCCGATCTTACAATTTCTCACTGGAGCCTTGCACACAAAAGAATTATCTTCAGCTGCTGCTACGTCACTTCAGTACCTTTGTCTGGCATGTACAGATGGTATGACCCAACACCATGCGTCCCTTGTTCAATTAATTTCAGTATCTGATCATCTACACATCTCAAATGAAGCTTCTTTAGGATTATTAAAAGGTTTGAAGAGATTTGGTAGCAAGTCAGTTTTTATAGGAATGATTTGCTTGTAGGTATTACATCTGTTCTCAATCGATTACCTGCTGAACAATGTCATTCTTGTGTAAGACAACTTGTTCTTACTCAATCTGTTAGTATACAAAAAACTACAAGTTGTAATGAAACATCAAATCAAGGTTTGAGTTTCTTTCTATTTCATACATCAAATAGAAAATCATCACATTTATGAAGCATAAAATAAATTCAAATTTGTTGTGAAATGTTTAATAAAATGTAATTATTCGTAGATATCACAATACCCTTGGATAGATTAGCAGCAATTTTTCAAGGACTACGTTCAGATAAAAACTCTCAGACGCACACCAAACTGATATGTGAAAATGTCTTCAAGGAAGTGAGTTCCATACATCAAGTTGTTAACAACAAACGTGATAATTGTGTTGTTTGCAGTTGTGGCCTGTCTTATGTGAAATGTTAGAATATTGCAAAGCAGAAAACAAGATAGTTGAAAGGTGGTGTAGGTTGGTAAACATTTAATTCGATTAGTTGATGTAATAGTTTCGATTTTTAGGTGTATCAGGTTTGCTGTTCGATCTTGTGGTAAGACAGAAACAAATGAAATGTTAGAAGTAATTGGTGAGGCAATCGCAAATACTTATCGTTGCCATCAACATAGTTGTTTCTTGTATCTTGGAAGTGTTCTTGTAAGTATACAAACACAATTTGCTACAAACACAATTTGCCACAAACACAATTTGCTGCAAACACAATCTGCTACAAACACAATTTGCTACAAACACAATCTGCTACAAACACAATCTGCTACAAACACAGTCTGCTACAAACACAATCTGCTACAAACACAATTTGCTACAAACACAATTTGCTACAAACACAATTTGCTACAAACACAATCTGCTACAAACACAATTTGCTACAAACACAATCTGCTACAAACACAATTTGCTACAAACACAGTTTGCCACAAACACAATTTGCTACAAACACAATTTGCCACAAACATAATTTGCTACAAACACAATCTGCTACAAACACAATCTACAAACACAATCTGCTACAAACAAAATTTTGTACAAACACAATCTACTACAAACACAATTTTGTAGAAACAAAATTTTGTACAAACACAATTTGCTACAAACACAATTTGCTACAAACACAATTTGCTACAAACACAATTTGCTACAAACACAATCTACTACAAACACAATTTGCTACAAACACAATTTGCTACAAACACAATTTGCTACAAACACAATCTGCTACAAACACAATCTACTACAAACACAATTTGCTGCAAACACAATTTGCTACAAACACAATTTGCTACAAACACAATTTGCTACAAACACAATCTGCTACAAACACAATTTGCTACAAACACAGTTTGCCACAAACACAATTTGCTACAAACACAATTTGCCACAAACATAATTTGCTACAAACACAATCTGCTACAAACACAATTTGCTACAAACACAATCTGCTACAAACAAAATTTTGTACAAACACAATCTACTACAAACACAATTTTGTAGAAACAAAATTTTGTACAAACACAATTTGCTACAAACACAATTTGCTACAAACACAATTTGCTACAAACACAATCTACTACAAACACAATTTGCTACAAACACAATTTGCTACAAACACAATTTGCTACAAACACAATTTGCTACAAACACAATCTGCTACAAACACAATCTACTACAAACACAATTTGCTGCAAACACAATTTGCTACAAACACAATTTGCTACAAACACAATTTGCTACAAACATAATCTACTACAAACACAATCTGCTACAAACATAATTTGCCACAAACACAATTTGCTACAAACACAATTTTGCACAAACACAATTTGCTACAAACACAATTTGCTACAAACACAATTTTGTACAAACACAATTTGCCACAAACACAATTTGCTACAAACATAATTTGCTACAAACAAAATTTTGTACAAACACAATTTGCTACAAACACAATTTGCTACAAACACAATTTGCTACAAACACAATCTACTACAAACACAATTTGCTACAAACACAATTTGCTACAAACACAATTTGCTACAAACACAATCTGCTACAAACACAGTTTGCTACAAACACAATTTGCTACAAACACAATTTGCTACAAACACAATCTGCTACAAACACAATCTGCTACAAACACAATCTGCTACAAACACAATTTGCCACAAACACAATTTGCTACAAACACAATTTTGCACAAACACAATTTGCTACAAACACAATTTGCTACAAACACAATTTGCTACAAACACAATCTGCTACAAACACAATCTGCTACAAACATAATTTGCCACAAACACAATTTGCTACAAACACAATTTTGCACAAACACAATTTGCTACAAACACAATTTGCTACAAACACAATTTGCTACAAACACAGTTTGCCACAAACACAATTTGCTACAAACACAATTTGCTACAAACACAATCTGCTACAAACACAATCTGCTACAAACACAATTTTGCACAAACACAATTTGCTACAAACACAATTTTGCACAAACACAATTTGCTACAAACACAATTTGCTACAAACACAATTTGCTACAAACACAGTTTGCCACAAACACAATTTGCTACAAACACAATTTGCTACAAACACAATCTGCTACAAACACAATCTGCTACAAACACAATTTTGCACAAACACTATTTGCTACAAACACAATTTGCTACAAACACAATCTACTACAAACACAATTTGCTACAAACACAATCTGCTACAAACACAGTTTGCTACAAACACAATTTGCTACAAACACAATTTGCTACAAACACAATCTGCTACAAACACAATCTGCTACAAACACAATTTGCCACAAACACAATTTGCTACAAACACAATTTGCTACAAACTTATTCAACTACAAACCGATTTTCAGGTTGATGTTTACGATGACAATCCAGTTTTATTGTCACTTCTAAATAGCTTTTTAGAACCTCTTTTTAAACTACTCAATGAAGACAAAGGTTTAGAAAATAATCCAGATACGGTTGATGATTTATTCCGTCTCTGCAACAGGTACAAGACATCCTCAAAACTGATAACATCCTAAATATTCTTCATCTTCTAGATTCATCGAACATAATCCTTTTCAATTCTTATCACATCAAGCTTGTTCACCTCTACTCCATTGCGCCATCAAGTGTTTAAAACATGATCAACGTGAAGCTAACCAATCAGTGACCAAGTTTTTACGTTGTGTCATTACTTGTCGTCCTCCTCAGGTTTGTATGACGTCACAATTTCACTATAAGTCCTCATGCGTGTGTATAGGGACAAAATGGCGCCCGACAGAAAATAACTGATGAAGTAGTACAAACATTTGGAGAAGCAATCGTGAATGACTCTTTGATCGCTTGTCTCTTCCACATTCCATCGTACCTGTATCCAGACATCGCAGAATTATGGTGGCAACTGATACAGCGAGATCGAGCAGTTAGTCTTTGCTCTTCCATTTCTTATTCTTCACTTAGTTGTTTACAGATGTTTGCTGATTGGTTGAAACAAGCGCTAAATGCTTTACCAGCAGGTGCAAGTTTAGCAACAGCTACAAGTGAACAGACATTCGCGTTTCATTCAAATATTATCTGGTTTGTATATTCAGTGTTTGCAAATATTTTTTTGAAACTTTTAATTTGTATTTTTAGATATTTAAATTAGATTTTAGTTTTGAATTAATATTTTCAGTTTATTGTATCTGTAGTAAAATCTACTAAAATCTTGTTTATAGCGCTAAGGAATGGACAGCAGTGAGCTATCACCTACGTGATTTCTGTCGCTTGTACAGATGATCCAACAACTTTCAGTTATCGCTGAATGTATATCATGATGATCTTCATCAGATTGAACCAAAAACTGAATCATGAAACTAGACGTGAGATTTTTGCTGTTTTCAGCATCTTTAAAGCTCATCAAATAGTTCGTTTTTGTGACTTTGTGCTAAAATAAAAGGGATAATTTTTACTGCTTCTACAATCTTTTCTAGATTTGATTTAGATGAGATTTTATTCTATTTTTCATGTCTTCAATCCAGTTTTAAAAGGTCCTATTTTTTTGTAATTAAATGTCAGATCTTTCTTCTAGTTTCAATTTGTAAAAAAAAAGTTAAAATATGAATTATTCAAACTTTGAAAAAAGAAATTGAAATATTATATTTGTTTTATTAACTTTCCTTCAGTGAATTAAAAGTTGAATTTGTGAAGAAAATAAATTATCAATTTTAGAAGAAATACTTTAAAACCGACTAGACGAATTAGGATTTCTGTGATTTTCAAAATTAGGGGATTATTTGCTTGAGAGGTCTTTTCATTGATAATTAATAAAAATCTTTCAACTTGATCGAAGCAAATCGAAAAACTTTGTTTATCTACAGAAATTAAAGAGAAAAATTTACTGACTCAAATTGATTAAGAGTAAAAATCACTACTGATACTTAGCTACAAAGTGATTTAAAACTTCGCGCAAATTTGTCCGCCAGCCAAAATTGTACTTTGTCGAAGGCTAATTATTAAACTCAACAACTTTCATTTTCGTCGTATATTAATGTGGTAAAAAAAGATCTTAAATAACATCTTGAATCCCACTGATCTAAGAACTGTGCTAAGCAAGCAAAGACTTTGCTGACTTGGACGTCCGTTGGGTGAAGGATGGACGGATCCCAAAGGACCTGTTTTAGCTGTCAAAAGGCAAACGCAACATCAGTCGTCCCTGTCTTCATGTTAAGGATACTTGCAAGCGCGATATGAAATCGCTCAACATCAATATCAGCAATTGAGAGGATATCGTAGCGGATCGCTCCGAATGGCGCTCTCTACTTCGCAAACAAATGAAGAAAAGGTAAAAAACCAACATCAAAAGAAGATACCTTAAAGACTTTTTCGTTTGCATCTCACTGTATTTTTCTTTTTAGAACACTTTTTCAGCACAATCAGCATGGCCCTTCTCAGTAAAAGCTGACTATTGTCAGTTAGTTTTACCAGGTTTTGTGTCATACTAGCAAACTTGCTCACTAGAATCACTCAAACGTTGAATACAATCTTCTACATTCTCTTTTATATAGATTAAGGATAAACCTTTAGGCTTTTCACTGTTTCACAATGTCAAAATCTAGGATAATGTATTGGTTATAAGTTTTTGAAAGAAACTTTTTATGTATTAAGAAAGTTGATTTGACACATTACGTCAAAATTGAAGTTTTTGTTTTGAATCCTTTTATTGATAATTTCTTTGAACAATTTAAAAAAATTTAATAATTTTACCTTTGCTTTCTATTTGTTTCTTTTCAGTTTTTAAGATAAAAGTAATAATAATGTAATTATAAAGGTAATAATTTGAGTTTAGTATTTATGTGTCGGCTCACTTTTACATTTCAAATAATTCATTAAGACTATTAGATATTGTTACCACTTCAATAAATCAATTGCAAACAGAAATAAACATTTCTTATGAGCACTGAACACCCTTTGTTTGTACCTTTCATAAAAAATAATAAAAGGATGATCGAAAAAAAAGTGTTAGCTGCTATTTACGTACTTTATAGCAGTTTTTAAAAAGTTGATTTTGTACTGCATTATTTTTACTAGCTTACTACGTTTTGTTTGTAAGATATTTTTCTTTTAAAAACCCAACTGATAAACGAAACAAAAAATGCGATAAGAGCTTTTATAAGTTACAAAAAACAAGGCATAGTTAGCAAGTTGCAAACTATAAACTGACATTTTTTTTGCAAAAATGTTATGAAATATAAGAACAAAAGAAAATTCGATAGAATATCTTGATTTTTATTTTTACAGAGTATATTTGAAGTATATAATAAATCCAATGCTTCAGTTAAAAAAAATGTGTAGTAATTAATTCTATTACTGACGTTACAAAACTTTCTATTATTAAGGTTTCATTTATTTTAACTTGAAACAACTACTATGAAATCACACCACAATTTATAGAAAGATATTCTTTTAAAAGTTTGGTAATAATCACTTAGTGAAATTTTGGATGTGCCAAACGCGATAATACTCTGGCATTCATTAATAAACTTTAAGTTAAAATTAGAGCAGATTAATATGTTGAAGACGGTTGTAGATATACAAATGAGTTGAACTCGAACGGTATTAAAAAATATTTTATTTCTGGATATATTCTCATGAAAACATATAACAATATTATTTTCAATTTCACATATACATTTTAACATATCTTTTAAATTTAAAACCTTAGTTGTTAGTTTTTATTTAACTTATTTTATATTAATTTTTGCTTTCGAATTTTATATTTAACTGAAATTATCTGATTTCTTTTAAAATCTGGAATTAACAAAGGCTGATTGTCACTAGCAACTAGTTACCGAAGGTTTGTAAGTTAAAATCAGTTTGAGCCTAGCTACTTTGTTTACTGATTTTTCTACGTTTTTAGGTTTCAGTTAAACATTTATTATGAATTTATAAGATACTTATTTGATAAGTTTTTATTTTTGGATATTTTACTAAAAACCAATTTATCCAAAAAGTGCGACGATCAGATTTTATAGATGAATGTTTATATTTTAGTTATTATACAAATTTTAATAAAATTATACCATTTTGATATATTTTGAGTCTAAATTTAGAAAAAAATTGTAAACGTATATTTAAATACTTTATTTGTAAGACATTTTTTATGCTTAAAGCATTAAAAAATAAAAATAATATTGCAATTTCTTATAAGACAGCAATAAATAATTGATAATTTTAAAAATTGTTTTAACTATTAGATGTTTGTTATTAAAATGATATTTTGGTTTTAGCTATTGTTTAATTTTATAATATTGATAATTTTTATTTGTAGTAACATTACAAAATGTATCATTTCAGTGTTTTCTACAAAATAGTCTGATATTATTATTATTATTATATAAAATAGATATAGAAATTATTTTTGCTTATTTATATATAGTTTTTTAATATTCAATTAACATGCATAGAAAAACTTGACAATTTATAGTATTTCTAGCTCAGCAGATTATTTTAAATGTTTTTTTGATTTCATATACTTTAATTTTACTTTCTAATTTTTTATAAAGTCTTTTATTCTATTTCAGAAATTTTTTATTTTAATTCTTATTGAAAATTTTCAACTATGGTGAGTCATGTATTTTACTTTTAATAACATTTCAATGTTGTTGACATCATAATCTTTTAAAAGCTTTTACATTTGTATTTAATGCTTTTTATATAGATAGCTGTTATCTTTATAAATATTTTAAAAAATATAGTTTTTAGTTAAGTGTAAAGTGTGCTTAATTTTGTAACTGCTCTTATTATGGTTTTTTTATTTATTTTTTTACTTTTATCTGCTTTTAGTCTGAAGTTGAGGAAACTATTAAAAGAATTCAAGGACATAAAGGAGTTGTGGGTGTAATAGTGGTTAACTCAGAAGGTAATTATTTCATTAATTACTTGATGATAAAAGTTACATATTTTTTCTAATACTATTTGTGTTTATCTTTTTAATTTGGGTTAGTACTTCTGTAATTATGTTCCATCTTTTTTAAGTATACCAAGTATTTAAAACCTTAGTTATTTATCATCAAGTTTTAAAAACTTATTTTAGCTATCTATCAACTAAAAGATGAATTTTATGTTAATTTTAAAAACTTATTTGTTCTTTTATGATCAATCATTAAAGTTACAAAATTATAGGTATTCCTATTAGAACAACATTGGATAACTCCACAACTGTTCAATATGCTGGATTAATTCATCAACTGACCAACAAAGCTAGAAGTACTGTTCGTGATATTGATCCTCAAAATGATTTGACTTTTCTTAGACTGAGATCTAAAAAACATGAAATTATGGTGGCTCCGGGTAAATGATTTATTTATAGAATTATTGAAGATTTTAAAACAATTATTTAGTTTACATTTAAAAACGTTTTAAAAACTATAAAAAATATGTTTATCTTAAATACTGATGATTACTTTTCAAAATTTTTGAAATTTATTACATAATATTACTTTTATAATTGCTAAAAACTCATAATATCAATCAAATAAATGATTAGTTTGGATATTTGATATATGTAACTAGCGTGCCCATCTTGAGTTTAGTAAATTGAAGGAATGCTCAGGGGTTGAAGTTCAATAGGTCTAGAGTAAGTTCAGTAGTTTCTCAACCCATGACAGTTAGAATATTTTATGCATCTAGAAAAACTTGTCACTGTTGTAAGGATCAGTAAAAATCTCTTTACCTTCTGCTAGTAGTACTAAACATACCTCGATAGAAGTTCTACTAAATACTACTTTTTATGATTTAAAAACTTTTAAAATTATTCAATTTTATTTTGAATAAAAAAGAGATGTTAACAGCATCCAGAATAGCTTTAAAATAGATTTTCTAGAGGTAGACTTCCAACACCTGGTTTAAATGTTACTTGCTATCAATCACTTTGTAATAATTTTGTTAAAAATTAAATTTTCATTTTTCATTTTCTAATTAAATATTAGATGATTTGAAATATTGATCATCTTTATAAGAACATATTCTAATGTGATCTGTCTTTTTCAGATAAAGAATACCTTCTGATAGTCATACAGAACCCAACCGAGTAGTTTGTCGTTGAAAAGCTTGTTATTGGTGTTATCAACAACAATTTACATATATCAGAAAATGCTTGTATTTTGTGTTAATTATATCTTTCCTTTTTGAGTGATTGATTGTTCTTTTTGGTTAAATAATAAACATCAATTAAAACCTCTAAGGTTCTATTTTTATTTTTTATAGAATTTTTAATGCAGCCTGTTCAATTTGTCATTAAACTTTTTGATGTCGTTTTTGTTAATATCGTTTCATTTATGAAAGCTTATTTGAGTAGAATTGAATAAAATAATTCAGTTACAAGAACAGTTTTTAGTGATTTCATATATTAGCTGTTGTCTAAATTATTCTCCAATCTTCTAGTCCTGGAGTTTCTCATTCAATTGCTTTAAATATTTTCTTGCTGATTTTTATTAACTTTTAAATGTAATGCCAATCAAACAGTTTCTGGAAATTAAAGATGATGATGTTAAAGATAGAGTAAGACACAGTGCAGAGGACACAGTAAGCACAGAGAGGAACTAATCAAGTAAGACACAGTGCAGATAATCAAGTAAGACACAGTGCAGAGGAACTAATCAAGTAAGACACAGTGCAGAGGAACTAATCAAGTAAGACACAGTGCAGAGGAACTAATCAAGTAAGACACAGTGCAGAGGAACTAATCAAGTAAGACACAGTGCAGAGGAACTAATCAAGTAAGACACAGTGCAGAGGAACTAATCAAGTAAGACACAGTGCAGAGGAACTAATCAAGTAAGACACAGTGCAGAGGAACTAATCAAGTAAGACACAGTGCAGAGGAACTAATCAAGTAAGACACAGTGCAGAGGAACTAATCAAGTAAGACACAGTGCAGAGGAACTAATCAAGTAAGACACAGTGCAGAGGAACTAATCAAGTAAGACACAGTGCAGAGGAACTAATCAAGTAAGACACAGTGCAGAGGAGCTAATCAAGTAAGACACAGTGCAGAGGGACTAATCAAGTAAGACACAGTGCAGAGGAGCTAATCAAGTAAGACACAGTGCAGAGGAACTAATCAAGTAAGACACAGTGCAGAGGAACTAATCAAGTAAGACACAGTGCAGAGGAACTAATCAAGTAAGACACAGTGCAGAGGAGCTAATCAAGTAAGACACAGTGCAGAGGAACTAATCAAGTAAGACAAAGTGCAGAGGAACTGATCAAGTAAGACACAGTGCAGAGGGACTAATCAAGTAAGACACAGTGCAGAGGAACTAATCAAGTAAGACACAGTGCAGAGGAACTAATCAAGTAAGACACAGTGCAGAGGAACTAATCAAGTAAGACACAGTGCAGAGGAACTAATCAAGTAAGACACAGTGCAGAGGAACTAATCAAGTAAGACACAGTGCAGAGGAACTAATCAAGTAAGACACAGTGCAGAGGAACTAATCAAGTAAGACACAGTGCAGAGGAACTAATCAAGTAAGACACAGTGCAGAGGAACTAATCAAGTAAGACACAGTGCAGAGGAACTAATCAAGTAAGACACAGTGCAGAGGAACTAATCAAGTAAGACACAGTGCAGAGGAGCTAATCAAGTAAGACACAGTGCAGAGGAACTAATCAAGTAAGACACAGTGCAGAGGAACTAATCAAGTAAGACACAGTGCAGAGGAGCTAATCAAGTAAGACACAGTGCAGAGGAGCTAATCAAGTAAGACACAGTGCAGAGGAACTAATCAAGTAAGACACAGTGCAGAGGAACTAATCAAGTAAGACACAGTGCAGAGGAGCTAATCAAGTAAGACACAGTGCAGAGGAGCTAATCAAGTAAGACACAGTGCAGAGGAACTAATCAAGTAAGACAAAGTGCAGAGGAACTGATCAAGTAAGACACAGTGCAGAGGGACTAATCAAGTAAGACACAGTGCAGAGGAGCTAATCAAGTAAGACACAGTACAGAGGAGCTAATCAAGTAAGACACAGTGCAGAGGAACTAATCAAGTAAGACACAGTGCAGAGGGACTAATCAAGTAAGACACAGTGCAGAGGAACTAATCAAGTAAGACACAGTGCAGAGGAGCTAATCAAGTAAGACACAGTGCAGAGGGACTAATCAAGTAAGACACAGTGCAGAGGAGCTAATCAAGTAAGACACAGTGCAGAGGAACTAATCAAGTAAGACACAGTGCAGAGAAACTAATCAAGTAAGACACAGTGCAGAGGAACTAATCAAGTAAGACACAGTGCAGAGGAACTAATCAAGTAAGACACAGTGCAGAGGAACTAATCAAGTAAGACACAGTGCAGAGGAACTAATCAAGTAAGACACAGTGCAGAGGAACTAATCAAGTAAGACACAGTGCAGAGGAGCTAATCAAGTAAGACACAGTGCAGAGGAGCTAATCAAGTAAGACACAGTGCAGAGGAACTAATCAAGTAAGACAAAGTGCAGAGGAACTGATCAAGTAAGACACAGTGCAGAGGGACTAATCAAGTAAGACACAGTGCAGAGGAGCTAATCAAGTAAGACACAGTGCAGAGGAGCTAATCAAGTAAGACACAGTGCAGAGGAACTAATCAAGTAAGACACAGTGCAGAGGGACTAATCAAGTAAGACACAGTGCAGAGGAACTAATCAAGTAAGACACAGTACAGAGGAACTAATCAAGTAAGACACAGTGCAGAGGAGCTAATCAAGTAAGACACAGTGCAGAGGAGCTAATCAAGTAAGACAAAGTGCAGAGGAACTAATCAAGTAAGACACAGTGCAGAGGGACTAATCAAGTAAGACAAAGTGCAGAGGAGCTAATCAAGTAAGACACAGTACAGAGGAACTAATCAAGTAAGACACAGTGCAGAGGAACTAATCAAGTAAGACAAAGTGCAGAGGAACTAATCAAGTAAGACACAGTGCAGAGGAGCTAATCAAGTAAGACACAGTGCAGAGGAACTAATCAAGTAAGACAAAGTGCAGAGGAACTGATCAAGTAAGACACAGTGCAGAGGGACTAATCAAGTAAGACACAGTGCAGAGGAACTAATCAAGTAAGACACAGTGCAGAGGAACTAATCAAGTAAGACACAGTACAGAGGAACTAATCAAGTAAGACACAGTGCAGAGGAACTAATCAAGTAAGACACAGTGCAGAGGAACTAATCAAGTAAGACACAGTGCAGAGGAACTAATCAAGTAAGACACAGTGCAGAGGAACTAATCAAGTAAGACACAGTGCAGAGGAACTAATCAAGTAAGACACAGTGCAGAGGAGCTAATCAAGTAAGACACAGTGCAGAGGAACTAATCAAGTAAGACACAGTGCAGAGGAACTAATCAAGTAAGACACAGTGCAGAGGAGCTAATCAAGTAAGACACAGTGCAGAGGAACTAATCAAGTAAGACAAAGTGCAGAGGAACTGATCAAGTAAGACACAGTGCAGAGGGACTAATCAAGTAAGACACAGTGCAGAGGGACTAATCAAGTAAGACACAGTGCAGAGGAACTAATCAAGTAAGACACAGTGCAGAGGAACTAATCAAGTAAGACACAGTGCAGAGGAACTAATCAAGTAAGACACAGTACAGAGGAACTAATCAAGTAAGACACAGTGCAGAGGAGCTAATCAAGTAAGACACAGTGCAGAGGAACTAATCAAGTAAGACACAGTGCAGAGGAACTAATCAAGTAAGACACAGTGCAGAGGAACTAATCAAGTAAGACACAGTGCAGAGGAACTAATCAAGTAAGACACAGTGCAGAGGAACTAATCAAGTAAGACACAGTGCAGAGGAACTAATCAAGTAAGACACAGTGCAGAGGAACTAATCAAGTAAGACACAGTGCAGAGGAGCTAATCAAGTAAGACACAGTGCAGAGGAACTAATCAAGTAAGACACAGTGCAGAGGAACTAATCAAGTAAGACACAGTGCAGAGGAGCTAATCAAGTAAGACACAGTGCAGAGGAACTAATCAAGTAAGACAAAGTGCAGAGGAACTGATCAAGTAAGACACAGTGCAGAGGGACTAATCAAGTAAGACACAGTGCAGAGGACTAATCAAGTAAGACACAGTGCAGAGGAGCTAATCAAGTAAGACACAGTGCAGAGGAACTAATCAAGTAAGACACAGTGCAGAGGAACTAATCAAGTAAGACACAGTGCAGAGGAACTAATCAAGTAAGACACAGTGCAGAGGAACTAATCAAGTAAGACACAGTGCAGAGGAACTAATCAAGTAAGACACAGTGCAGAGGAACTAATCAAGTAAGACACAGTGCAGAGGAACTAATCAAGTAAGACACAGTGCAGAGGAACTAATCAAGTAAGACACAGTGCAGAGGAACTAATCAAGTAAGACACAGTGCAGAGGAGCTAATCAAGTAAGACACAGTGCAGAGGAGCTAATCAAGTAAGACACAGTACAGAGGAACTAATCAAGTAAGACACAGTGCAGAGGAACTAATCAAGTAAGACACAGTGAAATGAAAAAAAGTCTGTAGGATTTCTGTGAAGCTGGTTTCTTCTCTTTTCCTTCAGTTACTGGAAGAGTAGAGAGCGACATTTGAAGCGATATCTTCCCAGTTGCTGATATCGATGTTAAGCGATTTCATATCGCCCCTGTGTCTTTAAAACGTAAACAGGGACGGCTGATGTTGCGTTTGCTTTTTGATAGCTCTCCACACAACAGATCGTTTGGGATCCGTTCCTCATCCATTCGACGGAGGTTTCCGAGCCAGCGAAGCCCTTGTTTGCCTAGCATGATGTACATTGTTGTCAGATTGGTGCGCAAGACTTCCTTTGAAATCTAATGCTGCCAATAGAAATGAAAAGTGTGGAGTTTATTTTCGTTGGCCTTCGACAAATTCCCTGTATTGCTGGTGTACAATAGCATACTACAAACTTGTTTGAAATCTTTCTAGTGTAAAAATATATTAGAAAATACTTCTTAGGTGACACAGATACATTTGATATTGAGCTTTACAATTATTTTTTGTGAACACAAATTTGCCTGACATTGTGAGATGTATTTGGGATTTCAATAAATTCTGACCTTCAGAAGTTCAACTTTGTTCACTTACTTCAGAAGTTTAATTCTATATTATAGGGTGATATAAGTTGGCAAGTTTTGCTTTTAAATAATTATGTGATGTACTTTGACGAATAGTTCGAAATCTACTTTCTTTAGTACAAAAAACTTTCTAATGTAAATTGTAATTCCTTGTGAATGTATTTTGATTTGATTATTTGCATGCTTTAAATCGAGTCTATCAGATCTAAATAAAATTTATTTGACTTAAATAATTCCAAATTTGTTTCCAAAAGTTTTTTTCTATTTTTATCAGAGTTGTAAAAGTCTATTTTGTAATCTTTTGATAAGTTTGGATTGTTTATTGCTAATCAATTTTGCTTACAAGATCTTAAAAATGTATTTAATTAAATTCAAAGTTTTACAATTCTATTATCGTAATGCTGCTATCAAAGTTATTTCATCTTAAATAGTTTTTGTGACTGGTTACTATAAAAATCTGCAGAAAAAACATTTAAGTAAAAATAATTTGTTGTAATTGTTAAAGAGATGAAATCCGTTGAGTTAAATCGAAAATTTAGTTGCAAGTACTTGTTATAAATACATTTTCATAATATTACATGAATCTAACTGTTGAATTGGTTAAATATTGCTTATATATGATGTTACAAAAGCAATTATTTGTAAAACTTCTATTTCAGGATAATTAGATTAGTTATAAAAATCGAATAATTGTAGTTATTGGTTGAATATATCAAAATTGTAAAACATTTTTGTGTCTCTGTAATCAAAAGCTTAAAATTGTTGAAAGCAACCAAAAATATATTTTCAATTTATAAAAACTTTTAAACTAAAAAATCGAATTGGTCAAGCTATTAGGTTTATAAGTACTAAGCAAGAATGAAAATATTAACTTTTGTTAAAGAAATTGTAAAAAAATTGAAATTAAGAGTATTTAACAGTTTGTCAATAGATTCTGTTTAAAAATAAAATTTAACTTTCAAAAGTCCAGATAATTTACTGTAAGATATTATTTTTAAAAATACAAACAAAAAACTTAGTTGTAGCTTCAGTGAATTCAAATTGAAAGCTTTTATATTTTTAACAAAATAATTTACTGAAAATTTCCAGTTGTAGTTCAACTAAGAGATTTTTCTCGTGGTTTTCGCTTTGAAGTAAATAAGATTATATAATTTTTGACTCTTTTGTTTTTACTTTGAAACTTATAGTTTTTAAATCTGTTAATTAATAAAATGATTACACTTAAAAAATCTGAGTATCAAAATAAAGTTAATTAAATTGTAATTTATACTATTCTTGTAAAAAGTTAAAATATCGAAATTGATAAATCGTCAGAATTCATTTTTGTGTTTATCTCTGCTTCATGTAAGACTTCATGTTTACTAAAATGAATAATTGCTACTTGTTAAGAAGTTTGCAGCTTCATTTTTTTGCAAAAGATTAATTAAAATGTAAAAAGCTCTGAAATTTGATTTAATAATTTGGTTTATTACCAACAATTTCTAAATTACGAACAAATAGTTAATTTTTAATGAGATATAATTATTTTCAATTTTTATATTAAAAGTTTTTTACAATTTCCTTTGAAAATTAAATTCAAATGAAGTTTTTTCGATAAAACCAACAAATTATTTGAGAACAGTAAATAACATTGTTTCTAAAATAGTTTGAAACGTACAATTAAATATTTGTTTGAAAGAACTGCTGGTAGATGATACAACAAATTTCAAATCTCTCATTTAAGAAGTGAATTAAACGAGTGTTAACGGATTTATTTTCAGTTGAAACTTCTTACTAACAAAGATATGTCTTTGATGTAAACAAATATTAGAACTCTAAAAACCATTTATAAGATTTGAAAATTTTAAAAAATGAAAAAACAACAAATTTTGCGGCAAAAAGTAAAATAATTTTTATGATTTTCAACATTTGAGTTGAAGAAATAATAAATTGAACATAATTTCCAATTAGTAGAAAAATAAAAGTCTTTTTTTTTGATGAAAATATAATTTGAAAATCATTTGATATGTTGAGTTCATAAAAAAAAAACTTATTTAAAGATAAAGACACATTTAGACTAATCAATTGCTTAATTCGGTTAAGAACAACAAATATTTGTTTAACTTCAATGAAACTAATGAGGTTTGTTAAAAAGTGGCAAAATAAAAACAAAAAAGTTTTGTGTAAAAGAGCTTTTTGTAAACCAATTTCATCTTATCGTCTACAACTTCTATTACCATCGAGTAATTTAGTGAAAAATTGTCTTCAATAATTGAGGTAGTTTTTAAATTCATGAAAAAAATTGAAATTGAAGAATTATTGGTGAAATCTGAAAAGAAAACAATTTTAATACAAATTATTCATCTATTTATTTAATTAGTTCAATATTTCTACAATCTACTGTTTAATTATCACTAAAAACAACTCAGCAACTTTCTGTATAGAAAATTAGATATTTAATTGGTTAATTTGAAAATTCAAATTCAAATTTAAGATTTTACTTTTACTTAAAAATTACAATCAATTCAAATTTATTCAAAATTATTTTAATTTTTTATTCAATTATTTAAAATTATAAACTTATATCAAACAATTTAAGAAATTTTAAATCGAAAAGAGAAATTACCGAAAACCAACTTTAATTAGAAAATATTTCAACTAAATCACAAAAACATCTTTTCAAAGATTAATAAAAAGTAGAAATGGTTTTGAGTACAAACCCATGAACAAGTGGTTCTTCATAAGCTGATTCAAACGGTAGTTCCACCATCTTATCTTTACGACTTCGTTCTAATGAGTTGACATATTTCATGGATAGGACAGCTGAAAAAGATGAAGATGAAGAGATGATGATCTTTGTGAAGTTATTTACATGATGTATCGTGTCCTTTCTCAATTTCTTTAATCGTTCCGAATGTGAACAACAAACCAAGTAACTGTAAGAAAAATATTCAGTTTTTAAATTTAGAATTATTTGAAAATTATCCAAAAAAATTTCAGAATTTATCTTCATTTACATAATTCGTGTTTTTTCCTCCAATTTTTTACTTTTTTTTTTTTACAAAAAATCTCAACTAATTGTTGATATGTTTGCTGGCTTCTGATTGGTCAATTGTATTTAGATCATTTATGCTTCAATTGAATATAAAAGCTTTCAAATCTAATTTATGAAAAGTTTAAAGTTGATCAAATAAGTTGAAAGTTTTAAATTTTAGTGGAAATTGAAGTCGCTTGTAAGCTAACAGTCACAAATTAGTTGCCACAATTAATTAATTTGAATAAAAACAAACAAACATATTTTAAGAAGAATAAATTGCCAAAAAATTTAAGAGAACACTGTTGATACGCTTCAGTGATTATCGAACTAAGAAGTCGAGAAGTAAAATTCTAGAAAATGGAAGGAAGGGAAATTGTGGAGCAATTGAAGAAATTAGATTTATTTCTAACTACTTTTCTAAAAGTACTTACAACTTTTAAAAAATTTCAATTTTTGAAGATGAAGCTACATTTGTAAAAGTTGTATTGATGAAAAAAACAATTTTTGAGCAAGTTACAACAACAATTGTAGCCTAAAGCAAAATATGCTGAAATCATTACATAGATAAACAAGTAGATCTTCCTATAAACATCTGTAAACAATTTCTTCAAATTATAAACAACATTTTTCAAACATTAAAAGTTTAAAACAATTTCAAATATTTTCCAAAACTTTTCTAGATTTGTAAAATATCAAATATTAGATTAAATCATGAAAACCTTCATAAACATCAAAGTGTTTGCTAGTAGTTGTTGTTTGGTCATACTACAAGCAGCGATTTGTGAAAAAACAAAAGTTGCTTCAACCTCCTTCACTAAATTGAATCTTTTTCAGCAATTAATCTTTTTATTAAATCAGTTGTATCATTAACAGTTTTATAAATATTCCAAAAATTAGTTTTTTGTTGAAGTATTTACAGAAAACTGAAAGATTTTCTTTTTTCTAAGAAGCCATGAGTATAAGAAATACAAAAGTGGTCCTTACCGACAAAAAGATTTGAAAAGACGAACTATAAACTTCCAAATATCTGAAGTCTGACCAACAAAACGTCTTCGGTATTAGATCAGTAGATAATTGTTTGGTGTCACTGTAATTAGCAAGTCTTGCACAAGCAAATGGGTTAGTTCTGAACCAAGTGGTTGAACCTCCCTCGTCTTTCAGATTAACTGTCCACGAATGTAAGTTCTGTTGACCAAATAATTGATAAAAATGAAATTAATGGAAAGTTAAGAGATAACTAAAGATGGTGTTTATGAAGCTAAATTATAACTTCAGTTGACAAAAGTAGCATTAAATTATATTCATTAAAATTGAACAATACTTAATGAAAGCTTATTTATTCTTATTTCTTTTCAAAAAGTTCAAAATGAACGTTTATTACAAATACTTCATTCATCAAAATTTCCTTGCTCAGTTTTATTAGCTATTTGAATAAAATGAAAGTTTCAAAATTCATCTAAACTACTTTGTGTAAAAGTTCACGAGAATTTTATGAAATATTCAATTGTAACCACAAAATTCTATTTTATTCACTTACCAAGTTTAAAGAACCGACTTCGAGATAGAGACAGATCAAATATGAGCTCCATGCTACCCATAAAACTGTCCATAAGCTATACTAGAATATTAATGAGTTAGAATTTAAATAATTTGTTGTTTTTTCAACTTTTAAGCTCAAAAAGAAAGTGCTAGAAGAAATTTAGTTCAATTTTTTCAAAAAACTGAATTGATAAAAAATTGTTGACAAAATGAAACTTGCTAAGTGTTAAAAAGCTCAGAAAATAGTTTTCTTTGCTTTTACTAATAATATTACTTCAAAACTGTTGGATTAATCATAAAATTTGAAACAATGAGGTTAGTTGTGAAAGTATGGAGGGTTGTGGTTCATATTTGCATATTAGAAGTTATTGAAAAATGCAAAAGTCTGATTGGAAAGTTGGTTATCTGCTGTGAGTTCAAATAACACGATTCCAAAAACAAGTTTAAAATGAAATATTTATCAGAAAACTGATGAAAAAATTACTAGGCGATATATCAAATATTCTACAAATAAAAAGATGAACTTACAATCCGGAGAAGAGGTCTCTTTAGTCTCCATGAAGCAAATGTCCCAATTATCAGGCCACAAACTTGACAGAAGTCTGCAGCTATGGCAGCATATTGATACCCAAGAAAGTCGATTATTAACTTCATAAAAATCGAAATCTACAAATTCAAGTTTTTATATGAAAAAAAGTTGAATCACTCAGAAAATTTGAACTTACCATTTGTACAACAAGAACAAAAAACAAACCAGAAAAACAAGAACAACAACGTTTAAGTTTCATCAGAAAATGTTGACAATTAAATTGCTAAAATTAGAAATTCTTCAATTAGAAAAATCATAAAATAGAAAGTTTACTTCATAAGAACAATATCAATGAAAAGATGACTTTGTTCAAAAAATTATCAAGTCTTCTGCAATTTATCATAAAAATATTTTGAGATAACATCATAAAATAACTTAAAATATTATATTAGAAAGATATTATCATAAAATTTGTATATAAATAACTTATATTTAGTGAAAAATTAAATATTATGCTAAAATAGGAAAGTATGTAAATGAATTGGACAAAAAACTTAAAAACAAATTATTTAAACTTATCATATTTTTAAAACAAATAGTTTAATTATATATCACTATTCATTTATAAAAAATTATTAGCATTACTTAGCATATTTATAAATTTAGTATTTTTTAATTAGCTGTGAAAACATTATCGTGAAAATATTGCAGAAATATTTAACCAATAGCAAAGCAACTTCAAGCTTCAACATTTAAAACTGATCACAAACTCATGCCAATATTTTTAAATATTTCCAAAAAGACTTTTAGCAAAAAAGTTTGAAAAAAAGTTTGATGTAAAAAAAATGAGTTCGCTCATATCAATTGTTTTATAAATTTCTTTTTTATATGTATTAAAACACTATAATTTTAAAAATTTAAACATTTTAACAGTTAGAATACTATATCACCGATAGATAATTAAAATATTCATGATAAACAAATAAAATTAAAAGTAAATGTAAAATAGCATAGTTTGTTAAGATAGTTTCGATAAATATAAGCATTAAGCTAGTCTAAATTTGTTTCAAATCAAACAGAGATCTTAGGCTTAATTGAATAAACTTTAAATTTTCTAAAAGTAATATATTTCTATTTTATAATAAGTTTTATAATTTTATAAGAGTGGAACTACAACTATAATAGTATAAGCAGTTCTTTTGAATTCTTCTTTTGTAATTGTTATGAAAATTAATGGATCAACAATTTTTTTAAATGAAAGTGATTATTTCCAACAACTTGTTTAAAGTAAAAACACTCCAAATAAACACATCTTGAGAAACTTAGAAGCGTTTTCTAAAGCTGTTCATTTCATAGTTAACAAAAAATTCAATCAAAATTTAAGAGATTCTGAAGTAACTTGTAATCAAAAAAAGTACACTAAGACTAAGTTTTATTATTAAAAGTGCGCAGACACATACAGTAAAAAACAATCAAGGCTTGGTTATAAAAAAAGCTCGCAATAACACCCATCTGGCATTACCACTTTTCACCTTCTAGTCTGTGGGTTCCAAATCCGAAAACAACTACCAAAGTTGGATGTATAGTTTCATCTGGATATTCGATTTTGATGCTACTACGGAGTATTGTTCTGAGAGACAACTATATTAACGTTTTTTCCTTAGTTTTAGTTTTAACATTATTTTTTATTGTATTTGTAATTCTGACTAATTCTGACTTGTTTAATTTGACAGACTTTTTAGAATTTTTGTTTTGAGCAATTTGTATTCTTTTTTGTCGAATACTTTCACTTGTAGATCATTTAGAAGGTGAAATGGAAAAAACTTTCGTGAATTCAAGTCTTCAGCCAGTACCTCCTCGAGTTCTAAACCGTGCTGCACAGTTTAAAACTTCAACTTTGAACCCGGAGAGTAAACCATTCATACCTCGATGGTTACAGCCGAAGGTTGGTGCTGAGAATATGGGATCAAATATCGGACCAGGCCACTTTTACGCTCTATATCCTAGCCCAACTTATTTGGCAAATAGATCTCATGTTAACATGCCTCCAAATTATTTTGTTGATTCTCCACGAGCACCACCAATGAACATGTCACCTCAGTACCAACAACATCGTTACCTGACCTATCCAAGACCTGCCCCATACAACGGCGATTCGAACTGGTCTCGGCGTAAGACTGTGGCTCGTCGCCAGGATCGACGGACTGTAAACCATCCGAGAAATGGTTCACGTCTTCCTTACAATGATTATCAGAATAGACGATTCAATAATATGAAAGGAACGAAAAGTTTCAAACCAGTAAACTGATTTTGTAAACTGATTTTGTACTTTTCCGGCCCATACCCAACACCAATGAGCCAATTTCTGTTTTTTATTCGATTTGCAATAAAGTGAAACCAACTAAAATTTGATTTTTTTTGAAAGTGCTTTTAATATTATCAAATTTACAAAATACAGAAGAATAGCGGCGTCGAACGACTTTCATTTAGTTGCTAGATCGTCGTAGTTAGGAGGTGCTGTATCAGGAGAGTCTTCTAGAAGCGGAAGTGGTGAAGACTCGCTGTGGGAAGTTGAACATCCAGCAACTGATTGACTCCCTGCAACAACATCAGTTTACAGTTTGCTAGTTAACAAAATTAATTTAAACTTCTACTACTTCTGCTAAAACCAAGTTTCAGAGTAAGCTTGTAAACTGATAACTGAAAATGCTCGGAAAGCTGTTTGCAGTTTTAAGCCCCTCCGCCATTTGCTAAAACCTCACTTAACCAGCTAGTTGACCCAAATTATGCGCATAGATCATATAAAACTGTTTCTGGCGTAATCTAAGATACCAGAATGTATATAAACTGTTTGTACTAGATTATAGAAATATAAAAATCGCTTGGGCATGTTTACTACAAGCCCTGTTAGTATTTTTAACAATGTGGAACAGAAGTAGTTTCAAACCTTCAGAAAAGTTTCGATGACGTCGAGAGCTTGCTAGAGAAATTTCATCTTCCGTCACCAACATTATCTCACTGTGTTGAATTTTCTGTAAATTTAATTATTTCAATTTCCGCTAAGTGGCGCTATTTGATGAAATCTTACAATAGCGTCAGTATAATCTGTTTCATCTGAAGATACTTGAGCAGATGTTTCAAAGACCTCTGCTGGTAGAAGAGCTTCAAGTCTATTTAGTTCTGATACTCCTTCATTAAAAACTTCTTTCATATCCAAATATTCCTGAATCATCATTTTTATCTACTGACCTCAATACATACCAACTCACCTGTCCAGCACTTTGTTGTAAAATGTCACCAATGACCGAAAATAGGGTCGAAAATGTGGGACGCTTCTCTGCACTGTCTGCCCAACAACTTAGCATCATATTATATCTGAAATTTGAAGATTTCTTCGTTTAATGATTTCTTATTGGCAGTTCTTCAAGGTTTCAACGAGAAAGAGTTACAGAAGAAAAAGTGCAAAGATAGAGAGTCACAGTTGATTCTTCTTTGGAAGAATAAGTGAAAGACACATCCGGCCATATTGTAAGGAGAGTATGATATAACATTCAACTTTTATCTTCTCTTTTTTAGATATTTTTGATATTTATCTTTCAGTTTCAACGAAACCAACAAGTTAGAAGAATGAAGTAATTTTTGATTCGAAACAATTTGGCGGAAAACTATTTTGGATTTCAACTCACATTTCTTCAGTTGAACATTCAGGCTTCGTCATTCGAGCTCCTCGTTTCAATCTGCTACAAAAATCATCATCCATTTTTACTCCTGGGTACGGGGTTTCCCCTAAAGAAAAAATCTCCCACAACAACACTCCAAACGACCAGCTACAACAAAAAGAAGTGTAAGTGACGTCATCAGCCACTTAATGACGTCATCAACTAACACATCGCTCTTTTGAGAGTAGACTCTGTCAAAAATCGATTCAGGTGACATCCACTTTAGCGGTAATCGCGCTTCGCCTCTCATGACGTAATCAGGATCATTATAGACGTCACGCGCCATACCGAAGTCGCAAATCTTGATCACGTGGTAATCAGCGAGCAAAACATTCCGCGCAGCTAAATCGCGATGAATGAACTGAAAAAAGAAGTGACGTCAGCATCCATGACGTCATCAAGTCCCGCGAACCTTTTTCGAGGCTAAATATTCCATTCCTCGGGATACTTGAAGACTGTAAGAGAGAAGATCAAGAAGAGAGATGATCTTCTTCTCATCGTCGTTGTCATCGATACTGTTGATGACCGGTTAGTGACGTCATCAGTGGTGACGTCATCAACTACTTACAATGACACGCTGCTGCGTTTTTCGATCGATGTTTTAGATTCGCGGTCCTCTTTTCGAATTTCAACGAAACTGAATTGCTCTTTGCTGTCACGTGACCGCTTTTGTTCGAGTGCTTCGCGGTGATCTTCGATGTAATAGCGACGCATACGGCGCAGATAGTTGGAGAGGTTACCATAGCGACAGTACTCGACAATGATCATTAAAGGTCCTGAAGGATTTAGGATGAGAAATTGATGGAAGAACTTCATGTAACTGACCGTCTTTAGTGGTACAAGCTCCAAGTAGATTGACGATGTTGAGATGAGGTGTTAGGTGGATGAGGATGTTGAGTTCACTCATCAACGCGCTGTGTTCATCAACACGCGATCCAACTACACAAAGATCAATAAAGTTTTAAATTGTTGAGACAATAAAAAAATCTCTCCGAAAAAAAACGACTTTTTTCAGACTGATTTATTTAACAGGAAACAATTAAGTTTCAAATTTTATTCAATTTTAATTTTCTTTGAAATTAAAGAGAAATTCTTCTTGAGATCACCTTTCAACATCTTCACAGCAACTGTTCGACAAGAAATCTTCTTGTTTATATCAAATGCTGTCGCTTGAAGGACTTTCCCAAATGCTCCTCTTCCTAAGACCTTACCAAGTCGGAGTCTATCTCGAGGGAACTCCCATTTGTTTGTATCGTACGTGAAGTCGGATGACTCCGACAACGAAGACGGTTGTTGCTGCTGGTTACTTGTTTCTATGACAGGGGAACTTATTTCAGGTTGAATCACTGGCAGCAGATATTTCTTTTCCATTGCTAGTCGGCGAACAAGCTGGAAAAGAAGTTGAGCAGAAATTAATCTTTACATCATCATCATCATCATCATCATCATCATCAGTTGAAACATCAAATTTATCTGCTGCTAACTATTTGCAACTTTTCTCGCTTACTTTTTTGACGCGCAGACTTTTCAGCAAGTACAAGATAAAAGTTGTGGTGAGTACAACTAATATAAAAGAAATCGAAATGAAAAGAATTGTTTTGCTAATTCGGAATTGTTCTGTACAAAGATACTTTCGATCAAGAAACAGTTCAACTCGATTCGAAGCAAGAATTACCTTCAACATGAATCACAAACGACCTGGTTTGTTGACTAAAGGAGTTTTGTGCGTGACAAATGTATTCCCCTGCATCTTCTTCAGCTATGACCTTGATCACTAGTGTGTCTGAGATGACTATTAATGAAGAAGTTGTTATTCTATCAGACTTATTAAAGTATTTTCCATCAACTAGGGACTTACCTGAGATATTTCGTTTCTTGTTCGACCACGTGACTAGCGGTGTTGGGAAGCCAACTGCTTTACAATGCAATACTGCCTTTTCACCTGATTTGAAATAAACTTGTTTTTTGTAGAAGTCAATAATCCTTGCAGTTCTTGGCTCTGAAAGTTGAACAAGTTTCAACAGAGGAGAAATGTTTCAAAGAAGTCCTCACCTTGAACAAATATCTCCATACATCGGTTGAAAGATGCATAACCTGATTTGATTATCACCATATATAAAGTCGATGCTTTGATTTCATTCATATGCTTGCTGATTGAGATCGAATAATCATCAGAACCGAAACGTTTGCTTGTAACTTTAAAGATGTTTACTTCTTGCATTTTACTGTCTACTACAATCACAGTTGGTTTTGGATATGCAAATATATGGAAAGTGTGCGAGAAAGTAGAGTTGACAATCAAATGTCTTGTTAAACATTCAACAGTTGGTTCAGTTGTTTGAATGTAATTCTTATCTGTTCGAAACAACAGATTTCAATTTCTTAGATGATATATTAGGTTGTGACTCACCTAAAACTTGTAACTCTAATTCTGCAGTTTGATTTTTGAACGAGTTGTCAATGACACATCTATATATTCCAGAGTTTTCTTTGTTAGTATTTTCGATTTTAAAAGAAGCCCGACACATTGCACGTTTTGAACTGGATGCTTTAACATCTGTCAAAGTCTAAAAGTTTTGTTGTTAACAAATCATTCACTTAATCCCTTCAAAACTTACTTTCATTGCTTTTGATGAACTAGTGTTGAACCACGAAAACGAAATACTATATTTGCCAAGAATCTTTTTTGCTATTGTAAAGTTACACATCGCTTTCAAGGATCCACCTTCCTGAATTCTAACTATTGGTCTTTCACCACCAACTTTAATTAATTGACCATTTAATGAGCTATACACTTCCAAGTCACTTGTGTCTAAATCTCCAACTAGTAATAGAAAAAGTTTTTTGTTAAAATTCATTTAATTGGCATCACTATGCACCAAGTATTTTGACTTTAAACAACCTTTTACAAATTTCATCAATATTCTAGAAGCAAATGATTTATTTCTATTTGTTATTAGTTTAGTTGGTTAAGGATTTCTTATAAGGAACTAAATCGAGCTTTTCATGAAGTTGGATCTGAACCAACTTTATTAGTTCAAAAGTTCACAAATTCTAGCTCTTAGATGCATAATGATGTTTATAAAATTTGTGTTTGCCTCACAAACATCTAAATATTGACACATTTTCAAACTTTCACCTGGAATCAGATGAACAACAAATGTTCTTGTGGTAGTTATGTTTTTGTAAGAAGCTATACACTTCCAGACACCAGCATCTTTCAGTTCAGCTCCAGTTACAGTAAGACCTTCAGATGGGTCATAGGATATCTGAAAAAGTCAACTTTTGAAAATTTCTTAATATTAGTTGAAGTAAAAAGTCAGCTACATTGTTTGAAGCACTCTCAATCACCAAACAGAGGATTTAGAAAAGTGTTTTGAAATCTTACTCGTTCATCATAAAAGTTGTTGTAGTTGGAAGTGTAAGAAAATTGAGCTTTTTCATGAGTTTTTATACAAGGCAGTGTGAGGTCCCTACCTTCTTTCACCTTCACGCTAGATAACTTCGAATCACTATCAAGCAGCAAACTCTTACCATCTACAAAAAGTAAGATTATAAGGTCAGTGATGACGTCATACACACGAAAAAGCTTTTTCAGGTAGATAGTTATGTATTGGGTGGTTGGTGGCCAATAACTTTGGTTTCCCACGCTAAGACTTATCATACGATTGACAAGTAGTTAAGAGAAATAAATCTTTGCAGTTTACTTTTCATACAAACAATTCTTTTGAACTATTTATAGCTCTATAGATGTCTAAGTACACGTTTTCGAGAGAGTTTTTGCACCTCAAAAACAGAGGATTTTCATGTGATTTACACTCAATCAAGTTTAGTAAATATGTTTTTTTCAAATTATCAACTGATGCCAAGTTGTTTGTTTCGAGAAATTAAAAGAAAATTTATTGATTAATCTAACAATTTTGAAAAAGATGAAAAGTATATTTTAATATCAGATCAAAAAGATGTCTGTAGCAAACTCACCGTAAACGTAAACGTTGAAATATTTGAAAGTCACATATAGAGGATTATCGCGACTCACAAACAAGTTGGTCCTTTTACAACAATACAAGCCCGTCTCCTTCTGTCCCACATTATCTATTGTAAGCGTCGATATTTCATCACCAGATTGTATATCGTAACTAGTAGTGATTGTAACGTTGCTATGGTTATTAGGAAACTTCCATGATATGTTTTCTTGGAATTCGAAGTCGCAGTTAATTTGAAGTCGATCACCAACTGCCAGTTGTTTGTTGTTATCAAGTTCTGAAGAGAAAATAGAAAATGATTTTTTGTCAGTTTTTCTTTTGCAACTTTGACAACTTTCTGACAAATCGTTTTTGAATTTTCTGTTTATATTTAAAATGATTTGTCATTCTCACAATAACTCACTTGATTCTAAAAGTTCAGCAATAAAACGTTTTTGGAAATTTACAAATTATTTGGACATTTATAACAGCTGTTAGCTGTTAGTAACAAAATTAATTTCAAAACTTTATAAACACATTTCTTATTATCGTTAAAAAATGTTCTTAACTTCTTTAAACCATTAATAAGCAGTTGGCAATTTTTAAGTTGACACAAAAAATTACTATTTATTAGAAATAAATTAAATTATT
Source organism: Pegea sp. RAD2-039 (assembly GCA_034620365.1). Classification (NCBI taxonomy): domain Eukaryota; kingdom Metazoa; phylum Chordata; class Thaliacea; order Salpida; family Salpidae; genus Pegea; species Pegea sp. RAD2-039. Next base: position 223,095 of record JAQGEQ010000344.1, read on the forward strand.
AAATTTAAAATAAATAAATTATTTATTAAATTACAAAATGTAAATACCTTCATAATCGTAGTAACCAAACACATCACTTGAAAAGCATAAAAATAGAAAATATATAACAGATTTCATTTTATATAAAAATCAGTTTAATAAATAAAATCAACTTCAAAAAAGTCCTGAAAAAAGAATATGAATTAAATTACTTGAAATTAAAATAGAAATTCTGCTGCTTTCCAAAAATCTTTTTAAATGTTTCTAATATTGAAGTTATTTGAATAGAGGGTACTTTGCATCAATAAATGGTTAATGAAATGTAGTGTATGATCTTAAATATCAATTCTTACAAATGAGAATAACAAGATGCTTAAAAGATAAAAACTTTTTATATAAAACTGCTTTTTGTTAACTGATACAACTGTTTGTTTATAAAATAGTTTTGAATCTAATTTAAATAAAACTTTAATTTGTATCAACAAATACAAAAAGAAATTGTTAAAATTCTGAAAACTCATTTGTTCTACAAACTAAAACTGATTTCGAATAATTCAAGAAAATAATTTTTACAAATCTTAAATAGACTTAGAATAAAAAATATATGATAAGTTCGTAAGCTGGTTTGTAGATATCATCAGATAATTAGCAAATCTCACTGACACTTAATGATTGATTAGGATTTTGTGATTAGACTTTAAGCAAATGAACATCTTTAAAACTAACTTCTATTTGAAAGCTTTTTTATTTAAAATTGGTCGGAAAAAAATCATTTCCTGTATAAGCGACTAGATCGTAAATTGAATTTCTATTCCAATGACTTTTTAATTGTGTTGTCTGGCGCCATACTTCTATTTCATATCTTCACACAGTTATTACGTTTTCTTCATATTTACCATATTTAACACATCAACACTAACTCAACATTTAATCTACAAATATTATCTGATTTGCTGACATTATTTTTGTTGATATTTCAAATAAAATCATTTCTACATGACGCGTTTTAGTTGATTTTTTAGAAAACCTTAAACATAATTTCAGTTAAAAAACAAATTGTACCCATATACTGGCCACACTTTTATTAGGGTCATAATAACCAGATAGTATTGTCCTGATGCTTTGAAAGATTAACGAATGGTTCTCATTACCACATCACTTTTAGCATTTTCTTGAAAATCTTTTAATCAATCTTAGAAGTTGATGAGTCTTACATGAGTTAGAGATTTCAAACTTAAATTTTCTCAATTTTCAAACCACTGTTTTTGAACCGAACACTTTTCAAATGAATTCTTTAAAAAATAAATTTAGAAATTTATTTACTGTTGGTGGTGGTCAGCTTATAAACTGTATATTTTCTCATTTGAAATTAGGTAAAATGTCAAAAAGACTGAGAAATGTACCACTAAGTACTTTTCTTCAATAAAAAGAACAAAGATATCTTGAAAGAATAAGAAGCAAGCACTACTAGAAGTTGGACTTGTTACAACTTAACGTCAATTCAAATATTAAATTGTTGTTGACGTACAACGTAATAAGAAAAATTTATTGTTGGGTATTAACCAACGTAAAGGTTTCAATTATTACGTGAGTTATAATTAGAGCTACTTATTAACTAAGGGAGAAATATGATGAAGTTTGCACAACAGTTCGACCTTAGTTATTTTTAAATAGTAATTTGCTAAATAAGTTGTTGTTTCTATTTAGAAATTTTGGGATTTATTTAGAGTTTCATAATCTTTATTATTTTTAATCTTAACTTAAAGCTGATCATGACTTTATCAAAACAAAGATTTATAAAATTATTGATATGAAAGGTAACTTGTTTAAGTTCCATTTTGTAGAAAATACCTTTATCAATATGATTAATGTTATCTAAGAATCCATCACAGCTTGAACTAAATTAGATCTTTAAATAAATAAAGTTTTGTCTAAACTTAGTTCGTTCCAAAATTAATCAAAAATACTTTTGTGAATACTGAAAGTAGTTTCAGAACTATCAAAAAGCTCAAAAACTTGAACAAACTTCTTAAAAAAAGCTTCTTTAAGTGAATTCTTATTGTAAACTCTTGTCAAAATTCAAGTAAATAGTTTTTCTTACTAATAAGAATTTGATTGTAAAAATAAATACTCAAAAATTCTATGCAACTTTTATAGTTCTTATAAATCACAAATTATTCTGAGCTTTCAAAATGTTGGCTAACTCTTCGTGTTATGCAATCAATTTTGTGTCTTTGAATAAACTGAAACTAAAAATAAAAATTAAAACAAATTTTATTCTGTTTCTGTACTAAAAGCGTTTGTTTGTTTTTTAATTTTCATTTCATAATTGGGAGCTCTAAAATAAAAAAAGTAAATGAAAAACGTAATTAAAGAAATTACATTAAATGGTTTTCAAAACTGGAAATAAATTTTATTACTAATTTTTATTTAAGTAATTTCAACTTAACTCATAGCTGTTAGTACTTTTTTGTAAATAGTTTAAATCAAAAATTGAATTATGCAAATTGTTTTACTTATAAATTATTTGTCTTTATTTATGTTTAACTAGACGTATTTGTAAATAAGTTTGAAAAAATAATAATAAAAAAGATAAAACCAATTTAAGGTTATTTAAAAATCAAAGAAATTAAAAAAGTAAATCTATTCAACTAATTTCTTTTTCAAATACTTTTTATTATTATTGAACACTTAAGTTGCTAGTTCTTCTGTGGGAAAATCTCTCTTGAACAGTTTCAATTACAAACTTATTGCTTTGAAATCGTCAATTAAAATTCTCTTATTGTGTCTTTAGTTAGTTTTTTGATAAAAGATATTGTTAATAAATTGTATAAATAGTAGTTGTGAGCACCAAACAATGAATTAAAACTACATATTCAAATAAACCCCATATTATAACCAAAAGGTTAAGTACAAAAGTTGTAGACTTATTTCTTCGATCAGATTTGTTTAATCTTCGTGTTGCTCGGATCTAAAGAGTAACTCAACTACTTTCCACTATATGTGCATATCACTGTAGGAAAAGATGAAGATGACAAGCAGAAGATGTTAATATGAGCCACAGTCTCACCTTTGAAGCTGATGAGGAAAGAACAAGATCAACAAGTTGCATTTGGCAGCAAAAAAATTGATTTCTAAATAAGTAATTTCTAAAACTAGCGAAAATATAAAAACAATAGTAATATAGTTAATCAAGTTTGGTTTAAAGAACATGTAATCAATTTAGTATTTTGAAACTTGTATAACTTACGATTTACCAAATAGTACTTCACTTGCCTTTCTATAACAGCAAGTAGTATTTATGATTGAAAAATTCAATTTGCAAGAAATACCGGTTAACAACAATACGTTTAGACAACTTTAAAATGTTTTTCTAATTTAAATAGTTGATATTTTGTACTGAAACGTCTTACTTCAATTTACATAAATATCATTTTACATAAAATTGAATTAATAAATTAATTTAGTTTAATAAAATAAACTGCGATTTAATGAAAATATCAAAACGAAAACCACATATTGCTTTTGTATGCTAAAAACTTGAACTTTTCAGTTAATTAGTTTTTATCTAGCTGGCTTTCCATATGTTCTAGTTAAGTAGTTATTTGATATCAATTATTTTCTCTTTAAAATGATCCAAATAATTCAAAATCTTTTGCAATCTCAGATGAAATTTTAATTTATTAGAATAGATAAGCTGTCAACGAATACATAAATGTAAAAACACTTTCCTGAAAAATTGTATCTTAACTTTTACTTTTATGTTTCACTTTTGTTAAATGAATTGTTACTTCAGTCAATAAATCTTCAAACAATTAATTTTTCTGCAACTTTTTCAATCGATTTTATACTTGAGATAATTTTTTAATTTTGATATTTTCTCATGACAACTTAACTTTCAATTACAAGTTGTTTGATAGATAAAGTAAGAAGATTATTCTTACATCAATTCGGTTCTCAGCTGAACTTCTGTTCGTCATTCTAGCAGCTTCTTTCTGATACATTTGTGAATATATACTTGCAAGAAGATATAAAAAATTATTCATGAATATTTAGCTTGTAATCAAATATCTACCAGTTTTAATTTAGATGCTTTAAAAATATGTAATGTTATTTTAATTTATAAATAAACAAACTTATTCTTTATTAGATAAAATCTAGAATACATAAACATCAATTTTATTCTTCTTTATTACTTTTATAACTCACAATATCATCTTATAAAAAGAATAAATTATAAAATTTTGAGTAAAATTACAATTTGTAGCGTCGAAAAAAACTTACTAGATTAATTTGCTAAGTAAAACAAATAACTTAGTTTATTGATTAATTTAATTACTGAAGTTTACTGAAAGTTATATATTTTGAATTAAAATTGTACTTGTATAATGTTTACTAAATTGATAATCACAATTATTTCTCTGCTATTAGTAAACTTTTATGTCAACTTCTTTTTACAGTTCATTTGTAATCCTGATTTTATCTTATTACTGCATTTGTATATAATTTCAGTCTCAAGTAAAAGTGTTATAGATTGTGAATGAGATATCTGTTTTTGATATAAAGTAATAATTTTGAACAATCAAATGAGTGAATTTTTGAAATAAGCTATTAACTTATTAGATAGATAGTTTAACTATTATTAGAGAATTTATTCAAGCAATATGACATTAACAGTTTTAAGTAGTGACCTGATGTTCTCTTTTTTGGTTAATAATAAACATTCAATTTTTATTTTATTAATTTTTTATTTAATTTACAGAAATGGGGAAATAATTGAAACTGCTAATTTACAGTTAGTAAGTGATTTATGGTAATTTAAAATCATTTATTTCAATCTAATTTGAGTTGAAAAGTTTGTAAAATTTTCACTGAACATTTTTCACTTTTATGGTTTTTAAACTAAAAAAAAACTTTTCAAATCTTTTCTATAAACTTAAGCTTTTATTTAAGAACTTTTTTGACACCATAATGACTTTTTAAAAGAAAGCAGAAGAACATTATTCAGCATAAGATGATGAAAGACTCACACAAAAGATTTGAGGGCTGATCGGGTCCAGACCACTTGTATTTGTCCAGATACTGAGATAGTTCGAGCCCCAGTTATGTCAGCTGGCATTTTGAATAATCTTGATATAAAATAAACCAATCTAATTACTCGAGAGGTGAGTTGACAGCAATGAGTTGGAGCTAAATGTTATAAGGATGGCTTCAATTGTCGAAAAATACCTGTTTCAGCCAAGAACCACCATGCTGGTTGTGCTATAAAAGATGGTGTTAAAACCAAATCAGAAATATGTAAATGAGCTAAACGTTTCTAGGATTTCTTTTTATTTCTCTGAATCTGTTTTTTATTCTCTATCATTTAGTTGTTTGCGGAGTAGAGAGCGTCATTCGGAGCGATCCGCTGCGATATCCTCTCAATTGCTGGTATTGATGTTGAGCGATTTCATATCGCGCTTGCAAGTATCCTTAAAATGAAGACAGGGACGACTGATGTTGCGTTTGCCTTTTTGACAGCTAAAACAGATTCTTTGAAATCTTCCATTCGACGTATGTGACCAGGCCAGCAAAATCTGTGGTAAAACGTTGTATACGACAAAGACAACAAAAATGAAAGGTGCCCTCGACAAAGTCCAAGTTCTGCTGGCCTACAATAGCGTACTGCAGATAAAGACTCTGTAGATGGTTGACAGATTTGGTTTTGCTAGATAGTCTTTGATTATCCCAGACCCTGGAGGTAAACCGTGCGAGTGTACCAGATGCAGCTGTTGATCTCTGCTTCAATTGATGTTGATGATATTACTTTTGAGTCGAGGCAGACAATCTCAACTTAAGAGCTATCGATGTTGATTAGCAAAGGGAGTGCTATTTTCCCTAAGAGCTTTTGTCCAAAGCTCCTACATTACGTTCGTACCAGGTGCCCTTTATTTTGGTTGTCCCCAAATAAACAAATTGAGACTTACAAATATCTCTGCAAATAATTCACCAATTTCACTTTTACTAAAGCATTTTTTATGATTTGGTTTGTGACGCAATCTTCTTTATTGTATCTTTATCTTCTCTTCTTTAGACTGAAGGAGACTTGTTAGCTGAATTGTTGTTTGAATGTGATGAGTTTTGGAAGAAGTATCCCAACAAAAATGACCGTCAAATTTCACTTATATTGAAGCATTTTTTGAACGAAAGATGCCTGAATTGAAGCAGGTGATTGAAGTACTTGATCCTTTGACCACTGTGAAAGTGTAGACATCTGAAAATTGAAAGTTTCAACTTTTGTTGGTCACTGAGATAGTAGAAAGGTCTACTATGATGAAAGTCATTTGTAGTTTTATTTCTGAACGATTGCTACGTTATCAGCAAACGCAGGTCGCGGGTGTCGATCTTTCTACTTTGTTCTCTGATTTTAAATATGATGCAGAAATCTGTCAGATATTTCATCATGTTAAAGAGACTTGCCAATCTTGAACAGCATCGAGAACAAACCATACTGATTAGGTTGAGAGCTAAGAAGATGCAATGTACAAGGGCTTGAGTTGTTTTTTATGTTTTCCTCTAGCGAACAGTTTTCAAATAATCAATCTTATTTATCTGTCAGACTAGAAGTTCTTAAGTATTAATATAAAGATGATAAATTGTTAATCGGTTGAAATTGATGGTGGTGACTTTAGAAAAGCAGACCGGGGTTGAAACACGTTGTCATGGTTACCATGTGAGAAATGTAAATACTACATTATAAAATTGCTATATCATTTATACAAAATGTAATTTTGTTTTCGAGGATTTGTAGAAAATAAAATAGTAAGAATCACTAATAAGACTTTTTGGTTTTAATAAATATTTTTGGGGATTTTTTTAATCTGCCCTTATTTTCAAATCCTTTTATTTTAAATTAGCTTTTTTTCAGATGTTGATATAAAGTTGTATATTTGTTCATAAGGATGTAAATTTAAAGGTTTTATAACATAACAACAGTTAAACTATAAAAACAAATAAAATTACTTGAGTATTTTTCATTAACTAATAAGAATAATGCTAATATAACCATATCTTTAAATAATGTTTAAGTAATTTATTTTTCATTAAAAGGTTTTTAATTATAAAAAAAACTTTAGATTACTTGTCTTTTTTATAAGCTGTTGAAACTGATCAAATGGTTTTTGATTTCATTTCTGTTGTTAGAATGCTTTGTATTTGATTTCAGTTTATGTTTACCATTCTTTACTTTCGTAATTATTATTATAAATTTTATTATTTTCAATTTAAGTTGGAGTAAAATCTTTTTATATCTTCCAGTTTTATTTATACTTTGAAATCAGTTTTTATATAACTTCAAATATTAAAGTTCAAGTGGAAAACTTTATAAGTTTGCTTATTCATTAAAATTGTAATTTTCTGCAGCTTTTATATATTTAAATATTTCAATATTTTTATGATGTCAAGTCAACAGAATGACAGAAAATTCACTCAACAGATTAGCGAAATAAAGATTCAATTAAGACTTTATTTAGTTATCAGAACTTCATATTTAGATTTTGAATATTTAATGAATATAAGTAAAGAACAATTTGGGGTAGTCAATTTAGTAAATCACAAATATAATGATGTAAAGATGATTGAGACGAAGATTTTGAGTGAGCAACTTCCAGCTAGATGGAAAGAAGCTATTGATGGTATATCAACTAATGCTGAGCTTTGTGCTTCACATGAAAATGTAACTGGGTTTTGTGGAATCAATTACTATCTCGGTAATAATAGTATTTATTATAATGTCATGAAGTTTGGTAACTTGTGTCAAATTGTAGAGAAGTTCGGGAAATTTCCAGAAGGTGTATTAGCAAATATGTGTAAGGGACTACTAGGTGCTTTGATATATTTGAAAGAACAAATTGATATTTCTTCAATTATTTATCCCTCAAATATTTATCTAAACTCAAAAGGTATTTTTAAACTGGGAGATTTTGGTAAATTAGGAGAATTAATTATTAGCAAAGGTTCTACTTACAATGAAGGGTACTATCAAGCCCCTGAGCAGATAAAAGCACTTGAAACAACACCTCTATCTTCTTTGTGGTCGCTTGGTATGATAATAATAGAACTAGCTGAAGGGAAATTCCCTATATTAGAAGAAATTATGCAAAAGAAGTTCGTGAACCAATCAGAAGATGTTATTTATCAGAAACAAGCGATGTTAAAAGCTATTCACAGCTATATACTCGAAGAGGTAAAAAACTATTTTCTAAATATCTGTTTTATTCAATCTAATCATATTCAGTATTTAGTTTGCTTGATTTTCTTACAATTTTTTAGGACCCACCCGAACTTTCTCGAAAATATTTCAGTGAAAAAGCTTTTTTGTTTACAAATCGATGTCTGCAAAAAGATGTTCAAAATCGCGCTTCTCTCGTTGATATTTCCAAGTTTGATTTTGTAGTTAAAGATGTTTGGAGTTCGTATAATGTTCTTAGTTGGTTTGTAGAAAATGATAATTAAGTATTTAGTGGCAAGCTACTTTTTATATACTTTCACATTCAACTTCAGTTACAAAAAAGATTTCTTGAATAAAACGACCATTTTTGTGATGCTAGTTTGATTATATAAAAGAACTTTTGAATCTGTTGATAAAAATAATTTCTATTCTTCAATTTATTACTCAAATCTCTTGATTCCAACCAACTCAACCTCTAATAGTAGCTAGACGAAGGAATAAGTGACGAAACTAACCTTTAGTTGAGAAGTAGTAAGAGAAGTTCGATTTTTTATGATTTTAGTGAAGATAGAGCAAGTTGTGACACTGAAACTGAACATCAAACTTCAACAAAAACCTACAAATCAAATTTGTTTAAATTCAAAACTGTTGTAAAAATGTTTCAATAAAATTTATTCGTGATAAAAAAGTTAATTCAGATTTGCCAGTTGCATATAAGTTTGAGTAAACGAAGATTAGAAGATGTACTTTTATCTAACAGCTGTAAAGGTCTTGAAAGATGAAGAAATATAAAAAGATAAATTAGAAAAATAGAAACTTTAATTCTAATTCTGTTAATTCGGTCAGCTTAAATTCTTTATACTACGATAAAGACAACGAAAATAAAAACTGTTTAGTTTAATTACGACTTTGATAGAGTTTTGATGACGTATGATAACGTGCTGCAGATGAAACTTCTCTAAATTGTTTTAATGAACAACTTTAGATGATCCCAGACCTTGGAGGTTAACTGTGCTAAAATGATCTTAAACTAAAAAGTCCTAAAGTGAATTGACCTGACAACAAATGTACTAAATGGTAAGTAATGTTGTTGGCTTTTTCTTTTATGTTAGACTAGAGACGAAATTCAAATGTTCTGTTGCATCTGAAAGACATCATTGTCGCTATTCACGTGGTTGAGAGTTTGAAATAGAGGTAATAGTAATCAAATATTGAAAAGTATCACAATTGAAGATCGGAGAGAATAAGTGTAGAGGTTTGAGTGAGACATGAAGGTGAAGCAACAACTGGATCTCCATAATTTCTAATATACCGTTTTCAGGTGAAGTAGGCCAAAAAAAATAAAGTCTTGGATCACAAAATTGTTGAGCGTTCAAGAACATCTTCAAAACTTAAATCAGCTGATCTCTCAAGACACCACTTGATCCTAATACCCAGCTTCAACATGTAGACTTAAAATTATATTTGAAACAAATCTTTAAACAAGAATATCTTCATCAATTAGAGAACAGATTTACAGATGTTTCTGATTCTTCTTCAGATTGATCCAATTTCAATCTAAAAGTTGTTTCAAGTTGAAAAGATTTGTTGCAACTTTGTACCACTTCAACATGACACCAGTAAAAATTGTAAATGAATTAAATATAATCAATTGATCGAATTTTCTGAATTTTTTATTTAGTTGGAAATCCGAAGAAATATTTTTTTATTTGAAACAAGAAAAATGAAATTTCGATTTTTTCGAAAACTTTTTATTTTGAAATTATCAAAAAAATCTCAAATTGAAAAACAATTTGTTAAATTTGTGACGTCATCATCATTACGTCATCGTCTTCATCTTCTGTTGCACTGAAGTCAGGGCGATAATCGCGCCTTCGACACATGTTGCGTCTTGATTCGCTTCAATGACGTCACAGAGCCATTGACGCGTTTCAAAGATGAGATTGAGAAGAAGAGGATCAGATGAAGCAAACGGAATCAGAATCGGAAGCAGAATTGAACAACTGAAAATTACTGAGCGACGCACGACGCGTTCACCATGACAACGCATCGATACGACGAAGCCAAGAGCATCTGAAGCCATTTTCGGTGCTTTCTGTAAAATAATGAAACTTCTTGAAAAATGTTCTTTTTTGGACTTTTTACAAACTTACCGGACAATTACTTGCCACGTCACATACTGACGTCATCGCAAAGATAAGTCGACAAAGAACAGAAGTATCAGTTTGCAGCAAATCAAGAGTTGGGATTTTACGATCAAAATATTGAATAAACGGATAGAAGAGAAACCCCGCGACGCTAACTAGTTGCGTAGCAACCACATTTCGTGGTTCGCGTCGTCGTGATGTAAATCGACGAGTTTTCTTCTCAATTCGATCTTCAACAACCTTTTTCCATGGCAACGCATCATTTGTTGTTGATGACGTCACTTTCACTGCCTATAATAAACAACATAATGACGTCATCGTTAGTGACGTCACTCAATTACTTGACGTTTCGGAATTTGTCGAAAATGATTTGTTGTTATGACAACGACATCGAGAATCGTCAATCGCGTTTGAATCGCGTATTTTGAACTATAAAATTCATCAGCTAAAAACTGACCAATCTACAAGTAAAGATGAAATGACGTCATTATCGCCAGATGAAAGGTCAAAGTTGAAACCTGTTCAGGATCGGTGATCAGGATTTTCATCATCGCAGATTTTCGAAGTTCGTCAAAAAATTCCAAATCAAATTTGTTTTCAAGATTTAAAAGAAGATGACAAAGTTTCTGCGATACCTACGTCATAAACACGTCATCAACGACTACGTCATCAACAATACGTCATTAACAACTACGTCATAAACAATCACGTCATCAACGACAACGTCATCAACAATCACGTCATCAACAATCACGTCATCAACAACTACGTCATTAACGACTACGTCATCAACTAACTTCTTTCACTTCATGTTGACACTTTTCAATCAAGTTATTTAGTGACGTCATACAAATAGTAAATTTTTCTACATCAATATCTTTGTGAGTAATTGCTTCTATGAAGTCATCAATATAAACTGGAATTTTATGCTGAAAATAGGAAATTAAAACAATTTAACTTCAACTGATTTACACCAACTTTTGAAAATGGTTTTTCTTCTGGTATATAAAGTGGTTCGATATCGTCATCGCTATCTAAATCGCTGACGTCATCATTTTGTGAGCTAGCAACTTTTATATGTTCTTTTAAGTCGTTCAAATTATGATTAGTTGAATAAACTAGTTGATCAGATACAACTTGATTTGTAGCTTCAACTGTAAATGCTGCAATCGATTTTCTGCAAAAAGTTGCAACTTATTAGCGGCATTTGATAGCAGCATTCGATTGCAGCATTTGAAACTTACCGGAAGCGAGCTTCTTCTCGATTAATCAAATCTTCTCTTCCAGCTTTCAGCACTTCTTTTTCGACCAAATTTGTTAACTTTTTGATCACTTTATTGTTACTATCATACTCGAACCGAAGCCTAGAACAAATGACGTCATCAACGCCCTTGATGAGTAACACGTGAACAAATTACTTCGAAGTAACTTGTAACAAGTCAGTGACGTATTCGGCCGTTACCATGGCAATTGAACGAATATCTTGATCGGGTGAATCGAGATGCTCTTTCATTCCTTTCATCAACATTTCCATTAAACCTGTGACGTCACGAATGATGTCATCATAATGAAGTCATCAACAACTTTAAAAACTTACAACTCCTATATTCGTCAGTGACGTCATCATGACGTATGAATCGCGCACAACAGATGACGGCAGCGGTGACGTAATGATGTTGTTCAAAAGGCGATCGCGACATAAAAGCTTCTAGACACCAAATTTCCAACGATTTCCTCAGCAACTACATCATCGACAAATTAGTGACGTCATCAAGAAATTAGTGACGTCATCGACAAATTAGTGACGTCATCGACAAACTAGTGACGTCATTACAAACCTGAATGAGCAGTTTTGGGTAGATTGAACTGATGTAGTAGAAAATGTTTAGAATAATTTGAAAATCATCAAAATATTTGCTAAATAGAAGTCGTGACGTCATCAGTTCTTCGACTTTTCGATTTTTGACAATTAAATCATCAAATAAATAAACTAAAACATCTGGTCTGAAATTGATTGGTTTTTATTTGTTAGATTTTCATCAAAATCTTTCAACTCACTCAATTGTGGCTCGTAATATGCAAATGAGAATTCCTTCGATACCAACTGTGACGTCACTTAACAACCGACGAATGAGGGACAGAAAATTAGGCTTTAAAATATTCGAGTTGAAATAAGGAATTAAAATATCAAAAATAATGTCATTTTTGCCCAAATTTGAACTCTGGCCCAAAACATTTGATAAAAACGCCAAATTAGAAGGTTGTTGACAATTAGTGGTCACGTGATCGAGGCATGACGTCATTTGAAACGCGAGAAGTCGATAATATTGGACGTGATGACAAACATGTGATCTATTTGCAAACAATTTAATGACGTCACATGTTACTAAGAAGGATGATGACGTCACCTGTTCACTGGTGGAAGAAAGCGCGATATGACATCAGGAAGCGAAAGAAGCGATCTGATGAGATTGTTTTGTAAGATTGGATTTCGATTTCTGTGAATCTCCGCCAAAAATAAATTCTTTAAAAAGTTGTTCTTTAAAAGCTCTTGAAGCAGAAAAAGTACCAACTCATGAGTCTCAGTTCTGCAAAATGACGTCATCACTAGGTGAAAATGACGTCATCACCAGGTGAAAATGACGTCATCAACTAACCTGTTTGATTTGATGATTGAAATGAAAGTATTGAAAGAAATTGAAGGATGTATTTGTTGTAGAAGTTGAAATGATAGATTTGATGAATATTTACATTTCAACCACAAAATTGGAGAATTTTTGAGAATTTGTTGAAAAATTTTCATTATTTTTCTTTGAGTTTGTTCCGAAATTGAATTTTTCATCTTCTGAAATAAAAATCAATAAAATTTGAAGAAAAAAATTAGGAATTAATCAACCTCAATAAAGAGAAGAAGACATTCACTACATTTGCTAGATTCAAAATCATTTTCTTCTAAAATTTTTATCCATTCATTTATTTCATTTTCATTCATTTCTAATTATTTGTTTAAAAAAATAAATTTCCTGAATTTAAAAATCAAATAATTTTCTTACATGGAAAATTTTACAGAAATTTTAGGAAATTTTTATAAAATATCAAAAAATATATAATATAATTTTTATTATTTAATAGAAAAACCAAAAAGATACAAAAATAATTAAATAAATAGTTATACAAATATTGAAAAATAAAAAAGTTATTAATAACTTCAAAATTAAGTGATAAACTTAAAAAATATTAACTAAAAAATTTGTAGAAATGTAATTAACTAAACAACAACTTTTTCTAGTTTAAATTTTTAATAATAATTTTAATAATTTAAATACAATTTTTAAAAAAATTCTTTTTTAAGTATCAAATTAATTATAAGAAAATTAATTGATAAGAAGCACAAAATAAAACTGTTTCTATTTATATTACATAAAACTAAAAATTTATACAAAGATAAGTTCCTGAAAAAGTCTATTATATAATACTTTTTGAAAAATTCAATCACTTTAAATAATTTAAAATTCTAACAGCTCAATAATAGAGAGAAAATAAATTTTTAACAAAATTTTATTTAAATGAACATCAGCTTATTTCTATTTAAAAAAGGGGAAAACCCACAGTGAAAAAATTGGAATTCTTTTTTGTTGCTTCGTCTGCTTAACATTTTCTCTAACGTCTATTTTACCTATTTTGAAACCTCGAAGTACTGCCAATAATATAAATTATTTAAAAAAGAAGAAAAAGCTTAAAGATCTGATAGAAACTATAAGCAAAGTTTAATGAATTTCAATCACACTGTGATATTAGATTGGTGTTAGTGCAGCTATTTTCAACAAAATTATTAGACTAAGAAGATATTCTTTTCAACTGTAAATGTTAAACACTAATGTAATCAAAATGACGGAAGAATACTTTACTATTTTAAATGTCGAACATATCACAAGCAGTATATTTTAAAAGCTTACAATTTATTCATGAAGTTAAAATTCAAACTAAACATAAAAATAAATAAATTGATAATTAAACAAGTTTAATAGATACACACAATTTAAGGTAGAATAATAAGTGAAGTCTATTTAGTTTAAAAATATAGTTTGAAAAATATAGCATCAAAACGGTATGAAACTCTGCAGTTATGAATTTATTATTGAGGCAGTTATGAATAATTATAGAGTAGATACTATCTACACTAACATATGTGTGAAAGGCTTGAAGTTTCATCATTAATTTTCATCAGCTGTTTAAATATCAAGAATAAAATATTAAAAGTTGAAATTATTCTTGTTTGAAAGCAACACAACAATGTTTTTTCAATTTCAAAACGTTTTTAGATTTGCTATTTATTTGATAAACATTTACAGTTTAAGTAAAAATAGAAATTAAATAAAACTTAATAAGATTTTATTCAAACACATTTATTCTAATTAGCTTTCATTTCAAATCGATTTTTTTTTTAACTTTTTAACTTGTTAAATTCGACTAAGCTAAAAAACGATTAAAAGTTATAAAAATAATCTTTCTTAAATTTATTTGAAAGTAAGCAAATAAATATAATTTTGAGTATTTTATTTTTAATTCAATTTTAAATATTAAACATTAACTAACTAATAATAATAGATTTTAAAATCTTTATAATCAACAACCAAAAAAAAGTTTATTATTTTGAAAACTTTATTTGTAAAAAGACAGAAAAGTCGTTCGGAATTACGTTTGTTAAAAAAATATTTTCATCTTACAAATTGTTAAAAATTCCTAGATATCTTTTTACTTCTGTTGCAATGTTGAAACGTAAATTTAGAATTTAAACGTCACATCTAATTTTGTCAGTAATTATTTCTTTAACTTTTTCTTCACTTTTTTTCTTGTTTAAATTTGTATCACTTTTACATTTATAAGACTGAATCAAGTTAATGATTTGATAAATATCTGATGGAGCATATCAAAACACCAAAGGTAAGAATTCTCTCATAAATTTTATTTCTAAAACTTTTATTTGTTATTTTTATATTTAATTTCAACTTTTATGAATAATTTTGTTTTTTAAATTTTTGTTTATATTTTTTCTTTCTAATCTGTTTTCTTCTGTTTACATTAAAAAGTTGAAAATTTAATGATTAAAAAGTTGAAATATTTTTGAGTAATTAATAACTTGAATTCAACTTAATTCTTGTCAAGAAAACTTATAGATAGATTTTATTAATTTGATTATTTAACTAATTAGAATGATTATTTTATGATTTTTTAGTTATAAAACTATTTGGAATAATTTTATAAATAATTTTTTTGCTTCACTTTTACAAATATTTCAAATAATTAATTTTTTATCATTAGAAAGTTTTGCAAAAAAAGATCTAATAATAAATTGTTGAAAGATTGTAAATATTTCTAAATATAATAATATATATAATATTTTAAAGACTATTTTTTTAATGATTTAAACAGCTCAAAAAAATATGAAAATATAATTAACAATTATATAAATTTTGTTGATAAAAAAGTAACTTGAAAATAAGTCATAAAAATATAATTTTTTTGTAAATTATATAAATTTTATCAATAAATTATTTTATTAAAAGACAAATCTTGTAATTAGTGAAATTAAAGATGAAATTGTCAAACTTTCAATTCTAATTTTAATATTTTGTCACTTCTACATCCTGAACCTATAAAAGTTCCGATCGAAAATAGAACTTTTATTGATTTCAAATATAATTCAGGTTGAAAATGTCCGCCTCATTGAAAATCATTCTCGAAACAGTGACGTAGGCACGCTCTACCTCACCGCGACTCATCTCATCTTTGTTGATTCCAAAAGAAGTAAGGAGAAATGGATTGTTCATTCTCACATTCAGCAAGTTGAAAAACTAAATTTGGTCCAAAGCGGATCTCCTCTTCGCATCAGGTTCGTTCCGCTTCACTGATTTCACTAACATTTCGTTCCGCTTCACTGATTCCACTTTTCAACAGATGCAAGAACTTTCAAGTCCTGAATTTTATCATCGCGCAAGAACGCGACTGTCACGATCTTCATTTATCACTTTGCAAGTTATCGCGACCAAGTCAGTGTTAATGACGTCATCACCTTGTGGTAATTAACATGTTGTCATGACAGCAAGTTTAAGGGAGTTGTACGCTTTCACATATGTACCACGTGACCAGCAATTACTGACCAATCATGAGGTAGGTTGGGACATGTATCAGCTGACCAAAGACTTTATGCAAATGGGACTTCCCACTCTTCACTGGAAAATTTCACGAATCAATAACGAATTTGGTTTGTATGACGTCATCATCGCTATTCACTGACGTCATCACTTGCTGCAGAAGTATGCAAGACGTATCCACCAATAATTTGTGTTCCTTCCATGGCAACTGCAGCTTTACTTCTGGGAAGTGCTGACTTCCGGTCCAAACATCGACTTCCGGTGCTTTCATATCGTCATAGCAACGGGGCGGCTGTTGTTAGGTGCGCGCAGCCGATGTCAGGTTTCAATTCACGATCAATTGAAGATGAAGCTTATGTGGATTTGATTCGGAGATCGAAACCGCGTCCAAATGACTTCATGTATATCGTCGATACGCGTCCTATGGTTAGTGACGTCATCACTGTATCTGTCATGTGGTTAGTGACGTCATCAATTGGCAGATTAACGCGATGGCGAATCGCGCTCAGGGCAAAGGTTATGAGAATACAGATTTCTATGAAAATATCAAATTTCATTTCTTGGGTATCGACAACATTCATGTGATGCGCGCAAGCCTTCATAAAATGCTCGATGGTAAGGCGTCGATGACGTCATCATCGCTACACTGACGTCATTGTTTGTAGCTTGTTGTGACGTGGAATCAAATGGAAATTGGCTAGATGCGTTGATAAGTAGTGGTTGGCAACGTCACGTGCACAGTGTCTTACAAGTGTCACGCTTCATTGCACATGTGAGTTTGTGACGTCATATGATTAGTTGTGATCGATGTAATGACGTCACAGGCGGTTGGGATCGAAGGTCGAAGCGTTTTGGTGCATTGTAGTGACGGATGGGATAGAACAGCTCAAGTGTGCTCTCTAGCGGCGATTATGTTGGAATCGCGTTATCGAACCATCGATGGATTATTCGCGTTGATTCAACGTGAATGGTTGGATCTTGGACATAAATTTTCTGATCGCTGTGGACATCTAGATCGCGATTCACGCGAAGTATCGCCGATTTTCACGCAATTTATCGACGCGGTGTGGCAATTACTTCGATTAAAACCAACAAGTTTTCAATTTAATGAGAAGTTGTTGATGGAACTTCATGATCATGTCTATTCTTGTCAATTTGGTACATTCCTTTGTAACTCAGCTCGTGAAAGAATCGATGAAAAGTAAGTCGGGTGATGACGTCATCAGTTACTAATCGAATGACGTCATCAGTTTAAATACGAGTACTTACTCGTTGTGGGCATATATGACTGAGAAGATACCAATGTTTACTAATCCATTTTTTTCAATCGAATCTTCAAAAGATCAACTTCTTCTTCCACCAACTCAACCTCATTTCGTCAAATTCTGGCTTGCAATGTATAGCAGGTTGGTTTGTGACGTCATCGAGTTGTATGTGTGACGTCATCGAGCGTGATGTATAGATACAGTTTGGGATTACAACCTCGTGAAAATCTTGAAAATGCCATGATAAAATTAAATGAACATGCTGTCAAGTTAGAAGCTGAAAAAACTTCTTTGAGAAAAGCAAAAAGTTTAATTCGTTCTGCTTTTGGTCTTATTAAAAGAAGATCTGACCAAAATATTACTACAGGTTTGTTGTTATATTGTTGTGTGTTGTTGTTATTATTGTTTGTTGCTTTAGTTGTTGTTTGTTGCAATATTGTTGTTGTTATGATTGTTGTTTGTTGCTATATTGTTGTTATTGTTGTTTGTAGTTGTTATTGTTGCTTTAGTTGTTGTTATTGTTTGTTGTTATGGTTACTTGTTGCTTCAAAAAAGTTCTTATGCTTAAGGGTCAACTTTATGTGGAGCGCTTACTTCGGTTAATCAAACTATCCTTAATAATAATGACGTCACAATAACTAATCACGTTATCGATGAAGAATGTTCTACGTCATCAATTACTACGCGCGATGCTTGTGTGATGTATAAACGAGCAAGTGATGACGTCGATGATACGTCATCAATCTCGACAAGTCATGACGTAACTAGTGAAAAAATCAGTCCATCACTGACTGATTTGAAACTGACGTCATCAGATGAAGTAGCATAGCGTTCGTATGACGTCATCAGCAAATCTTCCA
Source organism: Pegea sp. RAD2-039 (assembly GCA_034620365.1). Lineage (NCBI taxonomy): Eukaryota > Metazoa > Chordata > Thaliacea > Salpida > Salpidae > Pegea > Pegea sp. RAD2-039. The sequence continues at coordinate 241,710 of JAQGEQ010000344.1, forward strand.
TCAGTTGTTGAAATTAGAAATTTTTAGTTGAAATGTAATTGTTGATGACGTCATCGTCGATGTTAGCGCGCTTTAGATCTAGAATCCTCTTCCACTTTTTTGATCTTTCTCTTCTCTTTAGTGATCCTCTATCTTCGCAATCAACTTTTTTGATGTCATCTTTTTTCAGTGCAATAAAAATTGTAAAAACTTCAATCTTTTATTTTCACGCGATTCAACGAAGCAGTGACGTCATTAAGTGACGCGTAAGTGAGTGATGACGTCAACAACTGCAGGAAGAAGTTGCTTTCTTGTTGCTTGAACGAAACTCATCCTAAAATATTTACATTTGATCATTACTCGCTTTTATGACGTCATCAACTGACCTCAGAAGACGAAAGTGCAACTGATGAGGAAGCGAGGAAGATTTGAGGATCAGATGACTTTTTTGTGAGCAGATAGCGTCTGAAAACTAAAATTATATTAGTAACCATAACAACCAATCAGTAGCTATAGAAACCAACCAGTAACCATAACAACCAATCAGTAGCTATAGAAACCAACCAGTAATTATATCAACCAATCAGTAGCTATAGCAACCAACCAGTAGCTATAGAAGCCAACCAGTAGCTATAGAAACCAACCAGTAATTATATCAACCAATCAATAGCTATAGCAACCAACCAGTAGCTATAGAAACCAATCAGTAGCTATAGAAACCAATCAGTAGCTATAGAAGCCAACCAGTAGCTATAGAAACCAATCAATAGCTATAGAAGCCAACCAGTAGCTATAGAAACCAATCAGTAGCTATAGAAACAAACCAGTAGCTATAAAAACCAACCAGTAGCTATAGAAACCAATCAGTAGTTATAGAAACCAACCAGTAGCTATAGAAACTAACCAGTAGCTATAGAAACCAATCAGTAGCTATAGAAGCCAACCAGTAGCTATAGAAACCAATCAGTAGCTATAGAAGCCAACCAGTAGCTATAGAAGCCAACCAGTAGCTATAGAAACCAATCAGTAGCTATAGAAACAATCAGTAGCCAGTAGCTATAGTAGCTATAGAAGCCAACCAACCAGTAGTTATAGAAACCAACCAGTAGCTATAGAAGCCAACCAGTAGCTATAGAAACCAATCAGTAGCTATAGAAACCAACCAGTAGCTATAGAAACCAACCAGTAGCTATAGAAGCCAACCAGTAGCTATAGAAACCAATCAGCAGCTATAGAAACCAACCAGTAGCTATAGAAGCCAACCAGTAGCTATAGAAACCAATCAGTAGCCAACCAGTAGCTATAGAAACCAATCAGTAGCTATAGAAACCAATCAGTAGCTATAGAAACCAACAGTAGCTATAGAAACCAACCAGTAGCTATAGAAACCAATCAGTAGCTATAGAAACCAATCAGTAGCTATAGAAACCAATCAGTAGCTATAGAAGTAGCTATAGAAACCAATCAGTAGCTATAGAAACCAATCAGTAGCTATAGAAACCAACCAGTAGCTATAGAAACCAATCAGTAGCTATAGAAACCAACCAGTAGCTATAGAAACCAATATAGCTCAATCAGTAGCTATAGAAACCAATCAGTAGCTATAGCCAACAGTAGCTATAGAAACCAATCAGTAGCTATAGAAACCAATCAGTAGCTATAGAAACCAACCAGTAGCTATAGAAGCCAACCAGTAGCTATAGAAGCCAACCAGTAGCTATAGAAACCAACCAGTAGCTATAGAAACCAATCAGTAGCTATAGAAGCCAACCAGTAGCTATAGAAACCAATCAGTAGCTATAGAAGCCAACCAGTAGCTATAGAAACCAATCAGTAGCTATAGAAACAAACCAGTAGCTATAGAAACCAACCAGTAGCTATAGAAACCAACCAGTAGCTATAGAAACCAATCAGTAGCTATAGAAACCAATCAGTAGCTATAGAAACCAATCAGTAGCTATAGAAGCCAACCAGTAGCTATATAAACCTACCAGTAGCTATAGAAGCCAATCAGTAGCTATAGAAACCAACCAGTAATTATATCAACCAACCAGTAGCTATAGAAACCAATCAGTAGCTATAGAAACCAATCAGTAGCTATAGAAGCCAACCAGTAGCTATAGAAACCAACCAGTAGCTATAGAAACCAACCAGTAGCTATAGAAACCAATCAGTAGCTATAGAAACCAATCAGTAGCTATAGAAACCAATCAGTAGCTATAGAAACCAAACAGTAGCAAAGATAAACCTTTTGAAGTAACTCTTCATCTTCTGAAAAGACGAGAATCGGTTTAAAATCTTGATCTTGTAAAAAGAGTCCAATCCACATCTTTACATCACTTTGTGACGTCATTCGTCGAATCGATTTGCTCCAATCCAATTTTTGAAACTTCTCTAAGCTCAGATGCATCGAGCTGATGATGACGTCATCAGTTGCAAGCTTCGCATCCTGTTTGCATCAATTAAAGCAGACGACACGGATGATGACGTCATCACCTTGCGAAGTAAATCAAAAGCTGAAAGTTGTGTGACGTCATATTTAGCTTCCATCAATTGATGACGTAATTGATTGTGATCGAAATCTTGCGCTAAATCGTTGATAGCTGATTGGTCGTCAGGCCAACTGCGTCCTCCACTTGTATCCACCACAATCGCTCCTACAAGTCTTGACGTCATCATATGATGTAGTAAATGACGTCACTTACCGACGAGAAGTTGACGTAAATCGCTAGGCAGCTGATTAGTATCGAAGTGATGACGTAATTGACGCCAGACTAATGTAGAACAAGATCCAATTGTTTCGTTGCAAATTGAAACTCCAACCGGAAGTTGTGTGACGTCAGTGGGTGGATGATGATCAATGACGTCAGTAACGCGCGTCTGAAGCGCTTTCAATTGACTTGTGAAGAGTTAGAACAAAACATGATTTGGTCAGGGGAATTACCTGATGATGACGTGGTGGTCTACAAGTGTGACTGATAAATTGAAGTCGTGGACCAGTTGATCAAGACCACTGTCCACAAACAACATGGAATCGTGGACACATGGCAACGCAAGTTTGGTTGCTAGGTAAGTGATTTCAGTGCGCAGTTTCAAATCATCTTTCACGATACTCATCACTGGTACACATAAGGCGTCCTGTATGACGTCACTGCTTAAATGATGACGTCACTACTTGAATGATGACGTCGCTACTCAAATGATGACGTCATCTCTCACCGTCAAATGACTCTTCATCCATGACACAGCTAGAGCAGAAGCAAATGAATCAAGATCACAAGAACAATTTCCAACCACTAGATGGAGCTTTTGTCGAGTTGGAAGTTGAGATGATGTCATCAGATTTTGCAAATGAGGTGCAAGATCAGTAAGAAAGTCTTTGAGAGATCTTAACATGATAAATTAACAATTTACAAAAACTGAAAAAAAAATTTGAAATTGAAAAAAAACCTAATCGGTAGCCTAGTACCGGTTGTCATGGCAATTAGTAATTGTCAACAAGCTTTCACTTCTTGCTTTCAGCAATGACGTCATCAGCGTCAATGACGACACCCGATAAATCGTCATCAGACGAATCGTTTGTAGCAAAAATCTTTCTTCGCTTCAATCGCGGCTTCTTCTGCTTATTTTCCACTTTCTTGATGACGTCATCATTTACAAACGCTTGAGAATCTTTCAACAACTTCACTCCACCACTAGAGGGCAACCGCGCGCGTTTTCGAGTGATGACGTCAACGTAATCGATGCAAGTGTCGTAATAGTTGGTTAATTTATCAGAAATAAACTTTTGTTGAGATTTTGAGATCTTGATCTCCATTCCACCGCCTACACTCTTCATCTGATCTTCTTCTTCTTTCTTCATCTTTTTAACTTCTTTCCGTTCGAAATCTTCACAAACAGCAGCAGATAACTGATCTTCATCAGAAGATGACATTTCAAACTTTGATCAACAATTTTTAGAATCAAATTGAACAAATAAATTTAGAAGAAGAAATTTTACAAGTTGCAAGATTTAGCCAAATATTCACTTAAGCTTTAATAAACATAAAATAAAAATTACAAATTAAAAAAAATATTTGAAAATATTTGAAAGTTTTTTAACAAAGTTACAAAAATAATTTGATAAGCAATTTAAAAATAATTTTTTTGATAAATTAAATAAAATTATTTGATTTTATAAAACAATATTAATCATAAAAATTATAATAACATGAAAAAGTTAAAAACGTTAAGAAATATAAAATATATTTATTGATTAAAAAATAATTAATAAATAGTTTTCTTTCCTAAAGATTTCTAACCATATGATTTTAATAAAACTTTTTCAAAGTTGGCAAGATAACTATAACTTATTAAAAAGCAAAAGGACTAATTTGGCCTTTTTTAAGTTTGGAGCTTTATATGTTTTTGTAGATTTTTAAAGCCATTTTTTTACTTTTACTTAATATAATAATTCTATTTTTAATACAGTTTAATAATACCATTTTTATTGAATTATAAAGCTATCATTTACAAATGAAAAATTTAGTTTTTGATTGTCTATAGTTGTCAATGACTAAAAATAACTGTAGATATAAAGTACTTGTAGTTGTTTATATTGTAGAATAGTTTTTAACTTTTTTTTTAGTTTTTCACTGAATACATCAGTAAACTAACCAAATCTAAAAATAATTCAAAATAATAAAAATGAAGTCATTCTTCAAATTGTAATATCAGTGATTAGTTACACAAAAAGTTAGTTTTAAAATTCTTTTTATCCAAAAGTTGTAATGTTTGTTAGTGATTCAATCACTCTAACTTTGAGTTAAAATATGCAAATAATAATCAATTAAAAAATCATCTTCTATCAAAAAGTAAGTTCTAAAATAGAAATAAATATATAGAATAGATTCTATAATACTTTATACGATGAGCATTGAATCAGTGCTGATAACAGATTAAAAATTATTTTACCAAAATGTAAATTTCAAAACTAACTTAATATAAGATGTAAGTCTTCATCTTATGATCTCTAAATTCAGTTTGCTGATAGATTAATCAAAATTTCACATAAGATGCTAACTGGTGAATTTTACATCAACTTTTGACAGCCTTCTGGACGCGAAGATGATTTTACCAAATATTAAAGACTTTATTCTCCAAGTATTTCAAAGATGAAACGGTTTTCTTTAAGATTTATTTTATTGTGAAGATAAAGTAATGATTGTATTATTATCAAACTAATTTGCTTCACTTTCTTATTACAAAAGGCTCCTAAAAGTTTAAAAAAATAAATCTTTACTTTTAAACCAGATTAATACTAATCCAAATTACTAACATATACTATTTGCATGTTTGCTAAGAAAAGCTTTGCTTGTAAACGAACATTCTAACAATGCACCAAGTTAACAGCTATCTAAAAAATCTAATTTTTAACACCTTGACTTGTAAAAGCTTTTCAGAAAATAACATCAAGCAAAGAAAAGAACTCTTTAAATTAGCTCTTTAGATTTAATTCGAAAGTGAAAAGGTAATGAAAGTAGAAGTTCATTTTTTTCATATTATATCAACTAGATGTTATTTAAGGTTACTCATGTATGTATCAAATCACAACAATTTTCAAGTAACTAACAGCAAGTGTAATGCTTTTGTTACCAAAAGTTTATTTCTTCTAATAAAATACTCACTATGACTAGTGTGGATCATATATCCTTGAAAACTAATCAGTTAAATCAAAAATTTGTTGTTTCTAACAAATTTAAGTCGAAATTTTTTCTGTTCGGTTTAAATTGAATTTTCCACGATTTGGTTTCTATTTCATCTATTTCAATATATCACCGAAATCAGTGACCTTTTGAATAATTAAACATATTACCAAAAACCTTAAACATTTCAGCTATTATTTTAATTTTACTTTCAAGCTGAAATGAATGCTGAAATTCTATAGCATCTCTTTATACAAACAATTCATCTTCTTATTTAAAAGTTTTCAAACTTATATAATGGGGTATATGAGGAATTATTTATGCAAATAGTTTAAAAATATACAGAAAAGAAAATAATAATATAGATATAATAGTAACTCTAGAAAAAACTAAATTCAACAAATCTTTTTTTAATTAGTCAATTTAAGTGAAAAAAATTTAATTTTGTTGAAAATACATTTGAAGCTTTCAATAAAACTCTACTAGATAAACACAATCTGTTTCTACTTTTTCATACAAATGTATGAAGTTATTTCAGATTTTATAGAAATTGTTTTGCCCAAAATAAACTTGTTGATGCAAAATTGGTTAATAAAGTTTTAATGAAATTTATAAAGTTTAAATAAGCTAATCTCACAAACAATGCTTTTGAAGAAGTAATTAAATTTGATAAGTTACATGAATTACTGGTTAGAAGTTTGTGTTGGTAATAAACAGTTTCCAGCTTACATAGAATTGATATTTGAAAAACCTTTTTGAAAGCATTAAATTAAAGATCACTTTTATGAATCAGTTACAAGCTCTTCAAATAACTCACATGTGATTACATATTAGACAATTCAATCTCTTAATTAAGAATACAAAAAACGTGATATAAATATCATAAATATTTATATAATTATAAAAATTAATAAAATATTTATAAAATAATTAGCGGCTTTATAAATCAACATCATGAAAATGTTCATGAAATTCTTCAATTTTATCTTTGTTACATGAAATGAGATGAAGTTAACAGATCTTGCAACGAGATGCACGAGTGACGGAGTCGATTTCCAAGGTAACTACTCGCCAGCCAATTCATCGTCGAAGGCAACTACGCCACCTACTGAGCGCGAAAAATATCCTCTTCAATTTTGTCTCACAAGTTACTTCAGGAGAAAAAAAAGTTGTGGGTCCAGACAGAAAAGCTACAATCCGTTGACCTCCTTGTCACTGTCCCAGGTCACTGTCCCAGGTCACTGTCTTAGGTCACTGTCCTAGGTCACTGTCTTAGGTCAGTGTTCAAGGTCACTGTCCCAGGTCACTGTTCCAGGTCACTGTCTCAGGTCACTGTCCTAGGTCACTGGACTGCGTCACCGAACAGCAAATCTAGAAAATGGAGATAGTTTCTTAGTTATTAACAAAACCAAAGATGAGATGGGAAAAGAGGAATCATGAGACATCATCATCTCTATCTACTTTCACCAACCAGCAAGTTGAATGAAACAAAATAAATTCTCACTTTGCTTGCTAAGAAATTCGAAGTTACGTTTCTTAACAATTTAAAAATTTAAAAAGATTTGCTTATTTGTTGAAGATCAAATTGATAAGTTGTTTGTCTGCAAACCTACAAATATCAAGTTCTATTTGATTAATCGAAGATTAAGCTCTCTAAAAACTTTCTTTTTATTAAATCTAAAAACATTTTAAAAATTTATGTATTAAATCTAAAAACATTTTTAAAACTTCAAATAAGACAAGTAGAAAGGAATTCAAGCTGCTTATTGGTTGTTTAAGTCTTGTAAATGACCTAAAGTAACCTTTCTGGGTTACTAGCCTGTTGATGACGTCATCATGACATGCAAGATGTGCCTCGTGATTGAACAAGCTATCAACAATCTTCATCTTTGAATATTAGAGAAGCAATTACAAACTTTTTCTTCAATTATTTTCTAATTTCGTTTTTATCTTCTAAACTTGTCGAATTCTCATCAAATTTCCTGAATCTTGAAAAAGAAGAATCAGTTGCTGCAAATTTGCTGCAAGCTCTGCATTCATCGACATGTTCTGTTTATTTATCTTTTATTTTTTGTTTACTTTCGCATTGTAATTCATCAAAATATCAATAAATAAATTAAGAACAAAAAAAGCTTCATTAAATCTTCCTCTACGTCGCGCTTCAAGTGTGACGTCATCAACTCAACAAAGTCCGCAACTTTTTTGACATTTTATTTTCATAAATTCAGGATACGATCCATAACAATAACCAGAAGTTGCAAACATCGAACAGCTTGTCACGTGATCGAGACATTCTGCAAACAACTTGATGACGTCATCATCTTTACTAGCATCATTATACCTTTAGATTGGCAAGTCGAACAACAATTCTTTTTCATCCAAATTGGGGCACTTTCACAGGCCCCAATCCCTTTCCAGTAACTACAATCGCTTCTGACGTCATCACATCGCGACTTAGTGACGCGATTCAACCGACAACTAACGCAGCAAAGCGATTGAATCGACTTCGACCAACAGCGTCCATTAATCGCGTACATGAAGCAGAAGCTATGACGGTCCAAACAAACAGTTGCCCCTGGCGACCACGGACCAGTCTGGTAACCAGTTGTGACCACTGGGTAAGCAGAAGTGGTTGCTATGGTGGCTTGTGGACACTTGTACAACAGATTCAATTGCTCAATATCGCGTTTTGACATCTCGCGACGCTATAAATGATGACGTCATCAATGGGTTATTTTCGAATGGCAACCAACCTGAGTTTTAAGGACGCGGCCCGACTTCCGGTCTACCATGGTAGGACGTCCATTTCGACTAAACGCGAAACTTCCATATTGCATGACGGAGTTGACGTCATACTCAGACCGGAAGCTGTTGATTTCAAATGAATTGAATTTGGCGAAGTTGAATTGAAGCTCTGCACGATTTTGATGACGTCATTTCCGATGTTAATTAGTGATGACGTCACTGACCTGGAACCACGTTTTCTGTGACGATCGTGACGTAATTATCGCGATCAGGGCGACTATGTTCGTGCCAGAAGCCGAGGGCGTGAAGAGTTTCGTGAAGAACGGTGCCCTTGTTCCAACAGGGCGGACTCAGCGAAATTTGATGTATGACGTCAGTAGCTCCTACTGTTGAGTAGCAACCGTCTCCAGCGTCGAAATAGCGCACGTGACGTAATTGATCACGACGTGGTTCTAACCGAATACAAGTATGACGTCGTAGATCGCGCGCCGCTTCTTTGATTGCTTTTCGTCCTAGTTGACCTTAAACCAAAGTGATGACGTCACAAACGCCGCGAGCTTTGATAGAAATAGCGTGGCTAGAAGCAACTAACCAATTTCGTGACTTATCACGTATGGAATGACGTAATTAGACCCGCGTCGATAAAAAGTCCAAATTGGAAGATTTGACGACACCGCGCGTTGTTGGATACTATTTATGACGTCATTCGTATCACGTGTTTGTGATATCACATGATCGCGAATTTTTGAGTTTGTCATCGCGATGTCTCCTTGTAATAAATCTGTCTTCCGTAGTTGGTGGATACGCTCTGTAAGATTCTGATATCATAATCGCTCCAAACTGCTTTATGACGTCACCAGCGTAGCACATGTTAATATCGATGATAGAGTACATCGCGTCGCCCGAATTTGGTTTTAGGATGACGTCACAATCAAATAAAGGTGCTCCTTTTGTTTGCTGCTTTTTAGAAATAGCGACAACTACAAAAATGATGACGTCATCAATCGAAACTTCTACAAATGAAAACTCACCAAAGATTAACTTGAAAATTAAAACGGAATTCATCTTCATCTTCATCTTCATCTACTTCGATTTCTTTGTCGTCTCGCGCTTTTATTGTTCTCGATTTCGCTTCAGGCGTCTTTCACATTTGAGAAAAAATAGCTTTCAGGAAGTTTCAACAAAACATTGAAATTGTTTGGCAACCCTTTTTTTCAATCAATTTGTGGTTTTTATTATCAAGTCTTTCAGATGAATATTTTCGTAAATCACAAATTCTATCTTTTAGTTTAAACTATTTAATGAACTTTAAATATTTAAATATTTTATTAATTTTTAATATTTTAGTAGAAATCTGAATATTAAACTCAAAAAATACAATTTAATATTTAATTGAAAATTTTCAAATTATTTATTTTTTCAAAAACATTCAAAAAACATTTTTTCAAAAATTCAAAGAAACGAAATTGTAATTTTTTTAATTTTTTTTGATAATTTATCAATTTTTGTCGAAAATCGAAAAAAGATTTTTGAAGAATTTCATTGAAAAGTTGCAAAATTTGTTAAAAACCAAAAAAATATTTTCTAAAACTCTTCATTTGTAGAAATAATAATAAGCACGCTATTCGTTGATGACGTCATAGTCTCGAGATGTTTTCGGCTTGTTTTTCATGAATGAATTGCCCTCAAAATGACGTCATAATCGAATTTCGACCAAATTTGAAGAATTTTGAAGCTTTTGTTGAAATCCGCAAAAAATAATAACAAGTTAACACGAGCGGATGTGACGTCACTACAACGACACTCTCTCATAGATTACTGATGACGTCACGATCTCATAAACAATAATGATGTCATAAAACAGATAAATCTTGACATCTATTTGCAGATTTGCTGAAAATTTTCTTCATCTTTGACCAGCATCTTGTTAATATTCCTCTTTTAGATGACGACGCGCTGTAATGACGTCAGAGTCAACAACACACTGATGACGTCACCGACAACTTACACAGTTTTTGATTGATGTAATCGAATTTGTTTTATTGCACCTTCAAAAAGTCGATCGATGTTCAAGTTCAAATTTACCGACGTTTCAATGAATTTCAATCCGCGAATTTCGCTCATAGCAATGACGTCATCCGTAGCAACGCGTCGTTTACGAACCAAATCGCATTTGTTGCCAACCAACAAGACAGGAACGTCGGGTCGTAACGACGCAATTTTTTCAACGACTTCTTTCGCTGTTTCAAATGTTCCTGCGTCTACAAACGTCGATGACGTCATCACTGCTGTATGACGTCATCGGTACTCACCTGTGACAGCGTAAGCGACGATAAAGGCGTCACCGATACTAATGTAACTTTTCAGATTTGCAAATTGGTCGTCATGGCAACAATCGAGTAAATGACGCTATTAGAAAAACGATTTTGACTTTTGAAATATTACATTGATGACGTCACTAACCTCTGTGTTGATGTCAAGGATTCGAAGACGCGATTCGACGCCATCGACTTTTACAGGTCGTTCGTAAATATGATCTGGAAAACAAATTTGTTGATTTTTTACAAAGTGATGACGTCAGCAAACTCACGATTGGCTGCTTGCTCATCGAGAACTACGTCATCACACAATGACGTCATCTCGTTTCCATTGGCGAAAAATTTGCGACAAAGAGCAGATTTTCCGACGCTTAACTCGCCAATCATGACAACGCAATTCATTTCTACATCTCTGTCACTAGCTACCAGTGTGACGTCACTTTTATTATATATCTCCATGGCTACTTGTTGCTGCTGCTTATCACGTGATTCGGTTGCTATCGTGTTGAGCTAAAACAAGTTGATGACGTCACTAATTTTCAGCAATACTTAAATTAAAACAAAAAACTGATCATTATCATCATCATCACAGTCAACATCTAAACGATACAAATGAGACAAGAGTGGAGATTTTGACTTTTATAAACTTTCTAATCTCTTATCTACAAGTGCCCAAGGAAGTGGCAGTTGTTGTCATAGCAACATCACGTTATAACGTCACAAACGCCTTTCATCGATGCAACTTGGAATATTGTTGCAGCAAATATTTGAAAGAGGAAGTGACGTCACTAACCTGATCGTTTGATTCGAAGTTAGAATCTTGGCAACAAATGATTTCGCAAGGAAAATGAATAAAAGATTTTTTGAAATCGATTTGAACCATCTCGAAGCTTTTAGTCGAAAAATAAAAGTTAAAAAAACTGAAAATAAATGAAAAATTGAAAACAAAATAACTAAAAAATTTCAAATAATTATTTGAGAATAAATATTGAAGTTTAAAGAACAATTTGGTTATATCTAACTTCCAATGACGTCATCATTAGTTTCTCATAGAATACTTTCTAGCAAACAGACGATGACGTCATCAACTTTTGTCTGATCGTCTCGTCAGAGAGATTAAATTCAAATTCGTCAATAAATTAATGAATAAATTAGATGTCGCGTCAAATTTTTCAAAAAACTTCAATTAATCAAAAAGGAGAAATTAACTTTTAAAAAGTCGATCAATGCAAACCTAGAAACCAATACCAACAGCATAGCATCATAGCAACCAACTAGTACCAACATAGTAACCAACCAGTACGAGCTTAGTAACCAACCAGTATGAGCTTAGTAACCAACTAGAAGCAGCATAGCAACCAACCAGTACCAGTATAGCAAACACGAAACTTATCTAGCAGAAAAAAAATGACTTTTTTAATTTGAACATTTTTAGACGTTGCTTTAAATTCCACCATATTAGATGAAATTTTATATTGGATCGATTCAACACTTTAAAATTAAAGTTTCTCAACCAGCGAAGACTAACTTGCTTCTAGCACCTTGACTTGTAAAAACTCCTCGACCAAAAACATCAAGTCAATAATAACTTGTCTTATAAACAAATCTTATGTTTGGTTGTTGAAGGTGTTGAAGACTCACTTGCTTCTAGCACCTTGAATTGTAAAAACTCCTCGACCAACAACACCAAGTCAATTATAACTTGTCTTACAAACAAATCTTGTGCTTGGTTGTTGAAGGTGCTGAAGACTCGCTTGCTTCTAGCACCTTGACTTGTAAAAACTCCTCGACCAACAACACCAAGTTAATAATAACTTGTCTTACAAACAAATCTTGTGTTTGGTGGTTGAAGGTGCTGAAGACTCACTTGCTTCTAGCATCTTGAATTGTAAAAACTCCTCGACCAACAACACCAAGTCAATAATAACTTGTCTTACAAACAAATCTTGTGCGTGGTTGTTGAAGGTGCTGAAGACTCACTTGCTTCTAGCACCTTGAATTGTAAAAACTCCTCGACCAACAACACCAAGTCAATTATAACTTGTCTTACAAACAAATCTTGTGCTTGGTTGTTGAAGGTGCTGAAGACTCGCTTGCTTCTAGCACCTTGACTTGTAAAAACTCCTCGACCAACAACACCAAGTTAATAATAACTTGTCTTACAAACAAATCTTGTGCTTGGTGGTTGAAGGTGTTGAAGACTCACTTGTTTCTAGCACCTTGACTTGTAAAAACTCCTCGACCAACAACCCCATGTCAATAATAACTTGTCTTACAAACAAATCTTGTGTTTGGTGGTTGAAGGTGCTGAAGACTCACTTGCTTCTAACACCTTGACTTGTAAAGACTCCTCGACCAACAACACCAAGTCAATAATAACTTGTCTTACAAATAAATCTTGTGCTTGGTGATTTCTTTTATACCTGCTGAACCTATTTTCTTTGAGCAATTATCAATCATTTGTAAAAACTTCTATCTACGATGCCAATTATACAGGAAGTTTCAGCAATTGACTAATAAATTTCAATAAAAGATTTGTAATTAGCCAGTGTTGGAATTTGAATTATTGTAAATAGTTAGAAATTTCAAATGTTCAAAGTTTGGAAGTATTGGAAGTTCTAGTAAATGGTTTTAAAAGTTGAAAAATTCATCGTAATAGATGGTTTTTACTGGTTTATTAGTTGTAGATGGTTTTTACTGGTTTATTAGTTGTAAATGGCTTTTACTGGTTTATTAGCTGTAGATGGTTTTTACTGGTTTATTAGTTGTAAATGGTTTTTACTGGTTTATTAGTTGTAAATGGTTTTTACTGGTTTATTAGTTGTAAATGGTTTTTACTGGTTTGTTAATGGCTTCAAGTGGTTCGTAGAGCGTTTAGTAGATGGCTATGAAAAGATTAGAAAACCTTTAATACTTGTAAATGATTTAATTTGAAAAATGAATGATTATAAATTAAAGAAAATTAGATTTTTATATCAGTCTTAATAATTACTTCTTCAAATACATTTTGACAAGTTTTATTTAAAGATGAATTTGTTGATGCTTGTGACGTCAAGAAAACGTCGAGAACATATTTAGAACGTGATACCGATGCAGATAAGACGCGTATTTCTATTTCCATCTACATTATTTCCTACGTTTCAATTCAAATGTTATTCTTCACTGATCACTTGACATCATTAGCTGTTGATGACGTCACCACCGTCTCGTGCAAATGCAGATTAAAAAGTTTCAGAGTGAAAATGTAGAAACAGTTTTCATGAAATCTTCAAATTGATTATAATCCTCAAAAAACGACAAAATTTGATTTAAAACAATTTATTCATTTGATTAAAAGTTATATGCAAATTAGTTAATTGTTAAATGATGACGTCATCAAGTTAATTAGTATATCATGACTTGATAAAAAGATGAGGATGACGTCATCATTTTCAAGGAAGTGTACGCAGAAAATGTTCTTCATAAGCTTCATCGTCATCAAATGACATAACTAACATATCCACTGGTTTCTCTTTCGGTTTTTCCCCTTCATCGTGCTCCTCAAACAAGTGAAGACGAAGAGCGGATTTCGAACTCACGCTGAACTCACAATGAGTACAGAAAAATGATGACGTAGTAGAATGTGACGTCACATGTCGATCGAGCTCCCATTTACGCGTGAATTTCTTGTTACAGATGACGCAATAAAAAGGTTTGTAGCCGTTGTGACGTCGTATATGGATTGTGAGCGCTGAGTTGCTGGTAAAAGTTGATTTACACTTCGGGCATTTATAAGGACGTTCGCCGGTATGTGAGCGTTGATGTACCGCCAAATATGAAGATGATCCGAAGGATTTTTTACAAATGGTGCAAGTATAAGGTTTGATATTTTCATGTGATCTTAGATGTGTTGCCAATTGAGCTCTTTCACGAAAATCTTTCGAACATTTTTCACATTTAAATAGTTTTTCTTCATCATTATGAATCTTCATATGTCGCGTTAAAGAGCATTTTTGATTGAACTTCCGGTTACAAATGGAACAGGAAAAAGCGTTTTCGCCGCTATGGATGACTTCGTGACGCTGTAACGCAAATTTCTTGTTGAAACTTTTACCACAAATTGCGCATTCGTGCAATCGCGGTTTCGAGTGACAAATCAAGTGACGTTTAAAAGTGATGACGTCAGTAAAGACTTTTGAACAGGTGACACACTTATGGAAGCGAGTTGATGACGTCATCGTATTTTCCATCTTGAGAATTTGATTTTATTAAAATTTTGTCTGTGAAGAAATTACAAAATGATTTTTAGGATTTTTTGAATTAGAATAAAACTTTCTGATTCTCACCAAAAAACTTATCTAAATGATTCTCTTTTAAATAATCCTTATACTGATCTTCATCTTGATCTGACTGATCCTCATCTTGATCTAACTGATCCTCATCTTCATCTAACTGATCTTCATCTTGATCTGACTGATCCTCATCTTCATCTAACTGATCTTCATCTTGATCTGACTGATCCTCATCTTGATCTAACTGATCCTCATCTTCATCTAACTGATCCTCGTCATCATCTTGATATAATTGAGCTTTGATCTTTATTCTAATCTCTTTTTTAAAATATAAATTTCCATTTAAGTTTTTAAAGAAAAAAATCAAATAGAAATTATTAATTTAGTTCAAATAAAAAAACTAAATATTTAAAAATTTATAATTTTTTAACTACAATCTTTATAAGACTTTTTAAAGGAAATAGTAAAATAAATTTAATAAACAACAATCTAATTATTAATTACAAAACAAAATGCAAATTTATTTAAATCTATTTATTAAAACAAGATAATAAAATTTTCTTTCACAAAATAATCCCAAATACACAGATTTTAGAACCTTATATTAACCTACAATTATAATTTATCCTTAATCTTAAAATTAATAAAATTCCTCATATTGATTATAATAGTTCGTTTTATCATATTTATACATTTTGTTAAAAAATTATAGAAAGTATAAATTAAATATGAATTTAAAATCTTTGAAAAATTCAAAAGTAAAAATACTGTAAAAAAACATAATCTATTTTTAATCAGATTAAACATTTGAATGTTTACCAAGAAAACTAAAATTATTAAAATAAATGGAGTTGTCACAATCTATCTAAATGTATAATTAACAAACCAAAAACTTCTAAAAAACTAAAATTTAAGCGCCAAAAAACTTTTGTGATAAAAAATCCCCTAATAAGTAACTACTAATTTTTTTCTCAAATTTACACTAAGTAGTAGTTAAGTTAATAATTAATTTATTACAACAAACGCAAAAAGGGTGCCTTAAAGAAGCTCCTCTTACTGACATATATTTTATCAATTATATTATAAATAATATTTCTTCATATAATCAAGTTGGATTTATAGAAAGAAAAGGTAAATTAAGAGAAGGTAGCTCAGTTGTCCCCACTACAATATAACATTGAATGATTACATAGAATGTTGTTAATGTAAAAAGATTCACAGCTTAAAATTGACAATTGTTGTCAATATTAAAAAAACAGTTTAGAAATGACAATATTGGCAATATTAAAACGGTTCAACTTCTGGTTGAACAGCACGAGTGATTCTGACATGACAATGTCTGATGGCAGCTGGTTCCAAGTACTAATTTTGCGAAAAATTAAGAGAACAAATTTGTTCTAATTAATGTACCAGGTGATATGGGCTTATTAAGATGTAATATGTGTCGTCTGAATTGATTTAACTTGAAGGAAAGACTAATAGAAAAGAAATCATCAAACTGAATGTCAATTAAATTGTGTATAATTTTCAAAATAAGAATTAAGTCGTATTTAATCCATCGAATTTCCAAAGTATCTAAATTGAAGAAACTGAGACTATGGTATAACTATCTTATTTAATATTAAGTCTCCTGCATACTAATCTCGTGAATGTTGCCTGAACAGATTCGATTTTTTTGATATCACCAACTTGATATGGCATCCATGCACTAACATTGTATTTAAGTATTGAAGGTACGTACAATTTGAAGAAGTCAATAAAGAAGTATGGATTCCTAAAACTAATGATATAATAAGGATTATGTTTCAAATAATTATTTGAAACATATTATGAAAATCTATTATTTTATTTTCTAAAACTATATTTAACAGCAAAGCATATCTACAATCTAAATTGATAACTCTTAAATTAAATCTAGAAAACTAAAGCAAAAATATTTTACAATAATTTCAAAAATACACTTTAATAAAATAAAGTAGCATAGTTTAATTTATTAGATCCTCATCACTGCAGTAAATTCTAAGGATAAACATATAAAATTTACGTTAAAGATTAAAATAAAACAAAATAGTGTCTCGTTTGAAATCAAATGATCAGATAAATCCAATTATCTTTCAATTATTTTTGGTCAAAACTTTGAAAGTTCGCAAACTGAAAGTGAATCCTTTACAGCTTATTTATTATTTGTTTACATTTAATTATAGATAGGAATTTTTAGTACAAGTTTAATCATACTGCAGAGTATTACAATTTATCTTATATATTAGAAGTTGGCCAAGATACTTGATAAACTCATCCACTATTGCATTATGAATCATAATGCTTGGTGGTTGAAGGTGCTGGGGACTCGCTTTAAGAGTTTATTCGGCCAAAAATAAGCTTTGAAAGTTTATTCATTGATATAAATTGTATTGTTCAACAAAATATTTATTAAGTAATTTTATAGAGCTTAATATTACCTAATCAGTTGTTCACGCTATCGTTAAAACTGCAATAATTAGTTTGAACCTATATTGCATTTGGTTTAATTATTAAAGTTTAATAAATTTGATGTTTGTAAAACAAAGTCCAAATGTTTGATGTTAACTTGTTCAATTGAATGTATTTTATTAGAAGCATTAAAGTTTGTGAAAGTCATAAATTAATAGTTTATAGCAGACAGAGAGTAATGTAACAACCGTACTAAACAGCTGGAGTTTTTGCAAAATTTATCAGTTAACTTTAAATGAAATTAAAAGAAGATTATATCAAGAGTCAGTCTTAATCGATGCTTTTCAGTGGAACTCTTAAGAAAAGTTTAAAAAAGTTGTCAAGGAAAAACACCATCTGATAAATCTTATTAATTTCTATTTTTACTTAAACTGTAAATGTTTATTAATCAAATAGCGAATCTAAAAACATTGTTGTGTTGCTTTCAAACAAGAATAATTTCAACTTTTAGTAATTTATTCTTGATATTTAAACAGCTGATGAAAATTAATGATGAATCTTCAAGTTTTATCTAGTGTAGTTTTTATTAGTGTTGAAACTTTACTTTATTCTGGATCTTTTTATGGGTGGTCTTCTCTTCAACCAGTACTTGTCAATGAAGGCTACTTCTCTGATGGTTGCCATGCCAACAAGACAACTGAAGTCTGTGACTCTCAAATAGAACAATTAAATTTCCTTTTTACAATTATATCTTCTATTGGTCCAATTTTTTCAATCATTGCTGGGCTAATTTTAGATCGTTTTGGTTGTTGGGTTGCTAGGTCACTAATTATGTTGATATTAGCAACAGGTTCACTTACTACTGCAAGTTCTACTCCACAAACGTCATGGATTCTTTTCTTGTCATTTGCATTATGTAATGTTGGTGGCCTGAGTTTACTCACTGTTAATTTAAGTATTGGAAATTTGTTACCAAGACATCGTTCACTGATTGTGACGTTGGTTAGCGGCGCTTTTGATTCTTCATCACTCATTTACTTGCTTATTAGTGAAATTTATAAGACAGGAGTTGATTTCGGTTTAATGATGTACATTTATAGTTCTGGTGTTCTTTTATGTTTTCTACAAACTTTTTTCATAACTCCTAAAAGGACTGCACCTCATGTACTGCCTGACAATTATGTATATGGTTACAAGGAGCTTTCTTGCTACAAGAAAACAGATGAAGAAATACAATCAACTTCTTCATTCGATGAGTTTAAAGATGAAGATGATGAGAACCCTGATAACAAGCCCTTGCGTTACTACATGTGTCAGTTGTTCACCTACACTGGTATCATTCATTACTGTTTCAGTAATTTCGTTGTGACGTTTTTTATGGGAACTTTTAACAGCTGGATTATAACTAAAGTAAGTGAAGATAATGTTGAGACATACACAACAGTGTTTGGAGCAACTCAAGGGCTAGGAATACTCTTTTCACCTTTATGTGGGCTTTTTGTGGACCATTTACGAAAGATTTTTGCTAAAACACTTGGTTCAAACACAGCTGATCTCAAAGCAATAACTTATCTTCTTTTCATTCAAGATTTTGTAATTATTATCAAGTTAAGTTTATGTTTAGTTTCAAACTCCCAGCTACAATTTATAACTATGGCATTACAATTGATTAATCGAGCATTATGCTACTCATCAGTAAGCGCATTTGCAAATATTGTTTACCCCAGCAAACACTTTGGTTTCATATATGGAATGACTGAGGCTATTGGAGGTATAACACTTATCTTGCAGTATCCAGTAGTTTTGTTGGTGTCACGTAGTTTGAATGGCAATTTTGATGCTGTTAATGGAGTGTTATTGGGCTTGGGCTGTGTTGCTTTAACTCATCCTTGCTACTTGATGTATTTGATTAGAAAGAAAACAAACAAAAGGAACAAAGTTGTCAGTACAATTGTAACAACGAGCAGTCGTTTGTAAAAAAATGTTTTTCAACTTTTTACAGCAACTAAAAATTTTAGTTTTTATGAAGAGCTTTTTACCGATATTGAAATTTTCTATTCTACTTTTTGACAGAAATCTATTTTGATTTACAACATTGTCAATGACTTTAATTCTTGTTTTTTAATAACTAAGCCTGTTTTAATCCTTTGATTTTTGAAACTTGAATTTATTACTTCTTGAAATTTAACGAAATTAGAATATCTTTTCATGAAAGTAAACCAGTAATAAGCCACTAGCCAATTTTACTGATTGATTGTAAGCAATATATCTGAAATTTATTAAGATTTTCCTTTCTAGTATCAATGTTAATATTTATTAAAATTAAATTCAAACTCTTTGTGTAATAATTATTACTTCACAAGTTTTAATGAAAAACTATTTGAAGTTAAATTTAGATGAATTTTCATCTGAAACTGATTCAAATCTTCTTTTAATCTTCAAAACATCTTCAATCGAGTCTTAAAACTTCTTTTAATTTGTAGCCATCATGATTTATGTCTTTCTTTAAGTAGCAAGATGGGAGATGTCTGCTGATTTGCTGGTTGAATCTACATCACAAATACTCAAAGACATTAGATTCTAATTGATTCAATTCATCTGCTTAGCTTTAACATCTTCAATTTTTAATGATTCCAGTTTATTAGAGAAGACATTATTGACAATTGGATCATTTAGTGAAAATGATCTTACATTTGATGTAATCTTCACACTTGATCTTTTACTATAAAAATATCATTTTCATAAACCTGTCCAAGTTAAATCTTCTTCTTTCGATGATCAAGTCAGATGTTTCTTTGTAGTTTTGTTAATTACTTTTATTCGTAAACTACTGGCTAAATCGTAATAAGAAGCAAATAAACAGATTTGTTTGAAATGTTTTTATTAGTTGAGTAATTTCTACTTGATTGCTTCTCAACGTAACAGTATTCTCCTAGTGTCTAGTTTACAACAAATATTTGTGGCACAAAACCAACAATAGACCAATTTAACCCTATCTACTTTCCGCTATTCAATCATTCACCATTTTAAAGCAGTTTCTCTAAAAACTTGACAACAATTTATAAATTTTCATGAATTTTATGTAAAGTCTTAACACCAAACTAATAATTTTAATCATTCATTATTAATTAGTTGTTCTCATTATCAGGGCTTCAACCTCTATTTTTTATGAACTTTTCAATTTTAATCTTTGTATTTTGTAACAATAAACGCATGAGAAGAAAAACTATAATCAAATTCTAAAAGCTTAAATATATTTCAATAAATGCAGTTACCTAGATGTTTTAGATAATAAAAAATTAAAATTTCCCGATTATAGTTATTCTATAGATAAACTTTTGTTGTATACTTCAGATAATCTCCAAAAATCTATTGATAAGATTGTGAAACATCTTATCAGCTTATAAAGCTAACATCTTATTAAATTTGTTGCTTCTTCTTTAAAGCAATTAAAGGTTAGTTGGGTCAATTTAGTAGCTTGACATACGAAAACTTGTTGGCACAAAGCATTAAGTCATGAACACCAAATAAAAAAAACTTGACTTTAAAGAAATTTTGGTTATTACAAGTCTATTTATATAAAAAATTCTTAATAATCTTTAATTTCTTTTGCTTATTTTTGAAAAATATAGATAGCTTTTGTAAAACTACTTTAAAACTTTTTACAAATGAAGTCATACTCATAGAAATTTGATATTATATAATACATTCCTTTTAGAAAGTAAAACTTATCAAAATAAAAGTTTAAAGTTTGATTCAGCTGAGAGAAAATGTTTTGTACTTTGTTCAGTTTCTAGGAATTGTTTTTAAGTTGAATATTTTATTCTTTCTCTTAGAAATTTATTTACTTTTGAAATTATTTGATTTCTGTTTTCATCTAAAATTTTTATTCATTTATTTAAAATCATGTTTTGCTGAATAGAGATTTTAGAGGTCGTTTGAGTGATTTAAATTGCTTAAATATTAGTTATGCTTTGACAAATGTTTTTAAATTTTCATCAATTAAAATCTAAAATTTAATAAAGAGACAGGCTTGTAATCAAATGCTAACATGGTATCTTTTCTTATTAACATACTTAACTTTTAAATCAGAGTTAATATAAACTTCAATTGCAGTAAATTTATTTTCTGTTTTGAAATGTTTTTGAAAAACAAAAAGCCATTTTAGAACTTGTAACCATTTAAGTGCTTGTTAGAAGTAGATACTAAGTTACGATTAGATAACAAAGTTATAAGCTTGAATTTTTAGGTCATATTTTGTTTATTTATATTATTTTATATCAGTTTACACAATTTTTTATTTTTTGTTTAATTTAAAAATATCTCTTTGATTAAATCTTAAATTGAAATAAATAAATTATTTTTTACAAATATATTTTTTTTTAATTTAGTAACAAATTTATGACTTTTAGTAATTTTGAAAAATTGTTGTAACTAATTTTGTAAATATTTAGTGCAAGTATGCCAGGTTAACAATTGTTTGTAAACTTTCTGTTTTCAAACTTCGTGGTTGTTTCGAAATATTAATAATTTGAATGTTTAAGAATTTCGAAATACAATTTTTACATCATTTTTGAAGATTTTTTTATATATTTTAAGTATCATTTAAGCTACATTAATTTTATGTATTTTGATTAATGTGATCAGAAATTGATCTGATAAATAACTTAATTGTCAATCAAATAATAAATCAACTTTCTTCACATTTTTTAGTAACTTTTCAATTTCTGAATCTGCTTTGAAATGGAGATAAAACCAAGAGTTTGTCACTTGAAAAGAACAGAGAGTGGTTATGGTTTTCATTTATATGGAGCCAAGCACTCTTCAGGACATATCATCAAGAAAGTAGAAGAATCAGGTGTAGCAGCACTTGCTGGTATGAAAGCTGGTGATAAAATTATTGCTGTAAATGGTGACAATGTTGAAGAACTAACTCATATGGATGTGAGTCACTAATACTTTGTTTATTTAACACGAAAGTTTGTTATTTTAATTCTATTCTCATAAACCAGTGACTCTGATTCATTAGAAACTGATTGGTTAGCACCCTGACTTGTAAGAATTTTCCTACCAACAACATTAAGTCAACAAAATTATTTTACAATCAAGTACTTCTGTTAGATGGTGCTGAGACCCTTCTAGAACAAAACTAAAATTCAAAATCTCTATTTTTAGTGATATAAGATACTAGCAATAGAAAATATTAAGCAACAATTATATAAATTAGTCAATTTAGCTCCTTGACTTGTAAAAGCTCCTCGACCAACAACCCCATGTCAATAATAACTTGTCTTACAAACAAATCTTATGTTTGGTGATTGAAGTTGCTGAAGACTCACTTGCTTCTAGCACCTTGACTTGTAAAAACTCCTCGACCAACAACACCAAGTCAATAATAACTTGTCTTACAAACAAATCTTGTGCTTGGTTGTTGAAGGTGCTGAAGACTCACTTGCTTCTAGCACCTTGACTTGTAAAAACTCCTCGACCACCAGCACCAAGTCAATAATAACTTTTCTTACAAACAAATCTTGTGTTTGGTGGTTGAAGGTGCTGAAGACTCACTTGCTTCTAGCACCTTGACTTGTAAAAACTCCTCGACCAACAACATCAAGTCAATAATAACTTGCCTTGCAAACAAATCTTGTGTTTGGTTGTTGAAGGTGCTGAAGACTCACTTGCTTCTAGCACCTTGAATTGTAAAAACTCCTCGACCACCAACACCAAGTCAATAATAACTTGTCTTACAAATAAATCTTGTGCTTGGTGATTTCTTTTATACCTGCTGAACCTATTTTCTTTGAGCAATTATCAATCATTTGTAAAAACTTCTATCTACGATGCCAATTATACAGGAAGTTTCAGCAATTGACTAATAAATTTCAATAAAAGATTTGTAATTAGCCAGTGTTGGAATTTGAATTATTGTAAATAGTTAGAAATTTCAAATGTTCAAAGTTTGGAAGTATTGGAAGTTCTAGTAAATGGTTTTAAAAGTTGAAAAATTCATCGTAATAGATGGTTTTTACTGGTTTATTAGCTGTAGATGGTTTTTACTGGTTTATTAGTTGTAAATGGTTTTTACTGGTTTATTAGTTGTAGATGGCTTTTACTGGTTTATTAGCTGTAGATGGTTTTTACTGGTTTATTAGTTGTAAATGGTTTTTACTGGTTTATTAGTTGTAGATGGTTTTTACTGGTTTATTAGCTGTAGATGGTTTTTACTGGTTTATTAGTTGTAAATGGTTTTTACTGGTTTATTAGCTGTAGATGGTTTTTACTGGTTTATTAGTTGTAAATGGTTTTTACTGGTTTATTAGTTGTAGATGGTTTTTACTGGTTTATTAGCTGTAGATGGTTTTTACTGGTTTGTTAATGGCTTCAAGTGGTTCGTAGAGCGTTTAGTAGATGGCTATGAAAAGATTAGAAAACCTTTAATACTTGTAAATGATTTAATTTGAAAAATGAATGATTATAAATTAAAGAAAATTAGATTTTTATATCAGTCTTAATAATTACTTCTTCAAATACATTTTGACAAGTTTTATTTAAAGATGAATTTGTTGATGCTTGTGACGTCAAGAAAACGTCGAGAACATATTTAGAACGTGATACCGATGCAGATAAGACGCGTATTTCTATTTCCATCTACATTATTTCCTACGTTTCAATTCAAATGTTATTCTTCACTGATCACTTGACATCATTAGCTGTTGATGACGTCACCACCGTCTCGTGCAAATGCAGATTAAAAAGTTTCAGAGTGAAAATGTAGAAACAGTTTTCATGAAATCTTCAAATTGATTATCAGCCTCAAAAAACGACAAAATTTGATTTAAAACAATTTATTCATTTGATTAAAAGTTATATGCAAATTAGTTAATTGTTAAATGATGACGTCATCAAGTTAATTAGTATATCATGACTTGATAAAAAGATGAGGATGACGTCATCATTTTCATGGAAGTGTACGCAGAAAATGTTCTTCATAAGCTTCATCGTCATCAAATGACATAACTAACATATCCACTGGTTTCTCTTTCGGTTTTTCCCCTTCATCGTGCTCCTCAAACAAGTGAAGACGAAGAGCGGATTTCGAACTCACGCTGAACTCACAATGAGTACAGAAAAATGATGACGTAGTAGAATGTGACGTCACATGTCGATCGAGCTCCCATTTACGCGTGAATTTCTTGTTACAGATGACGCAATAAAAAGGTTTGTAGCCGTTGTGACGTCGTATATGGATTGTGAGCGCTGAGTTGCTGGTAAAAGTTGATTTACACTTCGGGCATTTATAAGGACGTTCGCCGGTATGTGAGCGTTGATGTACCGCCAAATATGAAGATGATCCGAAGGATTTTTTACAAATGGTGCAAGTATAAGGTTTGATATTTTCATGTGATCTTAGATGTGTTGCCAATTGAGCTCTTTCACGAAAATCTTTCGAACATTTTTCACATTTAAATAGTTTTTCTTCATCATTATGAATCTTCATATGTCGCGTTAAAGAGCATTTTTGATTGAACTTCCGGTTACAAATGGAACAGGAAAAAGCGTTTTCGCCGCTATGGATGACTTCGTGACGCTGTAACGCAAATTTCTTGTTGAAACTTTTACCACAAATTGCGCATTCGTGCAATCGCGGTTTCGAGTGACAAATCAAGTGACGTTTAAAAGTGATGACGTCAGTAAAGACTTTTGAACAGGTGACACACTTATGGAAGCGAGTTGATGACGTCATCGTATTTTCCATCTTGAGAATTTGATTTTATTAAAATTTTGTCTGTGAAGAAATTACAAAATGATTTTTAGGATTTTTTGAATTAGAATAAAACTTTCTGATTCTCACCAAAAAACTTATCTAAATGATTCTCTTTTAAATAATCCTTATACTGATCTTCATCTTGATCTAACTGATCCTCATCTTCATCTAACTGATCTTCATCTTAATCTGACTGATCCTCTTCTTCATCCAACTGATCCTCATCTTCATCTAACTGATCCTCATCTTGATCTAACTGATCCTCATCTTCATCTAACTGATCCTCGTCATCATCTTGATATAATTGAGCTTTGATCTTTATTCTAATCTCTTTTTTAAAATATAAATTTCCATTTAAGTTTTTAAAGAAAAAAATCAAATAGAAATTATTAATTTAGTTCAAATAAAAAAACTAAATATTTAAAAATTTATAATTTTTTAACTACAATCCTTATAAGACTTTTTAAAGGAAATAGTAAAATAAATTTAATAAACAACAATCTAATTATTAATTACAAAACAAAATGCAAATTTATTTAAATCTATTTATTAAAACAAGATAATAAAATTTTCTTTCACAAAATAATCCCAAATACACAGATTTTAGAACCTTATATTAACCTACAATTATAATTTATCCTTAATCTTAAAATTAATAAAATTCCTCATATTGATTATAATAGTTCGTTTTATCATATTTATACATTTTGTTAAAAAATTATAGAAAGTATAAATTAAATATGAATTTAAAATCTTTGAAAAATTCAAAAGTAAAAATACTGTAAAAAAACATAATCTATTTTTAATCAGATTAAACATTTGAATGTTTACCAAGAAAACTAAAATTATTAAAATAAATGGAGTTGTCACAATCTATCTAAATGTATAATTAACAAACCAAAAACTTCTAAAAAACTAAAATTTAAGCGCCAAAAAACTTTTGTGATAAAAAATCCCCTAATAAGTAACTACTAATTTTTTTCTCAAATTTACACTAAGTAGTAGTTAAGTTAATAATTAATTTATTACAACAAACGCAAAAAGGGTGCCTTAAAGAAGCTCCTCTTACTGACATATATTTTATCAATTATATTATAAATAATATTTCTTCATATAATCAAGTTGGATTTATAGAAAGAAAAGGTAAATTAAGAGAAGGTAGCTCAGTTGTCCCCACTACAATATAACATTGAATGATTACATAGAATGTTGTTAATGTAAAAAGATTCACAGCTTAAAATTGACAATTGTTGTCAATATTAAAAAAACAGTTTAGAAATGACAATATTGGCAATATTAAAACGGTTCAACTTCTGGTTGAACAGCACGAGTGATTCTGACATGACAATGTCTGATGGCAGCTGGTTCCAAGTACTAATTGTGCGAAAAATTAAGAGAACAAATTTGTTCTAATTAATGTACCAGGTGATATGGGCTTATTAAGATGTAATATGTGTCGTCTGAATTGATTTAACTTGAAGGAAAGACTAATAGAAAAGAAATCATCAAACTGAATGTCAATTAAATTGTGTATAATTTTCAAAATAAGAATTAAGTCGTATTTAATCCATCGAATTTCCAAAGTATCTAAATTGAAGAAACTGAGACTATGGTATAACTATCTTATTTAATATTAAGTCTCCTGCATACTAATCTCGTGAATGTTGCCTGAACAGATTCGATTTTTTTGATATCACCAACTTGATATGGCATCCATGCACTAACATTGTATTTAAGTATTGAAGGTACGTACAATTTGAAGAAGTCAATAAAGAAGTATGGATTCCTAAAACTAATGATATAATAAGGATTATGTTTCAAATAATTATTTGAAACATATTATGAAAATCTATTATTTTATTTTCTAAAACTATATTTAACAGCAAAGCATATCTACAATCTAAATTGATAACTCTTAAATTAAATCTAGAAAACTAAAGCAAAAATATTTTACAATAATTTCAAAAATACACTTTAATAAAATAAAGTAGCATAGTTTAATTTATTAGATCCTCATCACTGCAGTAAATTCTAAGGATAAACATATAAAATTTACGTTAAAGATTAAAATAAAACAAAATAGTGTCTCGTTTGAAATCAAATGATCAGATAAATCCAATTATCTTTCAATTATTTTTTGTCAAAACTTTGAAAGTTCGCAAACTGAAAGTGAATTCTTTACAGCTTATTTATTATTTGTTTACATTTAATTATAGATAGGAATTTTTAGTACAAGTTTAATCATACTGCAGAGTATTACAATTTATCTTATATATTAGAAGTTGGCCAAGATACTTGATAAACTCATCCAGTATTGCATTATGAATCATAATGCTTGGTGGTTGAAGGTGCTGGGGACTCGCTTTAAGAGTTTATTCGGCCAAAAATTAACTTTGAAAGTTTATTCATTGATATAAATTGTATTGTTCAACAAAATATTTATTAAGTAATTTTATAGAGCTTAATATTACCTAATCAGTTGTTCACGCTATCGTTAAAACTGCAATAATTAGTTTGAACCTATATTGCATTTGGTTTAATTATTAAAGTTTAATAAATTTGATGTTTGTAAAACAAAGTCCAAATGTTTGATGTTAACTTGTTCAATTGAATGTATTTTATTAGAAGCATTAAAGTTTGTGAAAGTCATAAATTAATAGTTTATAGCAGACAGAGAGTAATGTAACAACCGTACTAAACAGCTGGAGTTTTTGCAAAATTTATCAGTTAACTTTAAATGAAATTAAAAGAAGATTATATCAAGAGTCAGTCTTAATCGATGCTTTTCAGTGGAACTCTTAAGAAAAGTTTAAAAAAGTTGTCAAGGAAAAACACCATCTGATAAATCTTATTAATTTCTATTTTTACTTAAACTGTAAATGTTTATTAATCAAATAGCGAATCTAAAAACATTGTTGTGTTGCTTTCAAACAAGAATAATTTCAACTTTTAGTAATTTATTTTTGATATTTAAACAGCTGATGAAAATTAATGATGAATCTTCAAGTTTTATCTAGTGTAGTTTTTATTAGTGTTGAAACTTTACTTTATTCTGGATCTTTTTATGGGTGGTCTTCTCTTCAACCAGTACTTGTCAATGAAGGCTACTTCTCTGATGGTTGCCATGCCAACAAGACAACTGAAGTCTGTGACTCTCAAATAGAACAATTAAATTTCCTTTTTACAATTATATCTTCTATTGGTCCAATTTTTTCAATCATTGCTGGGCTAATTTTAGATCGTTTTGGTTGTTGGGTTGCTAGGTCACTAATTATGTTGATATTAGCAACAGGTTCACTTACTACTGCAAGTTCTACTCCACAAACGTCATGGATTCTTTTCTTGTCATTTGCATTATGTAATGTTGGTGGCCTGAGTTTACTCACTGTTAATTTAAGTATTGGAAATTTGTTACCAAGACATCGTTCACTGATTGTGACGTTGGTTAGCGGCGCTTTTGATTCTTCATCACTCATTTACTTGCTTATTAGTGAAATTTATAAGACAGGAGTTGATTTCGGTTTAATGATGTACATTTATAGTTCTGGTGTTCTTTTATGTTTTCTACAAACTTTTTTCATAACTCCTAAAAGGACTGCACCTCATGTACTGCCTGACAATTATGTATATGGTTACAAGGAGCTTTCTTGCTACAAGAAAACAGATGAAGAAATACAATCAACTTCTTCATTCGATGAGTTTAAAGATGAAGATGATGAGAACCCTGATAACAAGCCCTTGCGTTACTACATGTGTCAGTTGTTCACCTACACTGGTATCATTCATTACTGTTTCAGTAATTTCGTTGTGACGTTTTTTATGGGAACTTTTAACAGCTGGATTATAACTAAAGTAAGTGAAGATAATGTTGAGACATACACAACAGTGTTTGGAGCAACTCAAGGGCTAGGAATACTCTTTTCACCTTTATGTGGGCTTTTTGTGGACCATTTACGAAAGATTTTTGCTAAAACACTTGGTTCAAACACAGCTGATCTCAAAGCAATAACTTATCTTCTTTTCATTCAAGATTTTGTAATTATTATCAAGTTAAGTTTATGTTTAGTTTCAAACTCCCAGCTACAATTTATAACTATGGCATTACAATTGATTAATCGAGCATTATGCTACTCATCAGTAAGCGCATTTGCAAATATTGTTTACCCCAGCAAACACTTTGGTTTCATATATGGAATGACTGAGGCTATTGGAGGTATAACACTTATCTTGCAGTATCCAGTAGTTTTGTTGGTGTCACGTAGTTTGAATGGCAATTTTGATGCTGTTAATGGAGTGTTATTGGGCTTGGGCTGTGTTGCTTTAACTCATCCTTGCTACTTGATGTATTTGATTAGAAAGAAAACAAACAAAAGGAACAAAGTTGTCAGTACAATTGTAACAACGAGCAGTCGTTTGTAAAAAAATGTTTTTCAACTTTTTACAGCAACTAAAAATTTTAGTTTTTATGAAGAGCTTTTTACCGATATTCAAATTTTCTATTCTACTTTTTGACAGAAATCTATTTTGATTTACAACATTGTCAATGACTTTAATTCTTATTTTTTAATAACTAAACCTGTTTTAATCCTTTGATTTTTGAAACTTGAATTTATTACTTCTTGAAATTTAACGAAATTAGAATATCTTTTCATGAAAGTAAACTAGTAATAAGCCACTAGCCAATTTTACTGATTGATTGTAAGCAATATATCTGAAATTTATTAAGATTTTCCTTTCTAGTATCAATGTTAATATTTATTAAAATTAAATTCAAACTCTTTGTGTAATAATTATTACTTCACAAGTTTTAATGAAAAACTATTTGAAGTTAAATTTAGATGAATTTTCATCTGAAACTGATTCAAATCTTCTTTTAATCTTCAATCGAGTCTTAAAACTTCTTCTAATTTGTAGCCATCATGATTTATGTCTTTCTTTAAGTAGCAAGATGGGAGATGTTCGCTGATTTGCTGGTTGAATCTACATCACAAATACTCAAAGACATTAGATTCTAATTGATTCAATTCATCTGCTTAGCTTTAAGATCTTCAATTTTTAATGATTCCAGTTTATTAGAGAAGACATCATTGATAATTGGATCATTTAGTGAAAATGATCTTACATTTGATGTAATCTTCACACTTGATCTTTTACTATAAAAATATCATTTTCATAAAACTGTCCAAATTAAACCTTCTTCTTTCGATGATCAAGTCAGATGTTTCTTTGTAGTTTTGTTAATTACTTTTATTCGTAAACTACTGGCTAAGTCGAAATAAGAAGCAAATAAACAGATTTGTTTGAAATGTTTTTATTAGTTGAGTAATTTCTACTTGATTGCTTCTCAACGTAACAGTATTCTCCTAGTGTCTAGTTTACAACAAATATTTGTGGCACAAAACCAACAATAGACCAATTTAACCCTATCTACTTTCCGCTATTCAATCATTCACCATTTTAAAGCAGTTTCTCTAAAAACTTGACAACAATTTATAAATTTTCATGAATTTTATGTAAAGTCTTAACACCAAACTAATAATTTTAATCATTCATTATTAATTAGTTGTTCTCATTATCAGGGCTTCAACCTCTATTTTTTATGAACTTTTCAATTTTAATCTTTGTATTTTGTAACAATAAACGCATGAGAAGAAAAACTATAATCAAATTCTAAAAACTTAAATATATTTCAATAAATGCAGTTACCTAGATGTTTTAGATAATAAAAAATTAAAATTTCACGATTATAGTTATCCTATAGATAAACTTTTGTTGTATACTTCAGATAATCTCCAAAAATCTATTGATAAGATTGTGAAACATCTTATCAGCTTATAAAGCTAACATCTTATTAAATTTGTTGCTTCTTCTTTAAAGCAATTAAAGGTTAGTTGGGTCAATTTAGTAGCTTGACATACGAAAACTTGTTGGCACAAAGCATTAAGTCATGAACACCAAATAAAAAAAACTTGACTTTAAAGAAATTTTGGTTATTACAAGTCTATTTATATAAAAAATTCTTAATAATCTTTAATTTCTTTTGCTTATTTTTGAAAAATATAGATAGCTTTTGTAAAACTACTTTAAAACTTTTTACAAATGAAGTCATACTCATAGAAATTTGATATTATATAATACATTCCTTTTAGAAAGTAAAACTTATCAAAATAAAAGTTTAAAGTTTGATTCAGCTGAGAGAAAATGTTTTGTACTTTGTTCAGTTTCTACGAATTGTTTTTAAGTTGAATATTTTATTCTTTCTCTTAGAAATTTATTTACTTTTAAAATTATTTGATTTCTGTTTTCATCTAAAATTTTTATTCATTTACTTAAAATCATGTTTTGCTGAATAGAGATTTTAGAGGTCGTTTGAGTGATTTAAATTGCTTAAATATTAGTTATGCTTTGACAAATGTTTTTAAATTTTCATCAATTAAAATCTAGAATTTAATAAAGAGACAGGCTTGTAATCAAATGCTAACATGGTATCTTTTCTTATTAACATACTTAACTTTTAAATCAGAGTTAATATAAACTTCAATTGCAGTAAATTTATTTTCTGTTTTGAAATGTTTTTGAAAAACAAAAAGCCATTTTAGAACTTGTAACCATTTAAGTGCTTGTTAGAAGTAGATACTAAGTTACGATTAGATAACAAAGTTATAAGCTTGAATTTTTAGGTCATATTTTGTTTATTTATATTATTTTATATCAGTTTACACAATTTTTTATTTTTTGTTTAATTTAAAAATATCTCTTTGATTAAATCTTAAATTGAAATAAATAAATTATTTTTTATAAATATATTTTTTTTTAATTTAGTAACAAATTTATGACTTTTAGTAATTTTGAAAAATTGTTGTAACTAATTTTGTAAATATTTAGTGCAAGTATGCCAGGTTAACAATTGTTTGTAAACTTTCTGTTTTCAAACTTCGTGGTTGTTTCGAAATATTAATAATTTGAATGTTTAAGAATTTCAAAATACAATTTTTACATCATTTTTGAAGATTTTTTTATATATTTTAAGTATCATTTAAGCTACAATAATTTTATGTATTTTGATTAATGTGATCAGAAATTGATCTGATAAATAACTTAATTGTCAATCAAATAATAAATCAACTTTCTTCACATTTTTTAGTAACTTTTCAATTTCTGAATCTGCTTTGAAATGGAGATAAAACCAAGAGTTTGTCACTTGAAAAGAACAGAAAGTGGTTATGGCTTTCATTTATATGGAGCCAAGCACTCTTCAGGACATATCATCAAGAAAGTAGAAGAATCAGGTGTAGCAGCACTTGCTGGTATGAAAGCTGGTGATAAAATTATTGCTGTAAATGGTGACAATGTTGAAGAACTAACTCATATGGATGTGAGTCACTAATACTTTGTTTATTTAACACGAAAGTTTGTTATTTTAATTCTATTCTCATAAACCAGTGACTCTGATTCATTAGAAACTGATTGGTTAGCACCCTGACTTGTAAGAATTTTCCTACCAACAACATTAAGTCAACAAAATTATTTTACAATCAAGTACTTCTGTTAGATGGTGCTGAGACCCTTCTAAAACAAAACAAAATTTCAAAATCTCTATTTTTAGTGATATAAGATACTAGCAATAGAAAATATTAAGCAACAATTATATAAATTAGTCAATTTAGCTCCTTGACTTGTAAAAACTCCTCGACCACCAACATCAAGTCAATAATAACTTGTCTTACAAACAAATCTTGTGTTTGGTTGTTGAAGGTGCTGAAGACTCACTTGCTTCTAGCACCTTGACTTGTAAAACCTCCTAGACCAACAACACCAGGTCAATAATAACTTGTCTTACAAACAAATCTTGTGGTTGGTCGTTGAAGGTGCTGAAGACTCGCTTGCTTCTAGCACCTTGACTTGTAAAACCTCCTAGACCAACAACACCAGGTCAATAATAACTTGTCTTACAAACAAATCTTGTGCTTGGTGGTTGAAGATGCTGAAGACTCACTTGCTTCTAGCACCTTGACTTGTAAAAACTCCTCGACTAACAACATCAAGTCAATAATAACTTGTCTTACAAACAAATCTTATGTTTGGTTGTTGAAGGTGCTGATGACTTACTTGCTTCTAGCACCTTGACTTGTAAAAACTCCTTAACCAACAACATCAAGTCAATAATAACTTGTCTTACAAACAAATCTTGTGCTTGGTTGTTGAAGGTGCTGAAGACTCACTTGCTTCTAGCACCTTGACTTGTAAAAACTCCTCGACCACCAACACCAAGTCAATAATAACTTGTCTTACAAACAAATCTTGTGTTTGGTCGTTGAAGGTGCTGAAGACTCACTTGCTTCTAGCACCTTGACTTGTAAAAACTCCTCGACCAACAACACCAAGTCAATAATAACTTGTCTTACAAACAAATCTTGTGATTAGTTGTTGAAGGTGCTGAAGACTCGCTTGCTTCTAGCACCTTAACTTGTAAAAACT
The DNA here is from genome assembly GCA_034620365.1 of Pegea sp. RAD2-039. NCBI lineage: Eukaryota > Metazoa > Chordata > Thaliacea > Salpida > Salpidae > Pegea > Pegea sp. RAD2-039. The sequence continues at coordinate 275,380 of JAQGEQ010000344.1, forward strand.
CCTCGACCACCAACACCAAGTCAATAATAACTTGTCTTACAAACAAATCTTGTGCTTGGTTGTTGAAGGTGCTGAAGACTCACTTGCTTCTAGCACCTTGACTTGTAAAAACTCCTCGACCACCAACACCAAGTCAATAATAACTTGTCTTACAAACAAATCTTGTGTTTGGTCGTTGAAGGTGCTGAAGACTCACTTGCTTCTAGCACCTTGACTTGTAAAAACTCCTCGACCAACAACTCCAAGTCAATAATAACTTGTCTTACAAACAAATCTTGTGATTAGTTGTTGAAGGTGCTGAAGACTCGCTTGCTTCTAACACCTTGACTCGCTCGCTTTTAATAGTTTCTAAATCATTTTTTTAATCTTAGGTTGTCGCAAAGATTAAAGAAAACAAAAATGAAACAAAGTTACTCTTGATTGATGAGGACGGCGACAAATATTGTAAAGAGCACAACATCCTCATTACAGAAGATCTACTCAAAGATCACAGCGTTGATGACGTCAGTACTTCTCTCAACCTTCATCAGTTCACTCCTATCTCGCAGACATCATCAAAAGTCACTGATGACGTCACAGACAGCGAGAAGCTTCGTCCAAAGTTGTGTAAGTTGGTTAAAGGCGAAGGAGGATACGGATTTAATTTGCACAGTGAAAAAGGATCTTCATCTAAATCTGTGTCTTTTGTCGAAGCTGGAGGAGTTGCTGATCGTGCTGGGGTTAAAGTTCACGATCGTCTCATCCAGGCTAGTTGAGTTATTGTGACGTCATCATCAAAGACGTCACGTGGTATTGATGAAGTCACATATGATTGTCATGTTGTTATAACCACTGATGATGACGTCATTTGTAAATGATGACGTCACGTGTGTTTCAGGTGAACGGGTTGAATGTTGAATCAGAGAATCATAGCCGCGTCGTTCGAAGAATCGTCGAATCTGGCGATTCAGTTGAATTGTTGTTTGTCGATAAAGAAGCTGACGCGTATTATGCTGCTTGTGACGTCACTCCCACCGTTGATCACGTCACTGGTGACGTGCCTGACAAGAAAGGTGATGACGTCATCATCACACTTTCGTCACTGAAACGCGATTGGTTGCAGCTAAAAGCGTTCCACCGCCACCACCGGAAGTAGGTGAAAGTAGCGATGTGATGACGCAATTCAGTGAAGAGATGTTCGCGATGAATCTCGACTCTTTAAAGGCGAAAGTTCAAAGTAAACGGAAGCAAGCGCCCTCTGCTGGTTGGGGAGATCGAAAAGCAATCTTCAACAACTTCTAATCTTCTTCAATTATCTTTTTATGTAAATAGCTTTCGGGAAATTCCCCAAACTGTGATTTGATTTGTCGGAATCTGTTTTCTTCATATTAGGTGCTCCCTCTTTTTCGCAACTTGTGATTGGCTATTGAATGCAATCTTATTTTCATTTTTTCAATTGTAAGTAAAAAGCTCGTAGAATTGAATTGCTGAATGAATGATGAAAGTTTGATTTGTTGTCACGTGATAAGATCAGGATCATTAAATAAAGATCAAGATGAGATGAAGATGAGGATGAGATGAATATGAGGATGAGATGAAGATCAGGATGAGATAAGGATCAAGATGAGATGAAGATCAGGATGAGATGAGATGAAGATGAGGATGAGATAAAGATCAGGATGAGATGAAGATCAGAATGAGATGAAGATGAGATGAAGATCAGGATGAGATGAAGATCAGGATGAGATGAAGATCAGGATGAGATGAAGATCAGGATGAGATGAGATGAATATGAGGATGAGATGAAGATCAGGATGAGATGAAGATCAGAATGAGATGAGATGAAGATGAGATGAAGATCAGAATGAGATGAAGATCAGGATGAGATGAAGATGAGATGAAGATCAGGATGAGATAAGGATCAGGATGAGATGAGATGAATATGAGGATGAGATGAAGATCAGGATGAGATGAAGATCAGGATGAGATGAAGATCAGGATGGGATGAAGATCAAGATGAGATGAAGATCAAGATGAGATGAAGATCAGGATGAGATGAGGATCAGGATGAGATGAGGATCAAGATGAGACGAAGATCACAAGATTGTAAAAGTTTGAAAAAATGACTTGAAATTTTGATTCATAGAATTATCTCATATTTTCTTGTAATTGATAATTGCTGACAAAGTAAACAAAGATAAATCATCATTACTTAGTCACGTGACTTCCATCATTTAGATGATAATAAAAACGTTTTTTTTTGAAAATTCACTAAAAAGTAAGAAATCGAATTTATTTCAATTTTCACTCAAATTTATGACAAACAAACGCAAAAGTTTACTGCAAAACAAACACAATTGTCTAGTTGTAGATTGTTTGGATTTATCGTTATTAGATATTTATTAACTTTTCAAAATTTAAACCAAGGAGAAGTTTTTTGAAGGGAATAGTTTGAGTGATAAAAAATTGACGAGTTACATTGTTTGATCAATTTATAAAACCAATGAAGCGTGCAATTGTGTTGATTTTATGAACAAATAAGCTTTCAGTAATGTTATTTCTTTTATTAAATCAGTTTATGTAAATAATTTGTCACTAAACTGTCATTTAAGGTTGTTCAAGTGCTTGAAAAGTGAACAAAACTCTTGACAAGTTTTAAACTGTTGTTGATAACTATTTGGAAATTTGTGACCAGCTGTTGTTTGCAATTTGAAAATATTGAGACAATTTATTTCGACAGTATAAAAAGAAACCGTTACAAACCCATAAACAGTTTAATTGAAAATGATTAATTGATTATTCTAATTATCATCTATTTAAAACTGATGATTCACTTCTTAAATTACAAAATCTATTTTTATTTATTAATTAAAATGTTTAAAATTTCCTAACTTAAAATAACTTTGCTTCAAATAAGTTTTTATTTATTAATTACGTTTAAATAAACTTTTTAAGTGAAGTTATTGCCTAAACCACTTTAGAGTGAATTGATATTACAGAAGTAAAACTAAATGTTGGTGATTCAGATACAATATCATCACTATTATCCTCATCAGTGGAAACTTTTCAGATCTTCTCTTATAAGAAACACAAAATTGCTGAAGTTATTCGGATGGTCAAGTCACGTGATCTTTTCGTTTCAATATTAGCTTGAAGAATAATGTTGTTTTATGAAAGAAGTTTTCTAGAGCAGATTTCCCGCTCTTTCATACTAAGAAGATATTTATAAAAAGTTGTTAGAAGATTATCTTCATTTGAAATTTTAAAGATTAATTTAAGATTCGTTGTATTTAATCTGATTTCAAGATTTTATCTAAATTTACTTCTTTTTGATATTTCGAAAATTTATGAGAAATTTGATGTTTGTAAAAGTACAGACTGAAGTCAGTTGACAAAAAACTAGTGTTTGTAAGAACTGCTCATTTGAATATAGTAGAATTCACAGAAGAAAAAGTCGTCTGAAAATTTGAATTTACAAAATAGGTTCTAATTCAATCAAAAACTTTTAGGTGGAATTTTCATTCTTTATATTTACAAGCTAAAGAGATATTAGTGAAAATATCCTACAAGTTAATCTCATACAAAAAATTACTTTTCAAAAAGTTTTAACGATTTTTAATTTCATTTCCAACAATTTGATTTTGTTTGTTCTATTAAAAATAATTTTGATTATATACTGAACTAAATACTATTTTGTAAATATCAAATTATAAACTAGTATCAATTATAAGCAGAGAATTGTAAATAAATGTTATAAAATTTGTAATAAAAAAACCTAAAATGGTTTTCAATGATTTTTAGCTCTCTAGTGCCGTTTAAAACCAGCTGATAAACATTAAATCATTCTAAAGTTTAGAATCTAAACATAAGGGCAGATAAGGATTTCGTAGCAACAGTTTCCAAGAATACTAATTGAAGTGTTTATTAATTCTTCTATTTTAGAAACGTATTTTTTAATTCTTATTATAAAATTGTATGTTTATGATAGAGGTAGGCATACAATTACTATGTGGAAATGTAAGCATTGCACTTTTGATAATTCTGATTCTTTTAAAAGTTGTGAAATTTGTTTAAAACCAAAAGTTTTTCAACCACCAAAACTACAAATTGAAGAAAAAACTGAAACAAGTAATTAATAATATACAGAAATTGCAAATTAACCATTGAATTTGGTTTTTAGATGGATTAGTTTTTAATGAAGACCATTTTTCACATGTAGATGTAATTGGTTAGTTGGTTAATTGTTTATATAAGTTGGTAATCATTTCATTTTATGTATTCTTAGATTTACCTGAATCTTCTATATTAAAAGAAGATCTGCAAACAAAAAGGTTTTTTTAAATGTTATAAGAATTTAATTTTAAGTTAGATTGTGTTTAAGATGCATTTACTTGTTTTATTCAAATAAATTGTTTAAAGTTTATTAATTTTTGATTCTTTTATTATTTGAAATTAAGATTAAAATTTAAATAAAAATTTGTTTAAAGCAATGGGGAAAAACTTTTAGAACTTTCAGATACAAAAGGTAAAACGATTTTAAATAAATATTTTCACTTTGTTTATACTTTATAACCTACTATAAATATTATAATTTTTATTTATTTATTTATCAATACTGTTTTAAGCATTAAGAAATTACAAAAATTTATGCAGAAAATTTGTTGATAAGTTTTTAAATGATTTCTTCATCTAACTTTTCAGATTTATCTTTAACACCTGCCGATATTTCTTGCAACAAATCTAATATAGAGGTTAGAGAAAGTCTTCTTCTTTTATAATCTGATTAATTTATTTATTGCATCAGTTTCAATGTTAATTTCATTATTTTTATACTAATTAAATTGTTCTTGTATACTCATTTATTTGTTTGTTTGAAATTATATTTTTTTTTTTTTTTTGTTTATTTATTTTCAGTAATTTGATTTATTGAAAGTTTATTTGAAACCAATTAGACAAGTTCATTTTGAAACAAATTTTCTATTAATTGTAATTTAACTAAATATTTAATTGGATAATTATTATGCTTTTAATGAAATTAAAACTTTGGTTTATTAACCACCAAGTTTGGTTTCTTGAAATTACAACAATCTAAATATCAAAGAAACTGATTTTCAGACAAATATGAATTCTGAAGATTCTTCTTTCAAACCTTCTCGGAAATCTCTTGGAGATCTTGGTGAAAATCGACTTCAGCAAATAATCTGGCTTCGACCTGATCAAGTTTGTTGCCATCTTATTTGACCTCTAGTAACCTTTATGTCATGTGACAGATGAGAGAAGGCAGTGAACCGTGGCAAATGATTCGCGATGATTTTCAACCATCTGACGTCACACAAGGAAACCTTGGTACTTGTTGGTGAGTCACTGATATCATCACCATCATACATACGTCACCACAAATGACGTCACAGGCTAGTATCTGTGCTGTCAATCATCTCTCAGCAGAAGAAGTTGCTTGAAAGAGTAGTTGGGAAGAGTGGAGAGGGGCGGGGTGGTCGGAAGGGTTTTTATCGTCTTCATTTCTTCATCAACGGCAAATGGACGATGGTTCATGTTGACCAGTTCTTCCCGTGTCACGTGGACCGACGGCAATTGATGTTTTCGAAAGCGCAGCGTTGTCAACTATTTGTACCCTTGATCGAAAAGGGACTAGCTAAAATCTTTGGAAGTTACGAAGCGCTCGAAGCCGGTTTCGCGATAGAAGCTCTTTCAATACTCACAGGAATGCCTTGTCAGTCGTTCAAGTTGTCACCAGGTGAGTGATGACGTCACATGACAACTAGTTGTGAGTGATGACGTCACAGATACTGATGTCGATGGAGTCGCAACGCGTTTAGAAAGCGCGCATCACGCAGGCTACTTACTAGCGACCTCTTGTGGTGACGGTGAAAGCGTCGGACTTCGACCACGTCACGCGTATAGTGTTCACGATGTACAACTTGTTACTACTTGTCATGGAAACCGCGAGTGGCTTTTGTTGCTACGAAACCCGTGGGGAGTTTGCAGCTGGTCCGGTGACTGGTCGTCGTGTTCAGTGAAGTGGAACGATAATCCTGAATTGAAAGAATGTCTCTTGCGCACCATCAAGCGATCAGATCTCTTCTGGATAAACTTTGATGACCTCAAAAAGTTTGTGTTGTCGAGGTGTTGCCAGGCAACGTGATGACGTCATCATGTTACAGATATTTCAATCGAGTTCATATTTGTAAAGTTGATGATTGGAAGACATCACATATTGATCGGATGTTTCTGCAAAGCGCGATGAGTAATGACGTCATAGCTCCTGCATCAGCTCTTTTAGTACTCAGTGAAAGTTGTGAGATTGAATTTAGTCTCTTCCAGAACATTCACCGGTCAGAAGACTCTTTTAATCATCCTGAAAAGAAACTTGAAGAAATTTTGTTGCAGAAAATCCAATGAAATTGGTGATAGTGGTTTAGTGGTTTTCAAACTTCATAAAATCAACAATTTCTATAAAATTCACAAAACTGTTGCTGCTTCGAAACGTCACGTGAGTTGATGACGTGATTGATGACGTACGATGACGTTTGTGATTGACAGGTTTCAAGATATTCCAATTGTAGTTGTGTATTAGATGCAGGATATTATCTTATCATCGGTCTGAGTTTCAATCATTGGTGCAGAAAAAAATCGAAAGGTAACTTTTCTCACATCTTCCTGATCCTCATCTCTCTGATCCTCATCTCCCTGATCCTCATCTCTCTTATCCTCATCTCTCTGATCCTCATCTCCTGATCCTCATCTCTCTGATCCTCATCTCTCTGATCCTCATCTCTCTGATCCTCATCTCTCTGATCCTCATCTCTCTGATCCTCATCTCTCTGATCCTCATCTCTCTGATCCTCATCTCTCTGATCCTCATCTCCCTGATCCTCATCTCTCTGATCCTCATCTCTCTGATCCTCATCTCCCTGATCCTCATCTCTCTGATCCTCATCTCTCTGATCCTCATCTCTCTGATCCTCATCTCCTGATCCTCATCTCCTGATCCTCATCTCCTGATCCTCATCTCTATCTTCCAGTATCCTCGAAGCCCTTCACCCTGACTATCCATTCTCGTAAACCTTATGTTCTTCAATCCTACAATTTCACAAACTCCCTCAGTGAAGTTATTTCACGTCTTGTTCTCGATTACGGATCACTTGTTCTGGTAAGTCACGTTTCTGATGACGTCACAGCCGAGAAACTTTTCGTCCAATCACAGGACAACCACAACAACATCGGTTTCTTTATTTATCGATTGAATTTGTTTGGACCTCCAATAGTTGTAGCTGTAAACGAAAACTTTAAAGAAAAGATGAATATTAGAAACAACTTTGTTACTACTAGCAACCAGTTGCGTTCAACGCGTAACACCTTTCTTACAGTTGATTGTCTTCCTCCACGTCATTTGTTAGTATGCAAATTAATTGATTATAAACACATGATTATATATTTTATTTATAGGCAGGTAATCGCGGTACTTTCCCGATTGAGTAAGTTTGGCGATGTTAATATGCAAATGAGTACAATCGTGAGACCAGCTTTTAAACCAGCAAAATGGCCGCGACCCACTAACCTTGATTGTCACCCTCGTCTTTATAAACCGATTCCATTGTGAAGTCATGCATGACCTTTAAAACCTCACAAAATTTCGACGTGAATCATAGTTTTTATAATTTGTAATTTTTTTTTACCTAACAAAGCAATTATCGCTTGGTTTGAACTGAACCAATTTTCTATTTCTTTTTTTGATATTTCAATTTTTTTGCTTTATGTCGCAGTAATAAAGTTCTTAATTATTTCTAAAGTATTTTCAAAAAAGTATTTTGGTAGTCATGAATAGTAACCTTTTTAAAAAGGAAATTGAAAACTTTAACACATAAATATTTAATAAATGTTTTCAGATTTTTTTACTTGTTCAACGGAAGTAAATCCGTTTTATAAATTTATTGCTTAATCTTCTATAGAATAAAAATCTAAAATTCAAGATTGCTGTTTGCAGAAAGCAGAACAATAAGTCTATCGCATTTGTATAAAGCAATACTACAAAGAAAAGATTAGAAATTCCAAATATTAACATTTTCGTATGAGTAGCTAATACCTGAATAGTTCTTTACCCAACGAAATATTCAAAAAGTATTACAGATAAATAAATACTTTGATAAAATAAATAAATTTCAAACTTCTGGGAAACATCATTAAGGTAAATGTTAGTGAAGTACTTGTCTGTTCAGATTCATTGAAAATAATCTAGGAACTAAAAAGAGTTTAAACTCGTTGTATTCTTCCAACTTAAGTGTTCATCAACAAAAGGAGATTACATAATTTATTTATTATCATAAATGCAAAGGAGGGTGTCTAACAGTAATTTAGAAACTGTATATAAGGTTTTAGTTTATTTTCATTGATGGTGATTTTCTTTGAATTTACTTAAACTAACTCCTTAAAGATTTCCGTATCTAGTTCACTTTTAGAACTATTTATAATTCTTTGCAATTAGTTTGATTTTTTATCTATGTTTAACATTTATCTCAACCACCTTTTAAACAAATTTTACTTTTATTTTTAAATAGGCCAGTTTTTAAATTAACACATTTTTGTTTTTGTTTAAAATATTTCTTTTGGAAATTCATAGGTTTCGTGATAATGCAAAATTCAGTGCTTCTTTAGTGTTTTTTAAATAACTTTTTTTAAACTTTACACAAAATTTTTACAAAACTTTTCAATAATTAATAACAGCTTGCTTGATAAAATCATATTTTTTATATTTTTATAAGCTATTTTAGTAAAGGTTTTTTAATTTGATACAAAATCTGATTTTATTTTAAATACTTTATTTTTGGCTCATTTAAAATTATTATTTATTTGTTGTAAAGTTGCAAAAAATTATTATTTATGATTTTATTTATTTTTGTTTTATATATTTTATATCACATTTGTTATTGTGATAACTTTTCATTTTTCAATAAAATGCTTTTTAAATGTTGTAAAAACTTATTTTAAAATTTAGTTTAGTTTTGATTTTTTAATTCTAGTTCTGTTCTAAAATACAATTTTATATGTTTAAAATGTTGTTCTATATAGATAATTTTATGATAATAATATAATAATTTTTTTAATGATACCTTCTTATAATAATTTTATTTTAATTCATTAAAAAAATTTCTTTCTAGTAATTAATGTAAACAAGATTTTAAATGAAATTTATTTGTAATAAAATCTTTTCTTTTGTGTTAAGACTTCTTGACAAACCTTTAAATATATTGAAAATTGTCTTTTAAAACTTGATATTTATAAAAAAATGTTAAAACCATTCATATTTTTATAAAAATTGTTTGATTAAAAAATACTTTTATTAATTAATAATAAACTAATCTTATTTTTGTCAATAGAATGTTTTTTATTCTTTTTGGATTTATTTTTTAGAAATGTCTGCATTTTGTGGTTCAGACTATTATACATCTCAAGAATTTGAAAGGTCTCAAAGTTCAAATGTTTATGGAAGTAGTATTCTAGAAGATTTAAGATTAGATCTTAGATCACAGATTGTTCATGCATTAGATCCAATAGTTTATACTAAAAAAGAAGTTTTTAAGATTAAAGAACCAAAAAAAAGTAGGTTGTCTCAAGCAGAACATAGCTTATATTTTCAACTAACAAAACAATTTAAAGATAAAAGCATTGATTTGTTACAATTAGACACATTTAATAAAAGACGATTTTTAAGCTACCAAAATATGACAAAAGTGTTGTTGGCTGAACAGAGAGAATTTGCAAATTATGCTTATGAGTGTGCGAAGGCAAATATTTGGTTGTATAACTATGTACCTCATTTAATTAAAAGATATGTCAACAAATGGGTTAGAAAATCCATTCAAAAAGTTTGTGGATTATATCCATTATATAAAAACTATTTTTCATTTAGTCATAATCAAGTTACAACAGATGTAAGCTTACAAGATGGAAATAATATTCTATTTATTGGCAAAGCAAGAATTTTAAAAAAGAATTTCAAAGTGATCAACTTTTATGAAAATAGAGAAGTTCCAGCAAAAGAAGATAGTTTACCTATAACTGAAGATTCAAATATTCGAATACTTGCTTCTGATTGGTCTTGTGATGTTGCTATTACCATGTCAACACTAATTGTGTTACTAGGATGTTCTTCTCTACATCCTGAAGATTGGCAAATTCCTTTCAAGGTGGAAACATTACAAGAAGGGGTGTCAGCTGGCAAAAAACTTTTGTTGTTTGATAAAGCTTTGCCTCCTAAAAAGCTAAATAGTCGTCAACATTTACAGATGTTTTTTCAAACTGTGTTAAAACAGAAGGCTTGTATTGATAAGCAAGAAGTTCTCGACAATCAGATGCATCTAAAACAGATCACTCTACCTCAACTTGATGGACTTTATGATAATTTCGGAGAAAAAGTTTACCCTAAAGAAAATGTTCAGGCTGAAAGTGAATCTGACTCTGATAATCTTGTTATTGATCTTGGTGTTGATGATGAAGTAACAAAAAAACAGCCGGAAGTCGTGAAAGATCAAGAAGAGGAACTTGAAGATATGATGACGTCATCATGTGATGTTGATAAGAGCTCGAATCAGTCTCAAATTACTTCGAATAATTTAGCAACAATGTCAAGAAACTTTCAATCAGGCACAGCTGATGTTTTAGGTCAAATTTTTGAAAATTCAGTATATAAGCAACCACCAAGCAACCAGTTGCCATACCAACCGAAGCTACAAACGCGAACTTTAGTGAACCCTGAAAATGGTAGGATGTATTTCTATCGTTTGTGGGTTCTTGGGGAGTTTCGGATCTTAATTAGAGGAGCTATTCATGGTCAAAAAAACGAAAAAAATATTCTGAATGGTGAAGCGAAAAATTTGGTTTTTAAAGCTAAGGTGGATTATCAAAGTAATCTTGGATATGAGCAATTAACATTTCAAGAACGACTTTGTGATTGGTTGATATTAAAACTTTATCCTCAACCAATAACAGTTCTTCGATATCGAATAAATCCAATCTTACAAAAAGTTCTTGAAGTTTCTAGCACTTCAGTTATTGATGTTGTTCATTCACAAATAGAAAAAGAGGTTTGTAAAATGGCAATTCGATTGTTTTATACGATCTGTAAGATGATATCATATAAGTGTTCAACTCCTTCAGATTATTTAATCTTTAAATGTAAACAAACCAATCAGATAGCAGTACGTCATCCACATGTAGCAACTGATGACGATTTAGGTTTGTATTCGATTCACAAGGATTATAGTGGCGCTGGAGGTTTTCTTGAATCAACTATTGACAATTTTGATTATATTCCACTTGGTTTTGAGAAGTCTATGAAAATGAATCATCTGCCGTTGACATTTGACTTTGAGAATAAAGTTAAAAAAAAGAATCATAAAAAGAAGAAATTTCGTAAACAGAAATAAACTTTTTCTAAATATTTTCTAATATCATGTTTTTGATTTGTAGCTACTAGTTGTTAATATATAAATATATGATGGTACCACCTGCAGTTTTAGATAAAGCTGCTGATCAGAAGAAAGATGAACAGATTTGGAAGAATATTGAAGTTTGTTTACTTCTTTGAATTATTAGAAGTTTTCTTTTAAATCTCTCATTTTATTTCTAAAAACTTTGAAACTTTTTCTGCTACTTTTTAATCAAATCTTTTCAAATTTATTTCAATTTTTATTTATTCATGAAACATATTTGAAAATAATAAGAAACGAGAATAAATCAGTTTTGAATAATCGAGATCTTGATGATGTTTGAAATTTGATGCAGTTTATGTTTTAGGAAGATTTGGGTGAAGACATCCTAAAGATGAGTGTTAATGAAATCGTAAGCAGAACCAAGTTGCTTGATAATGAGATTAATGTGAGTTTGTATGCTGACATCTAGTGGTCATTAATTTGATAATGATGTAGATTATGAGAAGTGAATCCCTAAGAATCTCACATGAATTACAATCAATGAAAGAAAAGATCAAAGAAAACGCTGAAAAGATCAAAGTGAACAAAACACTTCCTTATTTGGTATCAAACGTCATCGAGGTAATTTGATGTTTCAAATCGTGTTGATGACGTCATCAAGCGTTGATCTTTCAGTTGTTGGATGTTGATCCTGATGATCAAGCTGAAGAAGATGGAAGTAATGTAGATCTAGACTCTCAACGTAAAGGGAAGTGCGCCGTCATCAAGACCTCGACAAGACAGGTGCGCCTCAAATCTTCAATTCACTTCTCGATTCACTTCTTGATTTTCAGACTTATTTTCTTCCAATTATCGGACTTGTCGAAGCACAAGATCTCGTTCCTGGTGATTTAGTTGTAAGTGGATACATCACTTTTGAACAAGATTTATTAAAATCAACTCAGAGATGACGTCATATAGCCGTTGTGACGTCATCGAGTTGAACCGGATTTCCTAGTTTGATTTTCTAACTTCCAAACAAAATGGTTTTTTTTTAAATGCATTTTGTAGGGCGTCAACAAGGACTCGTATTTGATCCTTGAAAAGTTACCAACTGAATATGACTCGCGCGTAAAAGCGATGGAAGTTGACGAACGCCCCACGGAGCAATATTCAGACATTGGTGGACTCGATAAACAGATACAAGAGGTAAGTCAATCTCTCGACCAATCACAATTGACATCGAAGTCTTTCGCAGCTTATAGAAGCTGTCGTGTTGCCCATGACACATAAAGATCGTTTCGAAAATATCGGAATCCAACCACCAAAAGGGGTTCTTATGTATGGTCCACCTGGGACAGGGAAAACTCTACTGGCCAGGGCATGTGCTGCCCAGACTAAATCGACGTTCCTCAAGTTAGCTGGTCCACAACTGGTCCAGATGTTTATTGGAGATGGTGCCAAACTGGTCAGAGATGCTTTTGCACTTGCCAAGGAACGTAAACCTGCTATCATCTTTATTGACGAGTTAGATGCAATTGGAACAAAAAGGTAGAACGCGCGCGTTTTATGTTAATTAGAAGCAAGCGGTGTTTGTTGTAGATTTGATAGCGAGAAAGCTGGTGACCGAGAAGTACAACGAACTATGTTAGAACTTCTTAATCAACTAGATGGTTTTGAACCTAATAATGAGATAAAAGTGAGTCTTCAAATTGATGATGTAGATCAATTCAATCTCTTTTTACAACTTAATAAACATTCAAACCACTGTCAAAGTAGTTGCTAGAAGTAGCTGGTTATTCACTTGATCTAATTCAATTTATGAAGCAAGTGACTTTGTTGATCATATAAAGTTGGTTACTTCACCATTAGTGTGAAGACGGAAATAATATTTTGTATTTTTACTTCTAAGTTGACAAAATCTTTAATGAAAAAAGCCATTTTCGGTCATATTTGAATCTGTTTTGTGCAGGTGATAGCAGCTACAAATCGCGTGGATATTCTGGACCCAGCTTTACTACGATCAGGACGTCTCGATCGAAAAATCGAATTTCCTGTTCCTAATGAAGAAGCACGCGCTCGAATTCTTCAAATCCACTCACGTAACATGAGTCAGAGGTGAGTGTGACGTCATCGTCGCGCGACTACTACCATCTGTGTTGATTGTAGTCCAAATGTAAACTTTGAGGAATTGGCACGATGTACAGATGACTTTAACGGAGCTCAATTGAAAGCTGTTTGTGTGGAAGCGGTAAGTGATGAAAAGTCGTCACTAGATGTCGCTAAAATCGCGTTTGTTGCCAGGGAATGATTGCTTTACGTCGCGAAGCGGTCGAATTAGGTCATGAGGACTACATGGAAGGTATTTTGGAGGTACAAGCGAAGAAGAAAGCCAACTTACAATATTACGCTTAATATGACGTCATTAACGATGACGTCACTGTTTATTGTTTGTTGTGTTTGTTGAATAAAATCTTTCATTGTTTATTGATGATGTCACAAGTATGCAAATTAGTCATAAAAATCGGTTTATTACAAGTGCTGGTTGCTAGGCAACAAACGATGTCGACGATGACGTCGATTGAGTTTTAAAAAAGAAATTAAACAAATTTCCGCAAACTTTCGTCCAATCAAATCGAGATCTGTAAAAAATGATTAATTTAGATAAATTGAGGAAGATTAAGTGAGGGGCATGTACTTGTTGGGATAGTAAGAGGTTTGTTTGAGGGCAATATTCTTCAGTTGAAGCGCTACAAGTGACGATTCAGCGAGAAACGCCACGATACATATGCAAATGAGTCCTGATAACCAGGGTTCTTTGTAGATTAGTAATTGACTAATTGCTGATAAATACAAAAGAGTTGATGGGTAAGTAGCAAGTAGATAGAGGTAGCTAGTTGTCAAGAAGATGATCTGTTGAAGAAATTAGATGATCTGATGATGAAGATGATCTGATTAACTAACCTGCATCATCATGATCAACAGAAGAGCTAACACGAAAGAGCGATGGTTGTTAACAGCAACGCAATTGTTGATGTATAAGCAATGGTGGTCGATGTTGATGACCACAACCTCACAAATACGACAATATTTCGCATTTGATGGTTTGATGACCTACAATTACAACCAATAGTTGTGGCCCTGTCACTAGTTGGTGACCAGTAACCTCAGTAAAAGGGCAGAAGTCATTTTCTGAACAAATTCCTTTACTGATGTCTAACACGCTCAGATTCCTCTTCTGGTCTTTGTAGGTTCCTGGATCACCGAAGATCAGAAATTGGAAATGATACAAGAAGCAAGAAGAGGTTATCATCATCGATGTGAAGAGAAAAGGAGATGGCCAAACACGTGATCGGTAGTCAAAGAAAAATCACAGATGATAAAGTAAATGTCTCAAAGGATATCTGGTAACAACTTGATGAAGAAAATGAAGATGCAGTGAACAATTGCTGAAATGAAAAGACCGAGATAGATTGGATTGGGCCAACCACATACGTGGTCGATGCGGTGTTTCTGTCTGCAAATAATATTTGTAAGATTAGAGAAGTTGTCATCAAGGTGGCTGTGTTTGAAGAAGAGAGCTTTTAACAATCATTGAAGTTAATCCCTTGCAAGAGTTGATGCAGCTGATTTCCTAAAGAAACCATCAATCACTTCGTCTTGAGTACATGGAAGTACTCTCATGATTTTAGTTGAATTTTGTTAGACGAAGAGTTCATTAAGGTGGTTTGTATTTAGTGGGATTTGAACGAGGGTACATCAAATCACTAACAGCTTTTAATTTACAAGATGGTACCTGGTAATTACCAGATGCATACACAGCAAGGAAACCATAGTGAAAATTCCTGAGTGACTGTTTAGGAAGTTACAGAGGAAAAACACAAGAGACATCCAGAGAAAGGGAGCACAAAATATCGCTGTCCAAAGCACTGAAAGAAGAGAGGTAGAAGACGGAAGAATGGTTGTAGTGGTTACTTGTAGGTCCTTTAGGAGGTTGTAGGGTTGGTTGCTTCATATAACTTTGTAATTCTTTTACTAATTGTTGATGTCTAAAGAAGTTGTGTTAAAATCATGAAAATATCAAATTAGTTTCTACTTGATCGTATTTTCTTTCATGGCTAATTTCAGAGGTGTGTATCCATCATTATTTTCAATATGAGTCAAACCACAATTACTATATGATAGAAGTTGCCATGTCATCGAACTATCACCATTTTTAGCAGCAATATGAAGCAGTGTGTTGCCCTGATGATCTTGATAATCAATTGGACATCTCTAAAAATGATAATATCAACAAGAAGTCATCAAAAGATGTAAACAAACGTTTTTGTTGAGCAAATACTGAATGAGAATCTGGTTACGTTGCATATAAGCAACATATAATGAAGATTCACCTCTGACGTTTACAGAATGAGCTGTCAATGGTGTTGTCTTCTCCAAATAATTGATCATTGCTCTATAGAAAAGATCTTTAAAACATCATAACCTCATCATAACATCAACTTACATACTATTACCCATCATAGCAAACATAATACAACCTCTGCCCATCTTATCAACTAGTTCAACATCTGCTCCAGCTTCTATAAGAATTTGAACTGATTTAATAAAACCACTTCTACAAGCGTAATGCAAAGGAGTTTCATCTAAAAAAGAAGTTGATGACGTCATACGGCAAGTTGATGACGTCAACCGAAAGATCATACCAAAAGATGATTTAGCATTTGGGTCTGCTTCATGTTCCAACAAAATTTGAATAATAGTCACGTGATTCCTGATACAAGCAGAATGTAGAGGTGAAATCTCATTCCAACCCTTGAAATAAATCATTGAAATATTTCTCAATTCTCAAATATCTTCACAAACTTTCGCTTTCACCAATTCTTTGTTTTCTTTCAACATTTCTTCACATTTTTGCCAATTATTCATTTCAACAATTTTATGAATTGAAGATTGAGATAAAGATGGCGGAGGAGGAGGAACAGATGTAAAGACAAACCCCTCAGGCATGACTTGCTTCGGATATGACATCACTTCAATTACTTCATTTCTTCAAAAATATTTTTTAAGAAATCTGTAAATTACAAACAAAATATAATTTTCTGATTAAAACAAAAGAATTCTTTGAAAAAGATGATACATCAAAAATATAAAACTTTTTCAAATTGAAAATAAAAATTCAGAAGAAATTGAAATATTTATATACTTTAAGAATAATTATCATTTATAAAAATGTAATCTTCAATTTTTAACATTTCAATTTCTTTAATTTAATTAATCAAAATTCTAATGTAATAGAAAAAGTTTAATTTATTTAATAACTTAATTGATATAAAAAAAGCTTAATATAAATAAATAATTTACAAAAATCTAAACAAAAAACTGAGATATTTTGAAACTGTAGGAAATTTAAAATCGCTAATTTGATTTCCGATTTTATTGCTAATTACTGACTAAAATGGCTTTTAGCACTTTAAAATCGTAAATCAAAACAAACCAAAAAACTGTCATTACACATTTTTGTTCAAAAAAACGTTTTTTGCAAAACACTTTAATATTTCTAATTGAATTAACTTTTTATTTTCAAATCTAAATTATTTAATCAACTTAAAGAAACTTTTAACAAGTTTTATAAATTTTAAAGTTAGTTACACGCTTAATTATATTTATACCTTATACTGTTAAAGTAGTCGTTTTAATAAAAAACAGTTTAGATGACTAGTTTGACTAAAAAACGCTTTCGGTAAAATCGATTTTCAGATAATTAATCTGATTCCCATCAATTAAATAAAAGTTATATCGTTCAAAAGCAGAATAAGTAGTTTTACGATTTACTACAAGTAAAAGTTGCCAACAAAAAGGCGTAATAGACTACCTGCTGCAATTGATGAAAAAGCCAGATGATGAATAAAAACATTTTATAAAATGCATATGTCTTTCGTAAAAGATAATTTGTTTGATCAAAAAGATCTATGAGACTAAAAGAACTTTATACAGAGAAAAAAGATACAATTAATAGTTAAAGCCAAAACTTAGCAGCTAAACTATAGATTATCTACTCAGCACAAAACCAACAAACCCAAAAAGTAAAAGAACAAATTAGAAAGCAACAATTTCTTAACTTTTTTTAAAAGGCCATAATTATAAAATTATAATTGGAACAAAAAACTGATGGTTAAATTCTTGAAGACTTTTAAGGATATTTACAACTATTATTGTGTGTGCAACTATTCAGAGTTTGCTGAAAGCCTTATCACAGAAAACTTAAATTTGTTTTATTTCTATTACAAAATGGATTCAAACAATATCGTTTTTAGTCGAACAAGTCGCCCATAAAACTGAAGAATTATTAGAAATTAATTAATTGTTAAACCAAGTTTAATGAATTAAATTCACTAAATTTTGCATGAATCAAAAAACCAATTTTTATTTCTTATTTTTTAAAATAATCAGTTTTCAAAATCTTTTTAGATTATACGAAAGTAAAATTAAGATTTAAAGTTTAATTTAATCCAAGTTTTAAATCCTTTTCAAACTAAGGTTTTACAAAAAATGTAATTCTTACTTTAATGTGTTACCAGTTTAAATGGAAAATTTAACTATTCAATGTGTCATTTCCGGGAAAATTTAAAAACAAACCTTCATATTAATCTAGGTGATATTTGTGGCACAATACGCAGAACTCTTTAAAATTATTTCTGCTTCAAGATAATAAATAGATCTTATTGAGTTTGAAAATTATTATTTCAAAATTAAACTGAATCAATTCATTATGATTGTGAAAATAAAATCAATTTAAAAATAAGGATCTAAATTTAAGAAAATAAAGATAAAAAATATAAAAAAGTGTTATTTCATTTTTAAATTATCTGTCAGTTGATGATTGAGAAGTTAAATAAGTTCTTTAAATTGACTTTGCTTCTTATTACTTCACTTGATAGTTCAATCTAAAGTTTTTTAATTATTATAAATAATCAAATATTTTTCAAATATTTTAAACTTAAAAACAAATTTGAATATTATTTTATAGAAAACGATAATTCTTATAATAAATTGGAATTTAATTTTTTTAATTTTTTTGAATTTAAATTCTTTGAACATCAAATTAGATCTTATTCTTTTTCTAAAAAGTTTTTATTTGAAAAAGTAGAAAATCTAAAAAGAAAATTTCCTAAAATCAAAAAAAGTTGAAAGAAATGAGTGAAGATGAAGATGCTAGTAACATCCTTGAGACTTCCAAATCTCTCCGTTACTGATCAGTTCCCATCCTTTCATCATTTCTTGCTCAATATCAACTTTCCGGTTTTTGATATTTCCCCACAGATGACGAATAAAGACTTTTTCGAGATCATCTCCTCCGAAGAGTCGTGTGTAAAGTTGGAAATCAGATCGCTGAGAATAAGGAGCAGGCTGCAAAATAAAGATCTTCGTCAGGAAGACTTTCAACAGATCATCAAAGATACATACAAAGATCTTTGTTGCTCCATCTTCCAACTTTTTTCTCATCAATCCAGTTATAAGGACATCATCGAGATGAATCAAAGATACTTGTGAAGAGACTTGATATAAACGAGCAGCCAATGAAGTGGGCATCAAATAAAGACCACCTCGACAGTAAGCTGGCCAGTATTTACCCGAATAAGATTGATTTGAAATAAACCATTTACTGGTCGGATCACGAACAGGTTTATCTAGCTCCTTGTAACTATAGAAACAGACGATTGGCAATTGTTCGTAACATGGTCGTGCCCTAGATTCTTCAACTGATGACGTCACACTCATAAAATGCACGTAAGTGGCCAGGTTGAATGGATTGATGATGACGTCATCGTCGCACGATGTAAACAGCCAATGAGGATGCAGAAAGTTAGAAGCCCACTGCAAACTTGCAGTTACTTTTATTCCGAGGTTTCTGCAATCACAAGTGATGATGTCATCGACACTTTCATTACGTCACAACTCACTTAGAAGAGTCTTCTTCACTTATTTGCAACAAATCACCATAGTGACGAGCTTCTTCTTCGATTTGAATCGCGCGTAACAAACGCTCTTTCTCTTTACCACCGGTCCCCATCACAAACACTACTTCATGTCGACACGCGCCCCCAATACCCTTCACGCCGCCCCAAGTCTTTCGAATCACTTCTCGTCGTTCTTTGTTGTCAATCGCGCTTTTGATGAAGTGTACAATTGTCAGCACCGGACTTTCCGCTATCAACAAACACAGCGTTGTCATGACAACACGACGAAAACGCTTCGTCAATAGCAAGCAATTGGTTTGTTGGCTGATCACCCTGAATGGGTTTTTTAATTGAAATAGATTTTAGTAAACATTTCTATTTATTCTTTTATATTCTGAGTTTTAATTTTTAATCAAATCTGATTCAACATTTTTGTGAAATGATTTTTAGTGTATCAACACAAAACCTTTCTCTACTCAACTTTTAAAAATCTAATTTATTTTCCCCTCAAAATCCTGGAATTTGAAGATAAGGTCACTGAAAAAGCTGATAAATATCAGACTAGTTGCTGCTTATAAATTTACTGTTAATCATTTCTTACAAATAATTAAACTTAAATAACTGGAATAAAAATGGAATTAAGAAATTATAAATTGAAAGAAAACTTACCAGCATTGATGCCACAAGTTAAACTTTCTAATCTTCGCATTACGTTTACTGGTTGATGAATGAAAGAGATTATGGGGTTTTTCGAAGCTGGCTTCGACGTGAATTTTAATTTTTTTTCATTTTTTGGTTGAAACGTGATATCTATGTCTCTGCATTTTAAAGCTGAAAGACAATTTATTTTAGAATTAATAAATTTATAATTTATTCTGTTAATTTATTCCAAATTTTTAGTATCTATAAAATACTAGGATAAATTTGATTTCTAAAACATCTTTTTATTTTTAAAAAATCGACATAAATTTTCAACAAACTTTTATTGAAGTTAATTTCATTTCTAAATTTGATTTTATTTTCTTCGAAACTGTCTTCCCAATCTCTTTCTTTTGAAGGAAACTTTGTTTTTGTCAACGTCAAGAAGACAAAAAAAATAAAAAAAAACGAAAAGATTAAAATTCGTCGAAAATGGGAACTCATCAAATTTGACAATATTTTGAAATTTATTTACTTTTAGATTATCTGAAAATAAAATCTTGTATGAGATCGTTTCAATAATTTTAAAATTTGATTTTTTGAACTCTTTTAGGAGTAGGTTCTCATAAATATTTATAAATAAATAAGATCTTTAAAAAAAATCATAAAAAATTGCCTCACTTCAAAAATATCACTTTTGGTGGCTTATTTTTAAAGGTTTTTAAACAAACTTAATTTTCTTTTTTTTACTTAAAAGAAATCTTCAAAAATCAATAAATTTTTGAGTTTTCAATATTTTTATGCTACAAATATCTTTACAAATACTGTTTTCTACACCCTCCTTCAACTCTACTGAGTTTCTTTATTTTTCTGCGACCGCAGCGTGATGACGTCATGACTTATCCAGCAGTACCACTTCAAATTCAATTGATATAAAAATTACTTCTACATTTAGGAAATTTATTCACTATAAGCAAGAACATAATTTTTATACACAAAAGTAATAATAATATTATATAAAATATATTTATCATAAATTTTATTCACAAAGAAATTGAGTTGATTATATTTCTTAAATTTATTTTGTTTAAAAAGAAAAATTGATGTTTTTCATTTTTATAAGATATTCAATAACAACTTTTGTTCAAATCATATCAATTTTTTTGATAAAATAATAATTACATCAAAAAACCAACTAATATTTGAATCTCAGAAATTTTTATGAGAAAACAAAGAAATTGTTTTGAGATTTCAGAAAATTACAAAATTTCTTCCAGTGTTCTCTTTTTGAAAAAAAAAAAGTTTAAATTTAAATTACCTTCTTGATTATTCTAGCAGTCGTTTAAAATCAACTTTAATTAAGTCATCAACATTATTTGAAAAGTCAGAAACTAACAGCTGTTGTTGATTCTAGCATATAAGATAGACTTTAACATTCTAGTTTCGATCAGTAAACAGCTAGTACAAAGAAGAGAGGAAAAGGAGAGAAGAAAGGAAAAAGTTTTGCTTCTGAATTTATAGATATTCAAATATTCATAAAAACTTCAATTGTGTATAACTCACTCTAAAATGTAACTTCCAGCTTGATGTTATTCATGATTAAATCTTTTATTTAAATTACTCAGTGAAATTACTACATATGTCACCAAATAAAAATGATGAAAAGATGTTGAATAAAACACAACATGTTTAGTCTACACAACAGATGCACTGTTCAAACAAACTAGACAAATTCTGATTTGCTTAACAAAATAAACTGACAATCAGAAAAAAATCTTTTTTACATTTATTGAAACTAATTAAATTATTAATTACCTAATTTATGTTGAATAAATATCATTCATCAAATGACTTATTCTTATCTAATATAATTATTACAAATAAAGTTAGTTTTCAAGTTCTTAAGTCATATAAATACTTTGAAAAGAAATATCCATTCATAATTACAATAAGTTTATTAAATAAACTTGAAATGATTAAACTGATAAAAATAATTTTGAAAGCATCAAGGTAAGTTAGGGTCAATAAAATTTCTTGAATAAAATTACTAAAGCAAAAAAAGTAGTCAATGGATCAATAATAACTTTTCTTACAAACAAATCTTGTGTTTGGTGGTTGAAGGTGCTGAAGACTCACTTGCTTCTAACACCTTGACTTGTAAAAACTCCTCGACCACCAACACCAAGTTAATAATAACTTGTCTTACAAACAAAACTTGTGCTTGGTGGTTGAAGGTGCTGAAGACTCGCTTGCTTCTAGCAGCTTGACTTGTAAAAACTCCTCGACCAACAACACCAAGTCAATAATAACTTGTCTTACAAACAAATCTTGTGCTTGGTGGTTGAAGGTGCTGAAGACTCACTTACTTCTAGCAGCTTGAATTGTAAAAACTCCTCGACCACCAACATCAAGTCAATAATAACTTGTCTTACAAACAAATCTTGTATTGGGTGGTCGAAAGTGCTGAAGACTCACTTGCTTCTAGCACCTTGACTTGTAAAAACTCCTCGACCAACAACACCAAGTTAATAATAACTTGCCTTACAAACAAATCTTGTGTTTGGTTGTTGAAGGTGCCGAAGACTCACTTGCTTCTAGCACCTTGACTTGTAAAAACTCCTCGACCAACAACACCAAGTTAATAATAACTTGTCTTACAAACAAATCTTGTGATTGGTTGTTGAAAGTGCTGAAGACTCACTTGCTTCTAGCACCTTGACTTGTAAAAACTCCTCGACCAACAACACCAAGTCAATAATAACTTGTCTTACAAACAAATCTTGTGCTTGGTGGTTGAAGGTGCTGAAGACTCACTTACTTCTAGCAGCTTGAATTGTAAAAACTCCTCGACCACCAACATCAAGTCAATAATAACTTGCCTTACAAACAAATCTTGTGTTTGGTTGTTGAAGGTGCCGAAGACTCACTTGCTTCTAGCACCTTGACTTGTAAAAACTCCTCGACCAACAACACCAAGTTAATAATAACTTGTCTTACAAACAAATCTTGTGATTGGTTGTTGAAATTGTTGAAGACTCGCTTGCTTCTAGCACCTTGACTTGTAAAAACTCCTCGACCACCAACACCAAGTCAATAATAACTTGTCTTACAAACAAATCTTGTGCTTGGTGGTTGAAGGTGTTGAAGACTCACTTGCTTCTAGCACCTTGACTTGTAAAAACTCCTCGACCAACAACCCCAAGTCAATAATAACTTGTCTTACAAACAAATCTTGTGTTTGGTTGTTGAAGGTGCTGAAGACTCACTTGCTTCTAGCACCTTGACTTGTAAAAACTCCTCGACCAACAACACCAAGTCAATAATAACTTGTCTTACAAACAAATCTTGTGTTTGGTGGTTGAAGGTGCTGAAGACTCACCTGCTTCTAGCACCTTGACTTGTAAAAACTCCTCGACCAACAACACCAAGTTAATAATAACTTGTCTTACAAACAAATCTTGTGATTGGTTGTTGAAATTGTTGAAGACTCGCTTGCTTCTAGCACCTTGACTTGTAAAAACTCCTCGACCACCAACACCAAGTCAATAATAACTTGTCTTACAAACAAATCTTGTGCTTGGTGGTTGAAGGTGTTGAAGACTCAATTGCTTCTAACACCTTGACTTGCAAAAACTCCTCGACCACCAACACCAAGTCAATAATAACTTGTCTTACAAACAAATCTTGTGCTTGGTGGTTGAAGGTGCTGAAGACTCACTTACTTCTAGCAGCTTGAATTGTAAAAACTCCTCGACCACCAACATCAAGTCAATAATAACTTGCCTTACAAACAAATCTTGTGTTTGGTTGTTGAAGGTGCCGAAGACTCACTTGCTTCTAGCACCTTGACTTGTAAAAACTCCTCGACCAACAACACCAAGTTAATAATAACTTGTCTTACAAACAAATCTTGTGATTGGTTGTTGAAATTGTTGAAGACTCGCTTGCTTCTAGCACCTTGACTTGTAAAAACTCCTCGACCACCAACACCAAGTCAATAATAACTTGTCTTACAAACAAATCTTGTGCTTGGTGGTTGAAGGTGTTGAAGACTCAATTGCTTCTAGCACCTTGACTTGTAAAAATTCCTCGACCAACAACACCAAGTCAATAATAACTTGTCTTACAAACAAATCTTGTGTTTGGAGGTTGAAGGTGCTGAAGACTCACTTGCTTCTAGCACCTTGACTTGTATAAACTCCTCGACCAACAACACCAAGTCAATAATAACTTGTCTTACAAACAAATCTTGTGTTTGGTGGTTGAAGGTGCTGAAGACTCACTTGTTTCTAGCACCTTGACTTGTAAAAACTCCTCGACCAACAACACCAAGTTAATAATAACTTGTCTTACAAACAAATCTTGTGATTGGTTGTTGAAATTGTTGAAGACTCGCTTGCTTCTAGCACCTTGACTTGTAAAAACTCCTCGACCACCAACACCAAGTCAATAATAACTTGTCTTACAAACAAATCTTGTGCTTGGTGGTTGAAGGTGTTGAAGACTCAATTGCTTCTAGCACCTTGACTTGTAAAAATTCCTCGACCAACAACACCAAGTCAATAATAACTTGTCTTACAAACAAATCTTGTGTTTGGAGGTTGAAGGTGCTGAAGACTCACTTGCTTCTAGCACGTTGACTTGTAAAAACTCCTCGACCAACAACACCAAGTCAATAATAACTTGTCTTACAAACAAATCTTGTGTTTGGAGGTTGAAGGTGCTGAAGACTCACTTGTTTCTAGCACCTTGACTTGTAAAAACTCCTCGACCAACAACACCAAGTCAATAATAACTTGTCTTACAAACAAATCTTGTGTTTGGAGGTTGAAGGTGCTGAAGACTCGCTTGCTTCTAGCACCTTGACTTGTATAAACTCCTCGACCAACAACACCAAGTCAATAATAACTTGTCTTACAAACAAATCTTGTGTTTGGAGGTTGAAGGTGCTGAAGACTCACTTGTTTCTAGCACCTTGACTTGTAAAAACTCCTCGACCAACAACACCAAGTCAATAATAACTTGTCTTACAAACAAATCTTGTGTTTGGAGGTTGAAGGTGCTGAAGACTCACTTGTTTCTAGCACCTTGACTTGTAAAAACTCCTCGACCAACAACACCAAGTCAATAATAACTTGTCTTACAAACAAATCTTGTGTTTGAAGACTCGCTTGCTTCTATCATGAGGATGGTCTCACTTAATCTTCATGAATTTAAGTGATTCCAACCAACTAATTGATGTTTTATAGATATTTTTAGTGTTTCAAACTAACAATTTGTAATTTTGTAACATCATTCAATTCAATAAATCGAAAAATATTTTTTAGTTCATCAACATCTTATCTCAGAAATTCTTGCTCCGAAGTGATGACGTCACAAAGTTTGAAGAAAATATTTTATTACGATGATGAGCGGTGATGACGTCATATACACGTGGATATCACCCTAACCAATAACGACCCAACAAAAACGCGACGATGACGTCATAAAGGCGGACAGAAAGAGGGTGAAAAAATCAGGGCGAGAAAGGCACATCTCCCTTCTTCTCCGCTTTCTTGATGATGTCATGAAGACGCGCGATTTTCATCGATTCGTAAGAAGTTGATTGCAGCACGGAGAGACGTTGGTTACGGTTGCCTAGCAACATCAGCTGGGAAGCGTCGAGTTGATCGGGAAGTCCGTTGCTAAGAGATTTGATCTTGGAGTCGTAACTACAGAGAGGAAGATGTTTAGAGGGTTTGGGAGGTTTGGGCAACTTACTATTGAGTAAGGGTAAGGACGTCAGAAGCGCGGATGACGCGAAAGTCGACGAGATTGACGAAGTGGAGGATGAGGTTTCGACGGAGGTTGAGTTGATGAATCCGTTGATGATGTCGGTCCACAAAGAGCCGACAAGATGAAGGCATCTGACAATCAGCTGTACATCTGAAGATCAGATGAAGATCAAGATGAGGATTAGGTGATGAAGGTGAGGTGATGAAGATGAGGATTAGGTGATGAAGATGAAGTTCAGGTGATGAAGATTAGGTGATCAAGATGAGGATTAGGTGATGAAGATGAGGTGATGAAGATGAGGATTAGGTGATGAAGATGAAGTTCAGGTGATGAAGATCAGGTGATGAAGATGAGGATTAGGTGAGAAGTTGGTTCTAACCCAGTTTTTAAATTGAACAAATTCCACAATTTCATTAAAGTTTTCTCTCCATCATTTACATCTGTGAACTCATCTAACATCCGCTCAGTATAACATCTCAACCAATCAGGATCGTTCTCTTCTTCCGAGTCTTCATCAAACTCACAAGGTCGGATTGGTAAAGTAGTTCCACTATGAAAGTAGAGACGATTGTGTCCGGCTACAAGCAACTGATGAGCGAGATGTTAAAGACAAGTGAAGAACTGACCAGCACCATAATGTGAATTAGGATTACTGATAGTTCGACTATCATCTATATCCAACAAATTTGTTATATCATTACAATAGTAAGCAGATAACTTGCTAGCTTTTGAAACAACTGTTTCAGTGACACTAGTCCGTTTGATTGGTCCACGGCGACCATTAGCTAGCCCAGGAAGAGCGTATATGAGCTGTGGATGAAAGAAGTGAACACCAGATGGAGTTAAAGAGCAACTCACATGAGGATTACCACTAAAGGAATTATCATAACATTCATTTAAAGTAATTTCCAACAAATAATTTCCACCATTCTGTCCGGAAAACACGAAGTTGAAACGCGGATGACAGTACTTCAGATGCTACAGAACATTGTTGAGTGATGACGTCACTTGATGACGTCACACCCACCTTTACCAAGCCGTACACATTGAGACAATTGATCATACACCAAGGACAGTTCAGGTCGGTTCGGACTTCAGTTTGTTGTTGAGTGTCACTGTTGTACATGAACTGAAAGAATATTGTCGAGTGTCCATTATGGCTGTTTGACAAATTGGCCGAAGATTTTTGTTGCAAACGCCATTTTCGATACTCAACAGAATCAACAGCGCGTTTTCGCGTTTCTTGAACTTGAGCTGCAAATCAATGATGTCATTTATGGACGTCATTATCACTATCACATCACTTACTACAATTGTTGACTGCATCACCTCCAGTAGCGTCGGATCGCGGTTTGGCCGCCTTTTTCAGTTTAATCGTTCGTTTAGGTCGCGATCGCGTGACGTCATCAGCTGTTGAGGTTCGATGGCTCAAAGGTCCCAGCTCCGCACTCTCCATCCAACTGAAACGACAACAATGACGTCATTAAAACATCACGCACGTATGACGTCATCACCTCGACTGACTCGAGCTTGAAGCGAAGCATAGGGGCGCTATTCATGGAACTCAACATTTCGATATCGCGTCCGCCGTCGATCGCTTCCCAACTCAAGTTTTTCGGCCGGATTCGCGACTCTGAGTGTTGCCTGATGACGTCATCAATGAGAAGCGATCACGTGATGTTTAAGACTTACTTTGGAAGTGAGAGTTCATAATCACCCGACGTAAGTAGCGGTCGTCCGCTCGAATCAAAAATCGCCATTTCAGACTCAAAAAGCGGCGCCTTTTCGTCACTTCTGCAACACACGTCATGATGACGTCACATACGCGATGACGTCACTACTCACTTATCCATTTTTATTTTCCGATACTTTCGCGCTTGAACGCCACGCGGACTTTCACTTCGAAAGCTGCACGCTTCTCCAACTCGTTCGTCTACAATAAGTCACTCATGACGTCATCGCTTTGGTTATGACGTCATCACTTACGTATAGTGATAGTTTGTCGACGTTTGCGAACTCCAGAAGTGAGATTACGAAGCGAGATTTCCGACGTATCGCGACTTTCCTGTAAATGATGACGTCATTGATAATTGGTGAAGATATATCAAGTACTGACGTCATCGAGCGACTTCTTTTCGTCGTCACAATCAGAATCTTGAGAAGATCCGTCAGAAGATGAAGAACAATCATCTACACGAGGAGCAAAGATGCGAAACACCATCGTCAGATTACGCGCTGTGACGTCACGACGCCTGACGTCACGAACATCGACGACGAAGCTCTCTTGACTATAGTTTTCAGGGTGCCGGGGATTCACCCAGACTGAAGTGTTCCCGACACGCTCGCAACATGACGTCACACTTCCGCCTTTTCGCTTTTTGTACAAAGTCTTTCGAATAACGACTTCGGCATCCACCAATTTACACTAAAAATCGTGTGTTAGTATGACGTCACGACTTAAGTGATGACAAACCTTTGAGGGCAGAGAGTTGACATGATCAACCCCTGGATCAACATAGAATCCAACTAAACTGATCCTCATCTCATCAAGACTTCGACCTCCATTCTCATCTCCTCTTCCATTTGATACAGCGCATGACAACATATCGTTGATTTTGAAAAACTGCGAGAAGTGACGTCACGTGATGACATCATAGTGACGAGAAGCTTACTTTACGACGAGCATTTGTACGCGAGCATCTGTCGGTCATGTATGAGAGATTTCGATGAAGAAAAATTGGTGAGATCTCATAACGCGATTTCAGAAAGCGATAAATTTGAGTTGGCTTCTCAAACGTCTTCAAAAAGTCGCGTCGATCCTGAAATAGTGACGTCATTTCGCGTTGATGACGTCAGTAAGATGACCAACCTGTTTAACGTCTGTTGAGACTTCTAAATTCTTTTCAGGCTTTTTGTGTCTTGCAATTCGCGGCATTTTGAAATCCTAAAATTAAATGATAAGAATACTATGAAGAAGTTCAAGAAGAATCCTAAAAATAAATCTTTGTTTGTTTACTCTAAAATAATACTTTAATTTAAATATAAATTAATGTAAATACTTTATTTTGCTTTTTTTATAGAAATTCAAACAAGTTACTTAAAATAAAAAGAAATTTTGAAGTGGTAAATGGGAACTAATAAAATTATAAATTATTAAAAATGATTTTAAAAATTAGTTTTTAAAAATAGATAATTAACTAAATGGTGAAATTACAGGTTTAGAAACTTATAAAAAGAAAAAGAAAGTTTTTTTATTGAAATTAATAGTTTTTGAGAAAATGTTTCAAATTAAAAATATTTATAGAAGTTAAAATAGTCTAATATTTAGTAGATTTATAAATATAAGCTAATAATTTATAAAATTTATCATATACAGAAAATATACTTTATATGATTACAATTATTTGAAAATTCAAAATTTATAAATTACTGAAAATAAATAAAATAACAAAATAAAAAGACAATATATAAGAATGATACAAAATTATATAAACTTACTAAATGTGTAACTAATTAAATTTATAAAAAGTTTAAGATTAAACTATAAAATGTTAGATACAAAAAAACGACTCAATTAATAAATTTTATAAGACTTTTACCCCAAACATAAAAGTTTTATAAAAGGTAAAAACATTTTAACTTTCATAATGAAAATAATATCAATATATATTTTCAAGTTCAATAAATTAAAAAAAAATTACTAAATTAAAGAACAAAGAGAAATTATTATCAATTTTTTAATTTTAAAGAAGTGATATCTCAGCAATAAAAGCGATATAAATTACTTATATATTGAGCAGTTATTTAATATCATAAGTAGAAATATGTTCTAATATATTCTCATTATTAAATTTTATATAAACTAAAGCAAAGGATAATATAAAAATGTAGTACTACACCGTATAAAAAGTGTATTTATTATAAAATAAAACAAAATTGAAAAAGAATTTGAACGAAATGAGCGAAAACTTATGTACCATCACAACCAAGCAAAATACAAACAAAAAACATTTAAAAATAACTTGACTAGAGATAAACAAAGTCAAAGCAAATAAGAGATTTCAAGCGACCAGTAATAGCAGAATATTAATCAACTAGATTAGAAATTACGATCTTACAACAAAATTCTTAGTCAAGCCCTATAGACGATGTAGGAAAAATTTCCGCCATTTTTATCACTGTGTGGTGCAAAAGAGATAAGTAATTAGATGGCGGGAAAATATTTCAACTAAAATGGAAATTCAAATGGTTCAGTGAAGAAAGGCGAATAGAAAAAGGAAATAAAAAATGTGTTCGACCACTTTAAAAATAATAATGCTATGATTATTGTCTTTCTTTAACTTTAACAAGTTTATAGAATACAATATAAATCTTATCATGAAAAAAACTTTAAGTCTATTTCTTGCCGTAGAACTAAACAAACTAACACTTTACCATCAACTTTTATCCAACTTTTATAAAAAAAAACAAACACTTTAAACTACAAAACTGCTTATACTGTTTCTAAAGTAATAAGAACTTTTTTTAAGTACTTTTTAAGTACATTTGTATTAGAATCCATCAAAAGTTTTTTACAGACAGTGTATTTACAAATTCAAATACTTAGTTTATTTCTATTTTTAACTTATAAGATAAATAACTAAATTAATTAAAGGCGTACTTTGGCCGAGAACGACTATGCTGAAAACTAGAACAGAAAGTATGGATATCCGGTTGTAGCCCATACAGTAGGATACCACGTCAACAAGGAACAGACAGCCTGATGTAGCGGAACAGACAGACTGGTGCTAATATCTCAGGAGCTGGCAGAACGACACTAAGTACAGTGACAACTGCCTACGAGGCCCCAATTCTGGCTTTAAATTTGGAGTTTTGCGTCTCCTAGAAGTGTTGTCATTAAACAGACTCACAAGACCCTTCTACCCGGGTTTTTATGGACTTTTTCTTGTCACAAATATGGTTCTATCCAAGCTCAAACTTGAGAACTTTCGCATATCAAGCGGGCGTGATAACCGCTACCCTACGTAGACAGACTAATCAGCTCAATACTAGTATGATTATTTAAGAAATATATGAGATTTCTTATTCTATTTTTATAGTAGACAAATTTTTACTAAGTTAAATGGACCAACTTAATTTTGATTGTAACTTTAGTTTCTTGACAAAACTTAAACAATTTAAAATACTCATAGAATCTCATAAGTTTCCGAATATTGATTCATATTAGTTCAGCCGCAATTATAATTCTCGGACCTTTTTAAGTTATTCTAAAAATTTATTATTAATAGTAATTAGCTTAATAATAGTTTCTATCAACTGGTTCTTTTTATAACCTCTCTCTTTCTCTTAACTTGTTTAAAGTGCAATCTTCTATATTGAAAGGATTACTTTAACCATCAACTTTTATTTTGAGAATATCAAATAACTTTATATTATTATTATATTAAGAATATTTTTATATATCTTAAGCACAGTTTTTATAGGAATTTTTTATCTAATTACATCAAATATTTAAGGTACTTGGGCATTTTCCTATTATATTATACAGAATTTAAACATTGAAACATTGAAACATAATTTGTAATATAAACAATATAACTTTGTATAAACAAATATAAATTTGTAATTTCTGTTAAATTTATTATGTCTTTTTGTTTAACGTTTTAAATATATTTTAATTCTTAGAATTTATCTGGAATTAAACCTAGACACTGTCCACGTCCAGTGTCCAACGTCATTCAGCAAGGGGATATGAGTAGTTTCAGAAAAGCAAAAACACTTTTTTATCAACTTTCTATGTTGGTTTTATGTTGGTTTTCTATATTTTGTAAATAAAATGATGACGACAGATAATGATGAAATATTTATGCTTTTCACTTCTGAACTGTGAAGTAAATTTGTTTTTTGAAGAAAATAGTTTATTAAAATTATGTAAATGATAGAAAACATAGAAAGCTCTATTTTTTCAAACTTTGGTTAATATAAAGAACTTTGTTGAAGTAAAACTTCTTTACAGTTTTTTAGCAGATATTTTTACAATCAGCTTATTTTTCAATTTATTTATTTAATTTGTTTATAAGCAGAAGGTTACCAAATTAAAAAAGAATGAAAATTTATATTATTTCTTCTGATTTTGAAAGTTCTGGTTGAAATATAATGAGATAAGAAAAATATTTAACTAACTTGGTATTCTGTAAAAATATTTCCTTAACAAAGAGATTATAAACTGTTGGTACTGTGAGTGGAAAAATCATTTGTTTGCATCTTTTAAAGGTGAGTATTGATTTTAAACCAAAACTTAAATATAAACATTAAGAAGGAAACAGTTACTTCCTTATGAAACAAATTACATGAATAATTAATATTGCCAGGACATATAGTTAGTCTCACAGCATGAAAAGTTTTCTGTTAAGGTGAACTTGTTTTAAAATTTATTTTAAAAGTCACTATACTTGTATGTCATTTCTTGTATAATTTTTCATTTGTGATTTTTAAGTTATGATAATTGTTTTGAAAGTTAAATGTTGAAAATTTGTTTTTTTTTAAAATAAAAATTAGAAAAGTTTTACATTTTGATAATCTTGTTTAACATTCTGTTTGTTATGTTATTTAAAAACATAAATTGTTTTACTAAATAAATATTTCAAGAAGTAGCTTTTATTAAATATTTATTTGTATACTCGAACGATAAAAAATTGTTTCAAAACTTTGTTTAGTCGAGGAAATTAATTAGAAACTTCTATCTTAGTTTTTTTGTATTTTTTTCTTTGTTTATATTGACAGAAGATTATCAATTAAAAATAAATGCAAAGAACCCAGCTTTTTCCTTATAATTTCAACAATTTTAGTTAAAAGACAACTTTCTTCAACAACTTTATAGGGAATAAACTCTTTGTAACTTCCTTTTTGACTATTTTCCTTAATATACTTTTATCATATAAATTTTATTATATCGAATATAATAATATAGTGAATATTGTGTTGCAGGGTATAATTCCTTTCAAACGTTTCTTTTACCTTTTTATTGAGATAACTTTTCTATTAACCTTTATCTTGTAATTGAGAGAATAGCTAGAAACAACATTGAGAACTTCAGTTGTATGAAAAAGAGATTTTAGAAACAAATCAATTTATGCTGCTGGAAGCGGTAAAGAATGAAAAGAAATTGATTTGTTAAGAAAGAGACTAGAACAGAGCTAGCAATTTCATAAAATATTTACTCAGTATTTAGTATACTAACAAATCAATTTTTTTCTGCTATTAGAAAGTTTCGTTTTTATCAAAGTTATTTTATAATTTTATGTTATCAAATACAAAACTTGAAAACTTTATTAAACTTGTTTTAAAACCAATTTTCAGTTGCTGTTACCTCTTTAGCATTTTTATTTGTCTTGTTTATGTAATTTTTCAATGTATTATTTAATGTTAAAAGGTTTAAACAAATAAACAACTTTTGCTTCGTGTCTCATAAAGCTTATGATATTTAAATAGATTTTGAAAAAAACTTCTTTACAAGGACTTTTACATTTTTTAATAATTATGACTTGCAACTGAATTGATTTTTCTTACCAAACGGTTTGATAGTAAAAATTTATCGAGAAAATATCAGCTAGAAATATGGCTCTGAACTAGCTTTCATTAATAATTAATCCAACTAAATGCTGTTTCGATCAATTTTTTTGTATTAAGGTTTGTTTGTTTGGTGAATATTTTTGCTTAAACTATCAGCTGCGTCGACAACAAAAAATTAATAAAATATTAGTTGATTCTATCAAGCATTTTGAAAAATAAAACTTCCAAGTTATCCAGACTAATTTTAGTTTCATGAAAAACTAATTTTTGTCGCTATTTATAACAGATTTTGATGTTAAAAATTCTGAACTCCTGCTAGCAGCTTACAGATAAGCATTTTTATTAAAAATCCTTTTTTTTTATTTAAAATATTAGTTTAAAAACTTATCTAAAAAGTTTCTGTAGATTTCAAAACAATTTGATGAAATAGTAAAATCATTATCAGATAAATTGTCTCAATCGTTCTTATATTTTGTATTAATATTGGAGCTAAAAATTGTAATTTATTAAACAAAATATTAATAATTTTTTTAATAAATAATCTATTCTTGACCAACTTAAATTAAAATGGATTTTATCAAGTTTTAGCGTAAAATTTTTCTAATAACTATTTTATTTATTTCTAGCTTTTTTATGAGGACAATAGCAACACTTTGTTTATTTAAAAAAAACGGGAGAAATAAGAACAATAAATGAAAAAAAACCGTTATCTTTATTCTACTATATAAAAAGTATTGTGTTCAATTTTATTTAATCAAAAAACAATTTATTTATTTTCAAATCTGTATTTTGTAAACTATTTTTTCAATTTTTACAATTTATTTTATGAACTAGTTTCGGAATTACAGATATTTTGAATAAATAAAAAAAAAAATAAATAAGAAATGAAATTAATTAGAGGTAAAAGAGGTTTTTGTAAAATAAAGTCTGTATTAAAATACTTGCGAAAATTTTCTGTACTATTTATTCTACTCGCCTCAATATTTTGGTTTTTATCAACTTACTGGACAGAAAATGAAGAAGAAAAAAAATGGGAAAAGCTCATAGAAAACAATAACAAAAGTTGGAGAGAACAAATTTGTAGGTAGATTTTGTCAATTCTTACCACAAAAGTTGTTCTACGAAATTGTGTAGGGAATAAGGAACAATGTAGAGATTTAAAAGTGATGCTTCAACCAAAAAATGAAAAAAAATTAAAATTCACGTCGAAGCCAGCTTCGAAAAACCCCATAATCTCTTTCATTCATCAACCAGTAAACGTAATGCGAAGATTAGAAAGTTTAACTTGTGGCATCAATGCTGGTAAGTTTTCTTTCAATTTATAATTTCTTAATTCCATTTTTATTCCAGTTATTTAAGTTTAATTATTTGTAAGAAATGATTAACAGTAAATTTATAAGTAGCAACTAGTCTGATAGTTATCAGCTTTTTCAGTGACCTTATCTTCAAATTCCAGGATTTTGAGGGGAAAATAAATTAGATTTTTAAAAGTTGAGTAGAGAAAGGTTTTGTGTTGATACACTAAAAATCATTTCACAAAAATGTTGAATCAGATTTGATTAAAAATTAAAACTCAGAATATAAAAGAATAAATAGAAATGTTTACTAAAATCTATTTCAATTAAAAAACCCATTCAGGGTGATCAGCCAACAAACCAATTGCTTGTTATTGACGAAGCGTTTTCGTCGTGTTGTCATGACAACGCTGTGTTTGTTGATAGCGGAAAGTCCGGTGCTGACAATTGTACACTTCATCAAAAGCGCGATTGACAACAAAGAACGACGAGAAGTGATTCGAAAGACTTGGGGCGGCGTGAAGGGTATTGGGGGCGCGTGTCGACATGAAGTAGTGTTTGTAATGGGGACCGGTGGTAAAGAGAAAGAGCGTTTGTTACGCGCGATTCAAATCGAAGAAGAAGCTCGTCACTATGGTGATTTGTTGCAAATAAGTGAAGAAGACTCTTCTAAGTGAGTTGTGACGTAATGAAAGTGTCGATGACGTCATCACTTGTGATTGCAGAAACCTCGGAATAAAAGTAACTGCAAGTTTGCAGTGGGCTTCTAACTTTCTGCATCCTCATTGGCTGTTTACATCGTGCGACGATGACGTCATCATCAATCCATTCAACCTGGCCACTTACGTGCATTTTATGAGTGTGACGTCATCAGTTGAAGAATCTAGGGCACGACCATGTTACGAACAATTGCCAATCGTCTGTTTCTATAGTTACAAGGAGCTAGATAAACCTGTTCGTGATCCGACCAGTAAATGGTTTATTTCAAATCAATCTTATTCGGGTAAATACTGGCCAGCTTACTGTCGAGGTGGTCTTTATTTGATGCCCACTTCATTGGCTGCTCGTTTATATCAAGTCTCTTCACAAGTATCTTTGATTCATCTCGATGATGTCCTTATAACTGGATTGATGAGAAAAAAGTTGGAAGATGGAGCAACAAAGATCTTTGTATGTATCTTTGATGATCTGTTGAAAGTCTTCCTGATGAAGATCTTTATTTTGCAGCCTGCTCCTTATTCTCAGCGATCTGATTTCCAACTTTACACACGACTCTTCGGAGGAGATGATCTCGAAAAAGTCTTTATTCGTCATCTGTGGGGAAATATCAAAAACCGGAAAGTTGATATTGAGCAAGAAATGATGAAAGGATGGGAACTGATCAGTAACGGAGAGATTTGGAAGTCTCAAGGATGTTACTAGCATCTTCATCTTCACTCATTTCTTTCAACTTTTATTTCAATTTTTTTTGATTTTAGGAAATTTTCTTTTTAGATTTTCTACTTTTTCAAATAAAAACTTTTTACTTTTTGTTGTTTCGTTTTATTAGTTTTTTTTGTTCTTTTTTTTTTTTTGGATTAAATTTGCATTTTAACAACTTTACTTTCAAACAATTCAAATGATTCTGAAACGTTAATTGAAATGAGAGATTTATAATATTGTTTTTGCTTTAATTCATCTGATATTTTTTCACTTTGAAATTATTTATTCATTTTTATCAAATTTATTTCTTTACTTGATATTTAAATTCGGCTAAAATTAAAATGAAAAATTTTTAAGGTTAATTTTTTTTGATCAAATAATTGAAATATTTTTGAATTTTTTTGATCTTCTTCTTTTATCATTCTTGAATTTTATATTTATGGGTTAGTCGATCATATTCTCGTTGAAGAATAATCGAAAGTTGAAAAAACAAAAAGATTTTCACAAAATTTCTAATAAATTGAAAAACTTAGATATTTTATTTACAAGAATTTCTTCATTTAATTTATGATGAATTTTTAAATACTTTTTTAAGATATAAATTTGTTCAAATGAAATTCAAAACCAACAATTAAAAAGCCAAATAAACTGATTTCTTTTTGGAATGAATTTCAATTTTACCAAACTAATCTTTTCTTGATTTACAAATTTTAAGTTGAATGAA
The DNA here is from genome assembly GCA_034620365.1 of Pegea sp. RAD2-039. Taxonomy (NCBI): domain Eukaryota; kingdom Metazoa; phylum Chordata; class Thaliacea; order Salpida; family Salpidae; genus Pegea; species Pegea sp. RAD2-039. The sequence continues at coordinate 312,176 of JAQGEQ010000344.1, forward strand.
AAAGGATTGTTTAGCAATTGTGTTGTTAAATGCTTTTGCATCAGTTGTTGAATGTAAACAAATTTTAAAAATAGAATAATCATTTCACATATTGCCTTAAAAACAGTTTCAACATTTATTTATCTTTTTTTTTATAAAGTATTTTGATTCATTTTCATAACATTTGAATTTGCTAGAACCCTTTTCATATAACTTTTATTACTTGTTCCTATTTGCTGATTAAATGATAAAACAACTTTATGTAATATCCTGATTACTTGAATATATTGATTGATTTTTAACTAGGATACAAACTTGATAAAAACTATTTAATATCTCTAATTTCTTTAATGTATTTAATTTCTTTTATGAGATTTTGCAGCAAGTAATTATTGTAAGAAAGTAATATCCAAATTGAATAGAAATTTCGTTTGGGATTACTATTAAGAAATTGAAAGTTTCAGCATTTCATTTTGCAGTTAGAACTAAAATTCAAATTAATATAAAAAGAAACAAAAAAAATAATTATTTTTTGTAAATTCTTTGTTTGAAAACAATTCAAAATTTTGATGAAAACTTCAAACTCTTCTAATAAATGGGGATTATTGGAATCCGTCAAAGATCGAGAAAATAAGTTTGAACTGGCGGGAATTATAAACTTCTTTTCCGGCAAAGATGGAATTTTAATTAGAGGTCCTCCAGATCAACTAATCTTCACTTTAACACCTCATCAAATTATTGTTCCTCAAAGTCGAGTGTTGATTCGCGTAGATGATGACGTCATCGAGAGCGAGGCGCAGATGATTGGTGATTCTTTATTAGAAGTTGATGGAATCGGGAAATTCTATTATTACGTCACAGCATTGGTGAAGATTCGAAGACCCCCGAAATTGCCCCGGAGGTACCAGTTGATCGAAGAAGTGGGTTTTGGGGCTTTTGGACGCGTCTTTAAAGCAATTCATCTCGGTGAAGCGCGTATTTGTGCGCTTAAAGTCGCGATTAAGAACTCACAGCTCCACAAAGAAGTTGAGATCACCAAAGAGTTTTCTTCATCTCCTTGTCTCGTCCGCTTTTTCCATTTCTTTAAAACTTCTGCTTATGACGTCATCGATATGGATTACTGCTCCGGTGGATGTCTTTCTCATTTAATCGCGTGTAATGACGTGATAGATGAGTTACAGATGAAAGTAATCTTCTTTCAGGTGCTCCAAGGACTTGATTCGCTTCATCGACATCATATTGCGCATTGTGACGTCAGACCCGACAACATCCTTCTCTGCGATCTCACCACTAGGTGTCAGGTCAAACTTTGTGACTTCGGTGTCGCTTGTGACGTCACAAACGCGCGAACAGGATTTTTCGGTTCTTTTCCTTACTCCGCTCCTGAGATGATGAAGCAACATCCGAACATCGCGCGGTTAATGACGTCATACAAAGTCACGTGGGACGAAGGCGTCGATATTTGGAGTTGGGCGATTGCTGTTTACTACGCGATTTCGAAATCGCTGCCTTTTGGGTCACCACGTGATTACCATGGTTACCATTCACGCGCTTCTCAGTTACATCATCCGATCTTTGATGATGTCAGCTGGTCATCACGCTCTCATGACGTCATTCAAACTATTGCATCTGTGCTGCAAGTGTCAAGAAGTAAGAGGCCGACATGTAGCGAGCTGATGACGTCATCGTGGTTTGATGACGATTTCCAAAAAGCGTTTAGATATATTTGGTGATGACGTCATCATACTGTTGAGGTGATTCATTTGCTGTAATTCGAATACATTTCAAAATAAAAAATCTTTCACAGAATAAAATAAAATTATAATAAACTGAATAAGTAAATACAAGAGTAAATACTGAAGAAATATTATTGTATAAAACAAATATGATAAAAATGTATTTGATGAAACCAAATGAGTTTAAAGAGTTTTGAAATTAAATTACTCAAAAAGAAATAAGTAACAATATATAAGCAGATGTGGGTTAAGTTTTTGATCAGAGTCAACTTTTTTCAATCGAATCTTGATTAGAATCAGTTATTTTTAGAGTCGAATTTTGTTCAGCACAGAATTATTTTTATTTAAAACTGAATTATTTGAGTTTGCAAAGTTTTTAATTTATCTGTAAGCACTGTTTCATTTACTAAAAGAAGTTTTTCTTTCTTAAAAACTGTAAAAAGATTATTTCACGGAAGAATGATTATTCAATCATTTAGTTACTTGATTTAATTAAAAAATCTTCAAATATGAAAATGAAATATATCTTCAGATCTTTAATGAGTTTAAAACCAGCTGAGTTAGAAACTACTTTCTGAAAGTTGTTATTTTGAGATATTTTTATTAATAATGAGATGATTCTATTTACAGATTTGATTAAAATATACTTTTACTCAGATTTGAAATGAGTTTTCCGTGGGGGGTTTTACAAAATGACGATACAACTTATAATTTGTACTTCAATTCCGAAGTCCACAAAGTTTATTACAATGAAGAGAAAGGACTAGAACTGAAATATCAAAATAATGACCTCAGCGAGTATCTTCATATATTCACTATAACACAACATGAAGAAGACAAGTTAATCTTTATACAATCAACCAATGACGAAGTGTTTGTGTATGTAGATGGAGAAAAGGTTGATGGATGCCGTTGTATACTTGGCGATCATTCAATTGAAGTTGGAAATTGGTTTTATGATCTTTTAACTGTTAATAATCAACATGGTTTGACGTTCCCTGATTCAATCAATCAACTTTATGTCCCTATTAACCGTCTTAATTCACCCCAATCTTCAAGAGGAGTCTTTAAAGTCTTCAGCGTCCAATCTTTCCAAATCCGAGTTAACAAATTTGTAAAGAGCGCACAGAAAAAGTCGTCGAAAGCGCGAAATTTGGAGAAGCTTCGAAGAGAATATGAACTTCTTAAAAAGATCGAATCTCCCCACATCGTCAAAGTCTTCGATTTCGTCGTAGCTGATCGCGATGTTGCATTCATCAGTATGCAGTTTTGCAGCGCGCTAACTCTTGAGCATCAACTCCATATCCGTCATCAAGTGGAAGAGCGAGATGCCGTTGCTATGTTACATCAACTCCTCATCGCGCTTCAGCACCTTAATCACGTTGGTGTCACTCATCGAAACATCTGCCCGCGTAACATCGCGTTTTCGCGTCGCACTTCTTTCCATCATCCAATCCTGATTGACTTCAGTCACGCTGATTCACGCGAATCGATGACAGGGTTCGTTGGAACTTTTGGATTTGCAGCTCCTGAAGTGATGTTACAACGCAAAGAATTACGTCAGAGTACCAATGACGTCACATACACGCGAAGCGTTGACTTGTACAGTGTCTTTGCTACAACCTTTAACACCTTCTATGCCGCATTGCCCTTCGGTGACGCGATTCATCGCGTACGTTACCTCCAAAACGCGCTTAGCTTCTATCTTCAAATCAGTGATGACGTCATGAACCGCGCGACTCCTGCCTTTCGGAAGTTGCTTGAATCTGTTCTTCTTGTACCCAGTGATCAACGCCCTACAGCTGATTCGTTAAAAGAACAGATGGAAGCTGACTTCAAGACTTTGATGACGTCATAATATCGACGTCTAGTTTTTTCTTTTTTTCTTCTGAGCTTTTATTTTCGAAATTTTCCTCTTTTTGATCATTTTAATTCTTTTAGCACAAATTGAAAATATTTTTTAATGAAAAATAAAAAAGTTGGTTAAAATTTTTAAAATAATTTTATTAGGGGTAGTTAGTCAAAACTTTAGAAATAGTTAGAATGTAGAAATTCTACTGAATGGTACTTTCCAATCTTTTAGTGAACATGTTTTTATGATTTTAATATTCTCAATTTTAAGTTTCCACAATTCTGACTTATCCTTTCCATAAAAATTTACTTTTTGAATATCAATTCGGGTTCCGTTCTCCAAGATCCTCAAGTGATCAGCTTGGCTCCACCAGTGATTATGCTCAAACTTAAAAAAATTATGCTTCAGCAAACAAACTATCTACTATATCATCAATACAGGCATTTGCAAAGCTTTTGATTCACTTTCACATCCCATTTTAGTAAAAACTCTCGGTAAAACTCACCTAACCCTTTTTAAGTTTCCAGTAGTTCTTCATATATATGGATGATTGTTATTTAACATTGAATCGTTTTAGAAATATCATGTTCTTTTCCAACGACGCCAAACTTTTTAGTACGAAATTAGTTGCTCTTCAATCTTCTTTAGGGTCTACTAACTTATGGCTTCAAGCTAAACAACTCAACCTTGCAACCGACAACCAATAAACAAACTTTCAAAGTTTAATCCAACATCATCTGACTTTTATCTAAAAAACAGTTTCCCAAAATCAAGTCATCAAAAACTTGTAATTATTCATCTGTCATGATTTCAAATAAACTGACCGCGTAAACTATTTGTTCAGATCTGATTTACCTACTTCATACCAAACTCATCAAAAAAGTTTTGACACTGTTAAAATTTATCACTAAATACATCCGCCTTAAATTAGTTCTTTTCCGTAAAGTTTTCTCACCTTAAAAAAGATAATATAAAACTTGAATGTGTACAATCACTAGTAGATACTAGAAAAACTTTCCCCAGCTCAATATTAAGGCTTTGAAATATTGACGCCTTTTTTCTGACCTTATCTGATGATCCCTTCGTCCTAAAAGACTCTTCATTCAAAATGAGTCAAAAGGGTCATCACAACATGAGATTCTCCTTAGGATTGCATCACTAAATCGAAATTGGTCACTTAACAGAAATTATTTAGAAAATATGATTTAAGTAATTTCTTTGATAAATGATATATAAAACTGCCAGCTTCTTTATTTTTCATGTTAAATTTTTGATTCACAATTTATATTTTACTTATGCCTCTACACTGTTTCTATTCTTTCTCTATTGAATATGCTAAGTATGATAGTTAAGACCTTTTCATTATTTTTCTGCTCATATTGTTTTGTTTTTGTTTGTTAAAAAAGCTTTGTAATTTGTCACTTGCAATCAAAATAAGAAAATAAATTTTGACTTTATATTTTTATATTTTGATTTAATTCATTAAATTCGTTTAATTTTTTGTAAGATAAAAGGAAATTTAAACTTGCTAAGAGGTTAAGCTTGACAAACAAACTTTTCAATAGAAAAATATTGATGCTAGTTGGTCAGCTTTAAAAACGAAATTAATAAGAAATATTATAAAAACATTTGCATTTTAGTTTTTTTAAATAAAAGTAAGATTAAAATTAACCGTGCAAAAAATGAATTTATTTATAAAAAATAACTTTGATTCATCTAAGTGGAAACGTAATAAACTGTGTTTGAAGTTAATTTTATTTACAGTAAATTAAAATAACCTTATAAAACTAATTTACCAATTAATAATTTATTTATTTATTGCAATAAATGCGAAGGAGGGAGTTAATAAATAAATTTAATTAATAAAACCTTTTTTGCTAGGCTCCCAAATAAAAAGAAGCCAATTAAAAAACTTATAGGTTTTTGTCACAAATTTTATTTTTCGTCATTTAATATATAATAATAAAATTATAAAATGGGAAACAAAACTTGTTGTCCGAAATCTGATGATGATCATTTAGTAAGATTTATTTTTGTTAGTTTTATAGACGTTTCTTTTCCCAATACATGTGCCTGTACCTTTATTATTCTTTTTGTGTTGTATTTTTTTAATATTCAACGTAAACGTACAAATCAAAAATATTAATTAATTGCGACAACTTTCAAGTTTTCTTTTTAAATTTTATTATGATTTATCATAATTTAGAAACTATAAAGTTGACTAAATTTGAAAATATTATTTTGTTATTTTTAATAATATTAAATGAATTTTAGATAAATGAAAGAAATTTATATTTCTAAAAATTTTAAATATGAATACTAAGTATTTGTTTCTGTATATTTAAAAATCATATTTTAAAAAAACTTTATTTTATCTTTAAATTTTTAGTCCTTAATAAGTTATTTTTATTTTACTTCATTTTGATTATAAATTTATCAAATTTCTTGTGATATATAAATTATAATTTATTATTTGCTGATTAGAATTAAATTATATTTTTACAACAAAGAAATTTATTTTTAATCTTTTTTTGAATTTTCTTTTTTAACAATTTTGTTTTAAAATAAAAAAATTCAGATAGAAAATTATTAAAGTGAAATTTGCCCATATTTTTTTGTCTAGACCATTTGTCAAATTATGATTTCAAATATGGTCATATTTTCATCATTTTCATAATTAAATGGAAAGTAATATCTTAAGATGATTGTGTCTGTCATAGTGATCTTGTCATTGGGTTACTATATTCAAGTTGACAGTCAAATAATTCAATTACAGTTTAATAACCAACTTCACATTTTTTATCATTTAAATTTCAATTATAGAGAAGATAAATTAACAAAATTGACTTTATTGATTATTTTAACCAATTTCAATTATTATTCAATCATAATATTTGAAGCCAAAATGTTTAAAGGTCAATTTTGTACTTTTTAGGATGAACGCTCACCTCTACTAGGAGGAGATAAAACTGATGCAGTGACTACAATTCAGCCTAACCTGTTAATCCGACCAGTAGAATGTCCCGACGACTCCCTGATCTCTGAACCTCAACCTCAATCAGAGCAATCTCAACTTGGATGCATCGTCAATAATCTAGACAAGTAAAAGAACCCAATTTCAAACTTCCATTCTCATTTGCATATTTGTAGAAAAGTCATCGACATCTCAGCGTCCGAAACGATGAGGATCAGTTCTTCTGAATACATGGATCGAGTCGCACTATACAAGTTTGTATCTCGATGTGACGTCATCGGTTGTTAATGATCGCTGGTTGTCTTAGAGAAAAGTTGAGTAATCTTCCAGTATTATCTGATTTAGAAGAGTCTTTGCTTCCATCTGCATCTGATGATCCTGTTGGTGTCCTTTCACAACCTCTCATGCCTTATTCAGAAATTCTACAAGTTGGTAATTAGATATCGCGCGCTGATGACGTCATATTGCTGTTTTCAGGTGCAGCAAATGTCTCAACAAATTGTAGATGCTTACAACGAGATTCAAATTAAATCGGATAAACCTCTTTTTATTTCGATTGCTGAAAAATGATCTTATCTTCATCTTCTTCTAGTGCAATATTTTTTCTCTGATTGTTCAGATTTTGAATCAAGTTACAAGTTTGTAGCTTTTCAAACTTTGGTGTTGAAAGATTGACAGATGAAAATACAAGCTGTTGTTCTAGTAGCTTTTCATCCAAGCGCAAATACCTAAAACATCTTTTTATAATCAATAAAACAAATGATTTAATTTCGTACTGAAACAATTTTTCATTGAAGTAGCGTCCACTGTTGTTCAAATCTAGAACAGTTTAATATAAAGCCATTTTAGTTGATTTAGCAGCTTGACTTGTAAAAACTTAAAGTTAATTTAACGAGATATTTGTGCCTGGTAATAGAAAGTTCTGAGGATTCGCCTGCTTCTAGCTGCAAATTACCGAGAGGTAACTCGTATCATCTAATATCATCGGTGTCGTAAAATCAAAGTTAGATTTTTGGGAATTTTATATTAAAGGAAAATATTTAGTTGAATCTCAACTAGTGCAAAATCAGATTATACTTTGAACTTAACTTTATCCTGTCGTTTTCAGAAAGCTTCAAGAGCTTTAACTTTTAATCAGTGTATTAAATACAAGCCTCTGATTAAGTCTCGGTAAGAATCCACAAAAGGTTTCCAGTTGTTGCATCCAAATCTTCCCACTTCCTTTGTTTATAATAATATTTTTAGCAGATAAAGTTCCTTGTATCAGATTTCTGATGGATAAGCTTTGAAGTCAACAAGCTCAGAAGGCTAGTAATTTTGCAAAAAGATTCTTTTTTAGTTTTTGAAGCTTTTGCAAATCAAGTTCATCGCCAGGATTTATTTCTGTTAACCTCAATCAGTAATCGTAAATATAATATAGTTGAGAAAATAATGCCATTTTAACACTGTATACTTATTATTTCCAAAAAAAATTTAAATGAATATTTTATTTTCTCGTATAAATGAAAATACTTGATTTTGAACATATTTCTATATAATAAATATATTTAAAAATTCATTTTTTAATTTCAAAGAAATTGTTATCATTTCATTTATCTATTTCAATCATTAAACAATTATTTTTTAGAAAGTTCATCTATTTTACAGTAAAGCTTTAACATAATCTTTCATCAAAGTTGATTTGAGTACAAATTTGTTTGAATACAAATGTTACGATATGGTGGCGGATTGATTTATACCCATGCCTTTTTATAATTGACAAAAAAACTAATTTTGACCTTGCCAAAAATTCTGTAGAACCAATCTTTATATTAAAGTCAGTTTTATTAAAAAAATCTGTTTATTGACGCATGCCTCGAAACAGAATCTTTGTGGTGCTCAAAGATACTTTAGACTTAGATATATCGATAATTATTGACTCTTTAAAATCATAAACCAAAATAAATAAGTTTTTAATTAAGCTTTCAACTGCTTTCAGTACTGTTATAAGCAAAATAAATATTTTTAATATGATTATCATATAACAATCACCAGGTTTATATTTATTAAACTAATATTTTAATGATGATCACATTTATAAATGATGTATCTAAAAATAGATTAAACGATTTTCAGGAATTACGAGACTGTATAGAATTTTGAATCAGGTGTTTCGGCTATTCGGTAATAAGGAATAACCGTTCTATCAACAAAAGGCCTACGCCTTTCTTAATCTAAAATGTGAGTTAACAGACTTTTTGTATTTGTTTACTAATTATTTGTTTTCCATTTCCTTCTTTATTAGTAGTCAGAACATTTTCTACTCCAAAAATATCTTTAGTGTTTAATTTTTAATCAAAATACTTTAAATAACTTAATAAGTTTAAATTTTGTTGTAAAATATTTTTTATTGTCAGCTATATGTAAAATTAAGTAACTAATATATCAAAATTTGAAAAATGTTATTTTTGAACCTTTATTTTTGAAAATATGTTTAACTTTTTCAGTTTGCTTGCAAATATTTACATTTATTTGTTATGTTTTTGTACTTTGCATGAAGCAAAATAACTTTTCTTGAATACTTCTCTTATTTCCATGATTTTAATCTTTAAGCTAAATTTTTAAATTAATTGACAAAATAATCTAAGACTTGATCTTGTTGTTGATAAATACAATTCAAGTGTAATCTCTTTATCTTTTGATGTTAATTATATTATCATTCTAAACTTAAACTTTTTTGCTTTTCTCTTAAACTTACCTAACTTTATTGTTTTTTTAATATATTTTAAAGTATTTCAGGAAAATTCTTTTTTTCTTGATCTGTTAAAATTTTTGCTAGGTATAAACATTTTTTTTATTGACTTTTATTTCAAAGTTAACTTTACTAAAAGCCTTTAAAGGACTTTTTCTGGTTATAAATTATATTTTTATTTAATATAAAATAAATTTGCTGTTATTTGAACTATATTTTGTTATAATGTTAATTTTGTAAATGGTCTATGCTTTAATTTCTTTTTTTCTACTATTAATAGACTATTATTAGTAAAATTTCTCAAATTTCTAGTTTATATAACATTTTTGATATATAACAACTTATCTCTTTTTATAAGTTTTCTATTCTTAGACATTTAATACAATTCATTATTAGAAATAAATTAACTTATTTTATATAAAATGGTTCTAGCAGTTGTTTTAATTTGATAAATTTTTAAATACATTAAAAAAAAATTTTCATATACTTAATTGTATTAAATGTTATAATCTTTAAGGTTATTAAAAAAATTAAACTGATTACTAAAATGTTAAATATAGTTGATACATTTCACAATGAACATATAAAAAGATTTTATTTGAAAGAAAAGTACTCAGATCAAAAAGATAATCTGATGAAATGCCTTTCTGAAAAGTGAATTTTCAAGCAACTGTTTATTCATTAAATATCAAATTCAAAATATTTTATATAGAAATTAATATTTAACTTACTTTAGAGATATTTAAACTTTAAGAATAAGTATTTTTGGTAATTATTTTTTCTTATTTGGTAGAGTCTGATGGTAACTGATCATAATCTAAAAGAATATCTAAAGAAATTTTCTACACAAAGTATTTTCTATTTAATTTATTTTTTATTCAACTTTTTTTGTATTAATTAAATAAATTGGAATTTTTTATATCATTATCAAATTTTAATCAAATAAATCAGTTTATTAGTAAATAATTGATTAAACTGTTTAAGTATTTTGTTAGAAAATCTTTCTATTATAATTCTTTATGATTATAATTATTTTTCATTAATCTTTTTTGTAGGTATTATAATAATAGTAGTACCTTAAAAATTAATTTTAGATTATGCTTTTTATCTTAGAATGAATTTATTCTTGATTTTCAATAGCTATGAATCATTATTTTTCAAACTTTTAAACTATTTTAATTTCTATTTTTGTTCTTTATTTTCTTTCAGCAATTAATTATCTTAATTGTGACTATTATCTAAAAAAGTTCAATTTTGTAGTTTTAATGTTTATGAATAAAAAGTAGTTCTTATACAAATGCAAGTTTTATATTTTATATTCTTGTAAAACTTGGTTTAAAATTTAATTTTTGAGATCAACTTTCAGTTCATTTCTTTTATTTACTGATATTATTTGATTTTAACAACATTTTACTAAATAATTTATTTAGCAAAATTTTTTTTGATTTCTTATTTAATAGGCTTTTTAATTTATCTTATATTTGATCAATTTTAATTTGATGATTTGTTAAGTTGAAGATATGAATCAGATTTTTTGATTAAAAAATGATTTAATCAGTAAAACTTTATCAACACTAATAAGTTTTCATGACTACTTAAAAAATTGTAAACTTTTAGTAAGTGGCTTTTTGCATAATAAGCATTTGCGCATTTATTTGTGTTGTTCTGTAATTTTTTAGATTTAAAATCAATAGAATAGAAAAAACACAAATTTTAAATTTAGTAAATTCATTCTGATAATTACAGTTTTCAGTAAATTCTAAACTTTAGTTTAATCAACTGATTAATTATTGTGATATTAAAATTATTAAATAAGTCACAATTATTTTTTTTGTCGCAATCCAAATTTGTTTTCCATCATTATTATTTTTTGTTTTTCTTTTCTAAACAAACTTGCAAATAAAATGACGTCAGTCGATTACGTCACATCCACCAATCGATAAGCAAAACAGCCATCATCCTTGGAAACCAATAATTTAGGATGTAGTTGTTTACTAGTTGAAATATTTTGTTGATTGATCAAAAACTAATCCCTCAAATAAGGAAATAGAAGTTGAAATAGTCTCAAGATAGGAGATGAAATCGTGAATATATTTGCTTAGAAATCTTTTTTGTTACATTTCATCGAATAAATTATTCAGCAGAAAAATGTTTAGCTGTGGGCTTTATAGGAAAAAATTCAATAAAACTTTTCCACGTCTAATGTTACTCGCTAACATATCATCCAACTTTTTACTTTTATTTCGAGCAATCGCTACCTGTACCTTTGCTTCAATTGTTATTGGTCAAGTTAATCATTAATTTCACCTCTAAATTTGATTAATAAATTGCTTTAAATCAAATAGTTGAAATGAAATTAGTTATTTTTGTGTTTGCACATCATACGTTGAAAATGATTTCAACCCAACAATTGAGCATTGAATATTCGAAGGTGAACAGATAGCAACTGTTGTCAATATGTTAGTTGGCTTTTTATCGAATTTCTCGTTTGCTGCTGGTGGTGGTGGTCTATTCAGCTAACAGCTTGCTTCATTGTCAATTTTGTATCAAAATCACTTCGTTTCTGATTCGACTTTTGTTAGTTAAGCCACATTATTAGCATAAATATCGACTTAAACGATTAGATGTTGATGATCGAATGTTGATGATCGGATGTTGATGATCGGATGTTGATGATCGGATGTTGATGATCAGATGTTGATGATCGGATGTTGATGATCGGATGTTGATGATCGGATGTTGATGATCGGATGTTGATGATCGGATGTTGATGATCGGATGTTGATGATCGGATGTTGATGATCGGATGTTGATGATCGGATGTTGATGATCGGATGTTGATGATCGGATGTTGATGATCGGATGTTGATGATCAGATGTTGATGATCGGATGTTGATGATCGGATGTTGATGATCGGATGTTGATGATCGGATGTTGATGATCGGATGTTGATGATCGGATGTTGATGATCGGATGTTGATGATCAGATGTTGATGATCAGATGTTGATGATCGGATGTTGATGATCAGATGTTATGATCGGATGTTGATGATCGGATGTTGATGATCGGATGTTGATGATCGGATGTTAATGATCAGATGTTGATGATCGGATGTTGATGATCAGATGTTGATGATCGGATGTTGATGATCAGATGTTGATGATCAGATGTTGATGATCGGATGTTGATGATCGGATGTTGATGATCAGATGTTGATGATCGGATGTTGATGATCGGATGTTGATGATCAGATGTTGATGATCAGATGTTGATTAAGCGGCCTTAATCTTGAATGTCGTCATCATCATAGCAATCATTTTCAAATTTCTCATTCAGCAAATAGTTTGAGGTTGCTACCGATGGTGAAGTATTGATTATTCTCAACTTTCTCTACATTTTTGTCAATAATTTCGTAATTTTGTATCTAGGTTTCTTCATCTAGGATATTTGCCAACTTTTAACAAGCATTTGTTCCAATAACCGGTTTTTCTGGCACTGGTCTCCTGGGTGATGCTAACCTGAAGTTTGACCTCAATTTAACGTTTTTTGTTTAATTTATTTTCTTTAGAAAATATTTTTAAATCATTTTGTTGACTATTTTCTCATTTTAATTTCTACTAAAATAAGTTTTATTTGAAAGTTGAAACTAAATAATTGTTTCAAATTTAATTTGAATTTTGATGTAATTAGAAAAGTTGTTGATAATTGATGAGATATGATTGGTTGTTGCAGAAACAACTACTTGTAGTTAGCTAGCGTCATACAAACTATTTCCTTTTTATTTACTTGATATATAAATCATAATATTGATTGAAACGTAGAGATAGAATTTAAATAATTTGCTATTTGGTTTGCTTATTATGTGGGCAATTATAACAGACTGTTGAGGTCCTTGGTACTGTGAAGTCCACCACCTAGGCCCTCTCGATTTTATGGATTTTTTTCACTTTTTAGATATTTAAATCATATATTTAGTTACCAAATGTTGGTCTTGTTTTTAAAAGAAATGTTTTATAAAGCAGATGTGGTTGATTTAGTTAATGAAATAGTTAACAGATATAAATATTTTCACAGAATTGTAGTAATTGGTTAAATAACTTAAGTGATATGTAAATTTGATGAAATTTGTTTAAGAAGAATAAATATAAAGCTTTCAACATGAGAGATAGGCTCGCAGATTTGAAAAATGGCATGACTCAAGTACAAGTGGAAGAAGAAGAAGATGAAGTTGTTTCAATTGATGAAGAGCAAGACAGTTTAAAAGAATTCTTTGTTCAGGTCTTGTTTAATTCTCAAAATTTTTTCATTAAACATCTAGTTACTGACAGGTTGATGAAATTCGTGGATATATTCAAACTATTGAACAAAAAATTCAGGATGTGAAGAAAAAACACAGCGATATATTATCTGCTCCACAACCATACGAAAGTTTGTAGTTTGATTGAAGTTGATGTAGAAGTTGTAAGATGGTTGGTTGTGTTTAGAAACGAAGGAAGAGATGGAACAGTGCATGGCAGATATCAAATCAAATGCCAACAAAGTTCGAAGAAAGCTTCGTCTAATTGATAAAAATATCGAAGATAATAATTCAAATACCAAACCAGCTGATTTAAGAATACAAAAGACTCAGGTAACAAAAAATGATGTTGATGATCGGATGTTGATGATCGGATGTTGATGATCGGATGTTGATGATCGGATGTTGATGATCGGATGTTGATGATCGGATGTTGATGATCAGATGTTGATGATCAGATGATGTTGATGATCGGATGTTGATGATCGGATGTTGATGATCGGATGTTGATGATCGGATGTTGATGATCGGATGTTGATGATCGGATGTTGATGATCGGATGTTGATGATCGGATGTTGATGATCGGATGTTGATGATCGGATGTTGATGATCGGATGTTGATGATCGGATGTTGATGATCGGATGTTGATGATCGGATGTTGATGATCGGATGTTGATGATCGGATGTTGATGATCGGATGTTGATGATCGGATGTTGATGATCGGATGTTGATGATCAGATGTTGATGATCGGATGTTGATGATCGGATGTTGATGATCGGATGTTGATGATCGGATGCTGATGATCAGATGTTGATGATCAGATGTTGATGATCTGATGTTGATGATCGGATGTTGATGATCGGATGTTGATGATCAGATGTTGATGATCGGATGTTGATGATCAGATGTTGATGATCGGATGTTGATGATCGGATGTTGATGATCGGATGTTGATGATCGGATGCTGATGATCAGATGTTGATGATCAGATGTTGATGATCTGATGTTGATGATCGGATGTTGATGATCGGATGTTGATGATCGGATGTTGATGATCAGATGTTGGTGATCGGATGTTGATGATCAGATGTTGATGATCGGATGTTGATGATCAGATGTTGATGATCAGATGTTAATGATCAGATGTTGATGATCGGATGTTGATGATCGGATGTTGATGATCGGATGTTGATGATCAGATGTTGGTGATCGGATGTTGATGATCAGATGTTGATGATCAGATGTTGATGATCAGATGTTGATGATCAGATGTTGATGATCAGATGTTGATGATCAGATGTTGATGATCGGATGTTGATGATCAGATGTTGATGATCAGATGTTGATGATCAGATGTTGATGATCAGATGTTGATGATTGGATGTTGATGGTCGGATGTTGATGATCGGATGTTGATGATCAGATGTTGATGATCAGATGTTGATGATCAGATGTTGATGATCGGATGTTGATGATCGGATGTTGATGATCGGATGTTGATGATCGGATGTTGATGATGATCGGATGTTGATGATCGGATGTTGATGATCGGATGTTGATGATCGGATGTTGATGATCAGATGTTGATGATCGGATGTTGATGATCGAATGTTGATGATCGGATGTTTGTTACAGCACTCAACCTTATCGCGCAAGTTTATCGCCGTCATGACGGAGTACAACGCGACTCAGAATGATTATCGTGATCGCTGCAAAGCGCGAATTCAGCGACAGTTAGAGATCACCGGTAAGCAAGTTGGTGATGAGGAGTTAGAAGACATGCTTGAGAACAGCAAGGACGGATCACCTGCTATCTTCACCGGCGGTGTTAGTTGTCGAATACTGTAGTCGTGATGACGTCATCACCGATTTACTGCTGTAGATCATCATGGATACGCAACAGACGAAACAAGCGTTGAATGACATAGAAGCACGTCATAATGACATCATTAAGTTGGAGAACAGTATTCGGGAACTTCATGACATGTTCATGGATATGGCGATGATGGTTGAACAGCAGGTGCTTTCCTCTTTTTTCTAGCGCTTTTGATGACGTAATTGCAAATTAGTAACTAGTTGGTTTGTTGATTCCATTGTTTCTTTATTTATTTTCTACGAATCTTGAATCTGGACATTTGAAACTTCACTCGAAAAAAAGTAAGTGAGCATGTTGTCCACGTGACTTGTCGTCTTCCACGTGACTTGTCGTCATTAACACGTGACTTGTCGTCATTAACACGTGACTTGTCGTCTTCCCACGTGACTTGTCGTCTTCTCACGTGACTTATTAACGTTGTTTTGTGACGTGCCTTTTCTGAAAGTTGTTTCAACAAGTTTTTTACATTTTTCTATATTTTCAGGGTGAGATGGTGAATCAAATCGAATTTAACGTCACAAATGCTTCTGAATACGTGGAACAAGCAAAAATTGATACTAAAAAAGCAGTTCATTATCAAAGTTCTGCAAGAAGGGTAACATACCCACAAATTACCCCCTTACAACTATTTATCTAACTGTTATTGGTTGAAAATCGAGTTTTGAATTGTTGATGGTTGATTGGTAGGGTGAAATAATTGACCGTATTGAATATAATGTGGAACATTCAGTCGATTATGTGGAAAGAGCAGTTTCCGATACTAAAAAAGCTGTAAAATACCAGAGTAGGGCTCGTAGGGTGAGTTCTTGTAGATTGTCGTTGTTAAAAAGTTTGTCGTTGTCAAAAAGTTTGTTGTTAAAAAGTTTGTTGTTGTCAAAAAGATTGTTGTCAAAAAGTTTGTTGTTAAAAAGTTTGTTGTTGTTAAAAAGTTTGTCGTTGTTAAAAAGATTGTTACTGTCAAAACGTTTGTTGTTAAAAAGTTTGTTGTTAAAAAGTTTGTTGTCAAAAAGTTTGTCGTTGTCAAAAAGTTTGTTGTTATTAAAAAAATTGTTACTGTCAAAACGTTTGTTGTTTCTAAAGATTTGCTGCTGTCAAAAAATTATTACTGTCAAAAAGTTTGTTGTTTTCAAAAATATTGTTGTTAAAAAATTATGTTGTTAAAAGAATTGTTGTTAGAGAAATATGGTTGATAAAAAGTTTGTTGTTGTCGAAAAAAATTATTGTTGTTGAAAAGTTTTTATTGTCGAATAAGTTAGTGTCAAATAATAAGTCTACTGTTGTCATATATATTTACTGTTAAATGATTTTGTTGTTGTCAAATTAGTTTTTCGTTGTCAAATGTGTTTGTTGTGTGGCTTGTGATTAATTTTATTCATTTAATCTTTAAACTATCTCAAATAATGTTGTATTTTTCATCTTGATCATCATCCAGCAGTTTTCAAAATCTCAATTTTCAACCAAAACTTATTTATTGTCAACTTTTAATCAACTACTAAGTTAATAGTTTACTACTGGTTGCTAATAACTGGTTGCTAGTGATTGATTGCTAATAACTGGTTGCTAGTGATTGGTTGCTAATAACTAGTTGCTAGTGATTGGTTGCTAATAACTGGTTGCTAGTGATTGGTTGCTAATAACTGGTTGTTAGTGATTGGTTGCTAATAGCTGGTTGCTAGTGATTGGTTGCTAATAACTGGTTGCTAGTGATTGGTTGCTAATAACTGGTTGTTAGTGATTGGTTGCTAATAACTGTTTGCTAGTGATTGGTTGCTAATAACTGGTTGCTAGTGATTGGTTGCTAATAACTGGTTGCTAGTGATTGGTTGCTAATAACTGGTTGCTAATAACTGGTTGCTAGTGATTGGTTGCTAATAACTGGTTGCTAGTGATTGGTTGCTAATAACTGGTTGCTAGTGATTGGTTGCTAATAACTGGTTGCTAGTGACTGGTTGCTAATAACTGGTTGCTAGTGATTGGTTGCTAATAACTGGTTGCTAGTGATTGGTTGCTAATAACTGGTTGTTAGTGATTGGTTGCTAATAACTGTTTGCTAGTGATTGGTTGCTAATAACTGGTTGCTAGTGATTGGTTGCTAATAACTGGTTGCTAGTGATTGGTTGCTAATAACTGGTTGCTAATAACTGGTTGCTAGTGATTGGTTGCTAATAACTGGTTGCTAGTGATTGGTTGCTAATAACTGGTTGCTAGTGATTGGTTGCTAATAACTGGTTGTTAGTGATTGGTTGCTAATAACTGGTTGCTAGTGATTGGTTGCTAATAACTGGTTGCTAGTGATTGGTTGCTAATAACTGGTTGCTAGTGATTGGTTGCTAATAACTAGTTGCTAGTGATTGGTTGCTAATAACTAGTTGCTAGTGACTGGTTGCTAATAACTGGTTGCTAGTGATTGGTTGCTAATAACTGGTTGCTAGTGATTGGTTGCTAATAACTAGTTGCTAGTGATTGGTTGCTAATAACTGGTTGCTAGTGATTGGTTGCTAATAACTGGTTGCTAGTGATTGGTTGCTAATAACTAGTTGCTAGTTATTGGTTGCTAATAACTGGTTGCTAATAACTGGTTGCTAGTGATTGGTTGCTAATAACTGGTTGCTAGTGATTGGTTGCTAATAACTGGTTGCTAGTGATTGGTTGCTAATAACTGGTTGCTAGTGACTGGTTGCTAATAACTAGTTGCTAGTGATTGGTTGCTAATAACTGGTTGCTAGTGATTGGTTGCTAATAACTGGTTGCTAGTGATTGGTTGCTAATAACTGGTTGCTAGTGATTGGTTGCTAATAACTAGTTGCTAGTGATTGGTTGCTAATAACTAGTTGCTAGTGACTGGTTGCTAATAACTGGTTGCTAGTGATTGGTTGCTAATAACTGGTTGCTAATAACTGGTTGCTAGTGATTGGTTGCTAATAACTGGTTGCTAGTGATTGGTTGCTAATAACTAGTTGCTAGTGATTGGTTGCTAATAACTGGTTGCTAGTGATTGGTTGCTAATAACTGGTTGCTAGTGATTGGTTGCTAATAACTAGTTGCTAGTGATTGGTTGCTAATAACTGTTTGCTAGTGATTGGTTGCTAATAACTGGTTGCTAGTGATTGGTTGCTAATAACTGGTTGCTAGTGATTGGTTGCTAATAACTGGTTGCTAGTGACTGGTTGCTAATAACTAGTTGCTAGTGATTGGTTGCTAATAACTGGTTGCTAGTGATTGGTTGCTAATAACTGGTTGCTAGTGATTGGTTGCTAATAACTGGTTGCTAGTGATTGGTTGCTAATAACTAGTTGCTAGTGATTGGTTGCTAATAACTAGTTGCTAGTGACTGGTTGCTAATAACTGGTTGCTAGTGATTGGTTGCTAATAGCTGATTGTTAGTGATTGATTGCTAATAACTAGTTGCTAGTGATTGGTTGCTAATAACTGGTTGCTAGTGATTGGTTGCTAATAACTGGTTGTTAGTGATTGGTTGCTAATAGCCTTTAGCTTGACGATTTCTTTTCAAGATATTTCAATTTTTAATTAAAAATTTTTATAAAAATAAATTTAAAAAAGATAAAATGATGAATGAATAACTTCCAACTTAAATATATTTTATATAACAGAAAAAAATCATCATTATTATCATTGTCGTGGTTGTTGTCGCCGTCATTGTTGGTGTTATCATATCACAAGTAACCTAATCTTCATCTTAGAAGATCCAATCCTGTTTCATGTTCAACGTTGTCATCGTCGATATTATTTCTTGTTTTTCTACAAAATCCATAATTTTTTCTGCTGCCGCTTTCTTTATCTACTATTTTTGATTTTTTTTGCTTTTTGATCGAAGCCTCTTGTCTTTGCAATCGTTCGCTCTCTCTGTTGTAATCACGACATGATGACGTCACTGATGACGTCATTTGTCGCATGTCATTTCTGTTGTATTTGTTGTAATGAAGTTACAAAAAGTTGTTGTGATTTTGAAGTAGATACTTTAATGACGCGATTGAATCTTCCAGAAGCGAATATGTATGATCATTTGTTGCGTCATCTTCGCTGTTGTTCTTACCGGAATTCTACTTGGAACTATCAAGAAGTGATGACGTCACTACTTCCGGAATGTCTTCCTCTCGGAGCATGTCGGAACAACTTCTATTTATTCCACCTCAATTTGAGCATGTCTCTTTTTTTGTTGATGTTTAATGTTTCTTTCGCACGATTCTTCTACTGATCACGTGATCAAGTTGAAGTGAATAAACAGAAAATCAATCAGCGTCTTCTGGATGACAACAAGTTCGCGATACTGTTCAAGCTTCAATTATTTAAAACTTTTAATTTTTAATCGGAACACATTTTCTTTTCACCTTTTTAAAAGTATTTCCAACACCACTAAATACCACAAAAGATAGATAATAACTTGTCTTCAAGCAGTCTTGTTGGCTGAAGATGGTTAAGATGTGCGCACTAAACAGTCTACTTTGCTTCAAACATTTTTATCATTCAACAAAATCATACAAAAAAATTAGTCAACAATTTCAACCACGTTTGGTTTAATATTTGATGATTAAAAATAATTTTCACTTAAACTGTAAAAGTATCATTGATGAATATCTCCTAAACTATACAATAAATCCTCTAAACTTTCTCTTTATATATTTGAAATATTAACTCAAAAAAACAATAAGTTTTGTAGTTAGAAAACAATGACGTTTTAAAGAACTACAAATTTCATTGATAAAATCACTGATATTTTAAGTTGATATCTTTTCACATGAGATCTACAAAAGTACTTTTTCAGATTCTATCATTTCATTCTAAAAGAACTCAAATTTATCAATCAGTAAATATCACAATTTAATAAGATAACAAATTCTACCTTTTATAAACAGGATAAAGTCTATCTGCGGTTCAACAATGACATTACTAAAAAAATCGTGTAAATGCGCGAGGGAAATACCGATTACCTTCATTTGTATACAACTGAATTTGTTGCAATCTTCAATAAGTGGAACTGATGATGATGATTAGTTCATCAAACTTAATTGTAATTTATTTAAGTAACTTCCAGTTTGATGTCTTTCATTGAAGAAGTCCTCATCTTCTTCTGAAAAACTTCCACTTTAAAATCTTGTTCTTGGGTATCCGGTTAGATCTTTCAACAAATCGTTGGATCATCTTCCATACAAAACAAGAGCTTCAGCATATACTAGACTAGCCTGCAGCACTTCAACCTTCTTATCACCCCTACTTCCGCATACAAATCTCCTTAAGAGTATCAGTCCTGACTTACAACGCCGATCCGATAAGTTGAGATCTTCTTCGAATCAAGTTAAGAAGTCTCGAGTGAGAAGTCCCCCTCCCTGGCATCATCTTCTAATCTTAAGCTTCTTATAAGTGTTGCTGCTTTCTAGAATGTTCCATTATAACACTTTATTATCATGGGTGCATTATAGAGTCTGTCTTACTGCTTGAAATTTCTTCCTTGATAAGAAATCCGGACATGAAATCACCTGAAAGATCTGAATGAGTATAAGTTTCAAAAAAAAAGGTCCTTGAGTAGTTGATTACATGGTTTGAGACAACTTACAGCTTGGAAACCAAGAAAACCCATTAAAAGATTGATTTAGAATATTAGTTGTACATTAAGATCAAATAAATCAGAACTTCTTATCTGCTACAACTAGTTGTGAAGTTTCAGACTTTTTTAATTAAATAAAATAAGTGATAGATATTTGTAATTATTGAAAGCGGTTAACGAATACTAAAAAGTTAAATTGTTTCATTTCTGTAAAATGGAACTCAGAGAGTAGAAATTATAAAAGAAATGCTGAACAGGATTCAATCAACCTGATGACGTCATATAGAAGATTTGATGACGTCACATCACATTGAAAGAGCCCTGTGCATGTTTGCAATGTTAGAAATTTGAAAAGTTGAAGTTTTTTAAGCAAATAAGCTTTTAATTAGGATTTAATGAATGAAACTGATGACGTCACGTAACCATGACAACATATAAATGATTAGAAATCATAATAGAAATATGTAAAAGAACTTA
Source organism: Pegea sp. RAD2-039 (assembly GCA_034620365.1). Lineage (NCBI taxonomy): Eukaryota > Metazoa > Chordata > Thaliacea > Salpida > Salpidae > Pegea > Pegea sp. RAD2-039. Next base: position 333,667 of record JAQGEQ010000344.1, read on the forward strand.
ATGTAGATAACATGATGACGTCATAAATCGTGTTTTTGAATCGCGGTTTAATTGGTCACGTGCACATTTTCGAGTACTTCCGTTTGTCTATTTAGTTTTGAGGCAATTTCTTACTGACGTCAAATATGAAATTATACATATTATGTGACGTCATCTCTTCTCGATAATTTTACAACTCTAGTTTTTCTTCTAGATTCACAGAACTCAACTTGAATAATTTGTTTAATTCAAACTTCTTAAAACAAATGAATGAACTCTAGTGAAGTTTTCCGTAATCCGTTTTTAAGAAGAAAATTTCATAAAAAAGATGCTGGTCTCCACTTATTTAATTTAAATACTTAGATGTAGTTTGTGTCTCCACAAATCATTTGATACTGTAGTTACTAAGTCTATGTTTTATCAATAGCATCATAAAAATATCAAGTTTGCGGAACAATAAAAAGTATTTAGGTAGTAACAAATATTTGACAAATTTCTAAATCGACTTTTTGAAACATTTGAAAGTTTGATGAAAGTATCTGATTAAAGTCAGTTGAATATGAAAATCAGGAGTTTCAAAAACAGGAGAACCAGATGAAATTAAAAAACTACTTCTTATTTCGATTTAGCCAGTAGTTTACGAATAGAAGTAGTTAACAAAACTACAAAGAAACATCTGACTTGATCATCGAAAAAAGAAGGTTTAACTTGGACAGTTTTATGAAAATGATATTTTTATAGTAAAAGATCAAGTGTGAAGATTACATCAAATGTAAGATCATTTTCACTAAATGATCCAACTGTCAATAATGTCTTCTCTAATAAACTGGAATCATTAAAAATTGAAGATCTTAAAGCTAAGCAGATGAATTGAATCAATTAGAATCTAATGTCTTTGAGTATTTGTGATGTAGATTCAACCAGCAAATCAGCAAACATTTTCCATCTTGCTACTTAAAGAAAGACATAAATCATGATGGCTACAAATTAAAAGAAGTTTTAAGACTCGATTGAAGATTAAAAGAAGATTTGAATCAGTTTCAGATGAAAATTTATCTAAATTTAACTTCAAATAGTTTTTCATTAAAACTTGTGAAGTAATAATTATTACACAAAGAGTTTGAATTTAATTTTAATGAATATTAACATTGATACTAGAAAGGAAAATCTTAATAAATTTCAGATATATTGCTTACAATCAATCAGTAAAATTGGCTAGTGGCTTATTACTAGTTTACTTTCATGAAAAGTTTGATTTCGTTTTATGTATTTATCAGAAGAATTTTAAGATTTAAGTATTTATTACTTTAGTCTTTTATATGAAAACAATTTTCTAATTTCAATTTTGCTAATTTTTGTGGTTCTATTATTTTGTAGGTTTACAAAAAGGATTTAAAGTAGAAGATGAAGCTAATCAAGTTTCAGTTGTTACTTCTACTGCAAGTCGGTGTTGCTCCTATAACGTGTCTGACTAATTGGCAATTTTCAAACAATTTTCTTTCAGTTTTTATCAAGATAAGTTATTCTTTTTTGAGAAGTAAATGTAAAGTGTATAAATATATTACTAAAAATACTTAATTGTAAAAGTTTAAATAGTATAAGTTTGACTATAAAGTTATTTAAGATATTTTTTAATCAATTTAAATAAAGTTTTTTAGAAATTGTGGAACAACTGAAGATACAGAAATTTCGGTTTATGAAATCTTAGCAAAATGTTTTGTTGCTTTCATAGGACGTTTGGATCAATATTTTCATTAAAAACATCAAACAAAATAGAAAAACTTCAATAAAACTATTTATAAATTGATTATTGTATTTAATGATAAGTGTAAAAAACAAAAAAAAAAAGTTATAAATAAGATATTATAAAATAAATGAAATATATACAGCTAGATAACGAATTTGATTCAATTTTCATTCCACAAAATTGACCGATAATTAAAAGTTTTAAAGTCTTTTTTAGACCAACAGAAAATTCATGAAATTAATAAAAAGTTTTACAGCATTTTAAGCAAACGTTTTGAAATTATTGTCTTGCAATAAACTTCTTCTACATTTATCCAAGTCGTTTCGATTTCAACCTAAAGTTGTTTTACTTTAAAAAAATATTTTTCTAAAGCTTACGATGTGTTGATCATGAAAAAAAGCTTTAAGTTCTTCAACGAAAAACTTTCCAAATTTTTCATTATCTTTAAAAGAAGCAAAATTTCAAAATTACATTTTTGTAAAAAGAAGTCCGGAGCTTTTAATGACTTCGTCTTCAGAGAACTCTTTAAGAAGATCAACTCCTTTTCTTATTTAACTTCCAATTTTACGACTTTTTTATGATAAAAATAAACTTTTTAATGAGATTTATTGAAGTTGAAACTATACTAAAATATTTGAATAAAAAATAGAAATTAAAACAATTGAAAGAACTCAGTCAACAAAAGATATCAGAAAGATGTAGATAACATCAGTAGAGAGCAGGATTAAGGAGAGATAGTGAATTTGGTTTGAAGTAATTTCGTGAAAAATCTTCAGGAGTTTCTATCACTCGAAACAGGAGTCACTGTTGAATTGAAGTCACGTGAACCGTAAACACTGATGTACATACAAAGATTTATTTCGTAAAGTTGTTTTTTTATGGAATTTTATCAAATTTGTTCTTTCGTTGTTGAAATCAGTAAATTTGAATAAAAAATATAATTTTCATCGATGTGCACTATTGCACATAGCTTCGAGACTTTGTTATGACGTCATCACGGATGCAAATGTTTACACTAGACAATTCGGCTGCCGCAATGTGGTGAAGAATTGTGTACGTAACAAATAGACGAAGAAGAAGACACAAAGATGTCATGGTCGGGTAATTAGCTTCACTTGATCTAAAATTGGATGCTTAAGAATTTTAAAGAAAGCGCAAAATCGAAACGAAAACACCGAAACAGCGAAATAAACAAAACCATGCTTAGAATGCCTCGAAATAGATAAAACTGAACAAAAAGTTTTTTTTTAAAAGCAGTTTTAGCTGAAAAACTCAATTAATGTTTTTTATATAAATATTTTATATAAATAAAAAAGTTTGACAATTTTTAGCAACTTATTTGATGTGAATTTTTTTCTAAATAATTAAAACTTGAAAAAAACATAAATAAAATTTTTCAAGTTTACAATTTTTAATTTATCACATTTCACATAAAAAGAAATATTTTAAACTATGTTGTATACCAAAACCTAGCAACATCTCATCAACCACCAACAACCATCTCATCAACCATCAACAACCATCTCATCAACCATCAACAACCATCTTATCAACCAGCAACAACCATCTCATCAACCATCAACAACCATCTCATCAACCAGCAACAACCATCTCATCAACCATCAACAACCATCTCATCAACCAGCAACAACCATCTCATCAACCATCAACAACCATCTCATCAACCAGCAACAACCATCTCATCAACCAGCAACAACCATCTCATCAACCATCAACAACCATCTCATCAACCATCAACAACCATCTCATCAACCAGCAACAACCATCTTATCGACCAGCAACAACCATCTCATCAACCACCAACAACTATCTCACCAACTAGCAACAACCATCTCATAACCGGCAACAACCATCTCATCAACCATCAACAACCATCTAATCAACCACCAACAACCATCTCATCAACCATCAACAACCATCTCATCAACCAGCAACAGCCATCAACAACCATCTCATCAACCATCAACAACCATCCTATCGACCAGCAACAACCATCTCATAACCAGCAACAACTATCTCACCAACCAGCAACAACCATTTCATCAACCAGCAACAACCATCTCATAACCATCAACAACCATCTCATCAACCATCAACAACCATCTCATCAACCACCAACAACTATCTCACCAACCAGCAACAACCATCTCATAACCAGCAACAACCATCTTATCAACCATCAACAACCATTTCATCAACTATCAACAACCATCTCATCAACCAGCAACAACCATCTCATCAACCATCATCAACCATCTCATCAACCATCAACAACCATCTCATCAACCAGCAACAACCATCTCATCAACCATCAACAACCATCTCATCAACCATCAACAACCATCTCATCAACCAGCAACAACTATCTCATCAACCAGCAACAACCATTTCATCAACCAGCAACAACCATCTCATCAACCAGCAACAACCATCTCATCAACCAGCAACAACCATCTCATCAACCAGCAACAACCATCTCATCAACCAGCAACAACCATCTCATCAACCATCAACAACCATCTCATCAGCCAGCAACAACTATCTCATCAACCAGCAACAACTATCTCATCAACCAGCAACAACCATTTCATCAACCAGCAACAACCATTTCATCAACCAGCAACAACCATCTCATCAACCAGCAACAACCATCTCATCAACCAGCAACAACCATCTCATCAACCAGCAACAACCATCTCATCAACCAGCAACAACCATCTCATCAACCATCAACAACCATCTCATCAGCCAGCAACAACTATCTCATCAACCAGCAACAACCATTTCATCAACCAGCAACAACCATCTCATCAACCAGCAACAACCATCTCATCAACCAGCAACAACCATCTCATCAACCATCAACAACCATCTCATCAACCAGCAACAACCATCTCATCAACCATCAACAACCATCTCATCAACCAGCAACAACCATCTCATCAACCAGCAACAACCATCTCATCAACCAGCAACAACCATCTTATCGACCAGCAACAACCATCTCATCAACCAGCAACAACCATCTCATCAACCAGCAACAACCATTTCATCAACCACCAACAACCATCTCATCAACCATCAACAACCATCTCATCAACCAGGAACAACCATTTCATCAACCAGCAACAACCATCTCATCAACCAGCAACAACCATCTCATCAACCATCAACAACCATCTTATCGACCAGCAACAACCATCTCATAACCAGCAACAACTATCTCACCAACCACCAACAACTATCTCACCAACCACCAACAACCATTTCATCAACCAGCAACAACCATCTCATCAACCAGCAACAACCATCTCATCAACCACCAACAACTATCTCACCAACCACCAACAACCATCTCATAACCAGCAACAACCATCTCATCAACCATCAACAACCATTTCATCAACCATCAACAACCATCTCATCAACCAGCAACAACCATCTCATCAACCATCATCAACCATCTCATCAACCATCAACAACCATCTCATCAACCAGCAACAACCATCTCATCAACCATCAACAACCATCTCATCAACCAGCAACAACCATCTCATCAACCAGCAACAACCATCTCATCAACCATCAACAACCATCTCATCAACCATCAACAACCATCTCATCAACCATCAACAACTATCTCATCAACCAGCAACAACCATCTCATTAACCAGCAACAACCATCTCATCAACCAGCAACAACCATCTCATAAACCACCAACAACCATCTCATCAACCAGCAACAACCATCTCATCAACCATCAACAACCATCTCATCAACCATCAACAACCATCTCATCAACCAGCAACAACCATCTCATCAACCAGCAACAACCATCTCATCAACCACCAACAACCATCTCATCAACCATCAACAACCATCTCATCAACCAGCAACAACCATCTCATCAACCAGCAACAACCATCTCATCAACCATCAACAACCATCTCATCAACCATCAACAACCATCTCATCAACCATCAACAACTATCTCATCAACCATCAACAACCATCTCATCAACCAGCAACAACCATCTCATCAACCAACTTGCAGTGGTGTTAGCGATGGAGCTTTCTTTTATCACACTTGGCTGGTTTTGATAAGGTCTTCGACCTCTTGACCGATGAAGACAAACTTCTTTGCTTCATTTAGAAGAAAGTATGCGCGCAATGAAGCTTAACAAGGGCTGATTGTCGTAATCAACAAACTGCTTCGCCCCTGTCCCACTAGTGACGTCACATTTCGATTACATGTACCGGGGAATTCCCTAAAATGCAAGTGGTTGTAAATACAAAGCAATATTGGGCTTTGCTTTTGTTGTTGTTTGTTTTTCGCTTCAAATGATCACAGGAAAGGGGGAAGTACCATGATTGACGCACTAATGCCTTCCCTAATCGAATTAGTGAAGCGTAAAGTGTCCAAAACAAACAGTAATCAGCCTTCATTACAAGATCATCAGCAGATTGGTGGTTGGCGGTGCATGCAGCTGTGCAAGCCACTCATAATTTATCACTGATATTGTCGGGGCTTTCCCAACACTGAAACCAACTTGCTGTTAACTTTAAGTATAAAACCACTCATGTAAACCATTGATGACGTCACTGATCTTTTCTTGTGGGTTTGAACTTACTTAGCGACGATGTGATGACGTCACAGCTGCCAGCGGCTCACGATTTTTTGAATACATTCTGAAATGGTTTGAAGTTAGAATTGAACTTTATTGAGTGAGTTGTCATAACAACGGAAGATATCGAGTAACATTGCTCATATATAAATTGATCAAATGATCGAAATATAAATTAGCTGGAGATGGTTTCAGATTGCAACTAAAACTTTAAAAGAATCCCTGATTAATATGATCTGATGTCGGAGAGTTTTCAGTAAGATTCGTTGATAGAAATGAGGTGGGTAGGATGTTAAACAGTTTAACTGTGGCTGAAACTTGACAACGTGATAAACAAACTCTTCAATTGAAAACAGTTCTTCATGTAAACATTTATTTTGAGTTTTTCTTTTGCTCTTTGGTCAATATTGAATCATTTAAAAGAAGTAAAGACCACCCTTTAGTCGTTGCTTCAGACTTCGGCCAAAACTTTTCAGATTCACTAACGAAGCAAGTAAAGAAGGGGGTCACGTGATTAGAACAATAAGCGGAAAGCTACAAGAGAAGAAACGAAGGTGGGGAGAGGGAGGGGGTTACAACATCATCATTGTACAGTCACGTCTACCTTAAAGTATTCCTCTGAACCTTTTCTGATCCTCTTTTAATCAAATCCTTCAGTTCTCTATCTTGAACATTTCTAAGTTTGAAATTTTGGAAGCAAAGTAAATGTGATCTTCAATTTATCTTAAAAATAGATCTTCTTTTGGAGCTAATCTTTAAATAATGAAAAATTTGCTGAAAGATTTGCTGAATTAGAAAAGTTTTTATAAAAAGCTTCCAAGCAAAAGTCTGAAAGAAAAAGATTTAAGTGAAGAAAGAATTGTTTATTTGAAAGTTGCTTTTGTTGAACTTGTTGTTTCCATCAAATAATTAGCATGACATTATGATGGTAAAAGATTTTGAAAGATTACTAAAGCCCACATAAAGTTGACAAATTACAATTATTTCCTTTTTCTTATTTGACATTTTTTGTCAAGGGTCGGATTTCTATTTTCCCGTCTATTTTTGGCTATTCTCAATGATGAGAATTTAGGTTGCATTCCTAATATTTCTCATCTGTTGATTTTTCAACTTTTTGTTTTTCTTAGAAATCAACTCCTAATTTTTCTTCAACTTTTACCTACAGACTTCTGTTTATTTTGAGTAAATAAACTTCAAATTTCGACTCAATCTTCAAAGTTAGAGTGAAAGCTCTTCCACTGTAAGTAAATATCTCGTTGACTCCAATAATGATGTCAGTATTCGTTTTTTATGTTCGTTCTTGCACCAAAGTTTTTGTGAATTTAGTGAAAGCTTTTAGTTGTTGTAAGCAGAAAGTTGATCTTAAAAAGAATTTGAAGAAGTTTTTGAAGCAATTGAATGAAAACTAGAAAATCTTCTCTATGAGACTGACTGTTGAAAAACTCTTCGATTTGTTGTCAAAATTGCTGACTTTAACTCAACACAAACATGATGAACTTGAAGCTGCTTGTTGATACTTCAATTTAAACTCAACAAACACGTGACCTTTTTGATATTCTTGTAATTTAATAAGCAGACAGCAAATTTATTTCAAAAATTTTCTCAGCTTTCGACAAAATAGAAATAGAAGTCTTCACTGAGATTAAATTTGATCCAAAACCTTTTTTAGGAATTTCATAAGTGGTCGATTTGACTAATTTGGGCTTTGATGAAAATTGTTGGTTCAATTGAAAGAAGATCTGAGTTGGTTTAGTGGTTTGCTTTGTTTGTTCGTTCACTTTCAATTCTGCTTTGACTAATTTGTCTTAGGTACACATTAAAAGTGAATCTAACTTCTAATCTAAAAGCAAACATTTAAATCCATAGCGTTTTCGAGCTCTCCTAATAAATAACCAACGTAATATAATGAGAAGCCAATGAGGACTTAGTAAATCATCCAACAGTTTTACACTCGAATGCTTGCTTGCTGGTTCTTCGTTTTTCGTGCAGCTTTTGTAAAGTTGAGTAAATAACAGTTTCATAATGAATGGAAACACTAAAAAGCGCTTTTGTTAATTTGGCGCTAATTTAATAACTGAAAATTGAATTTCGATGAAAAACGAAAATATTTTTTCGCCAATAATTTTAATCGGAACGAATTAAAAAGCGAATTCAGTTTTGTTAGTAGCTCGATGGTTGTTATGACAACCTTACAGATAGACAAAGATGACCGAAACATCATAACAAGTAAAAACGTCATCGATTGTGACGTCACTTTCCGACGATTCAAATGAAGTTGAGAAGAACTGAATAATGGCGCTTTTACTTCGATTATCAATCATAGCGTTGTCATAGAAACAAATGATGTTAGCTGATATGACGTCATAGTTTCTTCATCATTGCATCGTGTCTTTTGCTGCTACGATTTAGCGATCACTGGAAGCAGTGAAGCGGAACACAAACTCAGTCATCCAATCAAACTCTCTTTTTTTCTCTTCTCTCAAATCTTCGAAAAACTCAGATTTTTGAACGAAAATATTTTTTATTTTTCTTCACAAGTTGAAGTTTGTTGAAATTCAATCCTCTTGTAAGTTGCAAATTGTAAGAAGTTGATAAATGAGTGAGCTACTCCAGAAAACGTGTTTGTGAATGGATGCTAGCTCTTGTGGATCTTTGATAATCTCATCAAAGATTAATTCAGTGATTTTAAAGGTTTTTATTTTTGAAGGTTGTTGAAGTAGATTTTTTAGTCGATAATTTCAGAGGTAATCAGTTTTACTTTCAATCATTTTTCTTTTATTAAAAATTTATTAATTACAAGTTAATTGCTTGTCAGAAATCTACTAATAACTTGTTGCTAGTTATAAGTGATTGTAAGAAACTTTAGTTTCTATGAAAGTACTAGCAAATGAAGATGTGTTAACAGATGTAAATGCTTCGCTTACAAACGCTACAAACGCTACAAGTTTGTAAATTACTTTATCAGATCTTAGATAGCGATCAGTTTATCAACTTAAAAAGACAATTGTCGATTTTTAAGTTCAATTATTTAGATAACATCAAAGCTTAAGAAGTTTCATGTTTCACGACGTATGCTTCAGAAATATTTATTATTCATAAAATAATCATTTGAATCATTTGTTAGTTTCACCTTCAAAATGAGAATTTATATTTTTATTGCTGTTCTCTTCTATCTGGTATTTTACGTGAAGACGTGTCCTTCTGGATGTAACACTTGTACAAGTCGCGAAATTTGGTGTGGAAACGCACACCTTAAACAATTTCCATCTAATATCCCAGCTAACATCAGTTTGTTGTATATGGTCGGCAACTCAATCTCAGCTATTCCAGATGAAGCCATGTTCAGTTTTCGTAAGGTAAGTGGATTTGGCGCGTAAAAAACTCTCTCTTTTTCGATAAGTACTTTCAAGTACCTCAAAACTGAACGCTTTCATTTACTTGACGGTATTGAAAGTCCGTTTTTCAATCTAATGTGTTCACTCACAAACCAAATTGAATAATCACTACAAGCATGTCTCGTAACAGCAGCAAGTCTACCCCCCCAAATCCGTGCAAACCTCATTTGCGCAGATAATTGCAAAAGAAAACATGAAGAGAAACTGATGAAATTGTCTGACTCTGTACACTAGAGGTCGTTGTAACAACAGACTTTTTGTTTAGACTTTGAAGACCTGGTATATGTTCAAAAACCAACTGAAATATGAAGGAATCGGCAAACAGGGATTCCGTCAATTAATCTTCCTTCAATCTCTCGACTTAAGTTGGAACTTTTTCACTAGCATCAGAGCTGATATGTTCGCAGGTATGATGACGTCATCATTCAATGAATTGTTGATGACGTCACTTCTTTGATAGGAATGAGAACGCTACGTGAACTGTACATGAAGAATAATCGAATTTCTCGAATCTATCCTGAAGCATTTGCAAATATGACAAGTCTTCGTGATCTACAACTAACTGGAAACAGAATTGTTTCTGTTCCGCTGTTAACTGGAATTCCAGCTCTTTTACGTCTGTATTTGGATAATAATGAAATCAAAACAATTGGTTACAGCTTTATCAAGTTACCACATCTCTCAGAGTTATCAGTCAGTCACACTGATGACGTCATCAATCGATTAACACTCGGTGATTACAGGTTGCAGGGAATCGTCTTCAAAAGCTAGAAGCAGACGCTTTCGCGGAACAGAGCGAAATTTCGTGGCTTAATGTTAGTAACAACCTCTTTAAAGTGTCTCCGTCAGCTATCAGGTAAGATACATCACATCGCCGTTCCGCATCACTAATTTTCGACTTCCAGCAACTTCAGTCAGCTCCGAGGACTCTATTTGAGTGGAAATCCGATTTCACGTCTTCCTGCTGATCTCTTAGCAAATGCAAATCCTATCAAAGTTCTCGATATCAGCGCGATGCAGCTGACGTCATTGGAAAGCGGATTTCTGCCACGTGGTCGTATTCTCAACACTATTCGAATCGGGGAAAACCCCTGGACATGTGATTGTCATTTGCGTCATCTTCTCGACTTTATTACGTGAGTGATGACGTCATCATCACGTTCAACTTCATCGAGCTGTTTTTGTAGCGAGTTGAAAGACTCTTTTAATGACCTCTCGGAGGCAAAATGCGCCCGACCCCCTTCAAAGCGAGGATTGCTCCTCAAAGATCTTCAGCTTTCAGATCTTGGATGCAAGGAGACGTACGTTTTCCTGATTCTCATTCTCATCTTAATCTCCATCTTTTACAGAGAGCAATCTGAATCCAAGAACGAAGATCCTTGCTCCTTAGTCACGTGCTTGAACGGAGGATTTTGTGTCATCGATGGGATTACAGCGAGCTGTAAATGCGCCACTGGGTGGCGTGGAAGAACTTGTAGCGATCGAATCATGATTAACTCAATTACGTCACCAACAAATCAATCAGAAGATGAAGATCTTCAAGACACACTTTTATTAGAAAAAGATTCGATCACAGTTGACAGTGTGACTATCCAAGTGCCCCAGCTGGGGGCTGAGTATCTCATTCGTGTCCTTGAGTTAACTGATGATCGCGGAGGACTTCTCGAACGTCAAAGTTATCACATTCGACCAATTAAACGCAATCAGCGTGTCTCAGGACTTGCTTCAGGTGCTACTTACAAAGTCTGTCTCGTATCGCTACTTGCTCCTTCTGATAAGCTTTGTAGCACGATCCAAACTTCGATTCAATCAACTACGTCATCAGTTGTCGTGGAAACATTCACTCAACAAAAAATAGTAGTTGATGAGAAAGATGGTGGATCTGATACAGAAGAAGATCGGGAAAAAACGCAGATTTTTGCCGGAGTTGGAGCTGCTTCACGCGGCGAACCTTCCAATTTTCTCGATCATCACAATCAATCAGTTTATCTGTTAGTCGGGGCAGGAATTGGTGCCCTTGTGATACTTGTATCAGGCGCCTTAATCTTTCTCTTCCTCCGTAATAAAAAGAAGAAGATTGCCTCTTCTAAGCTTCAACAGATGTCGCCTCTCGAGAAGCGATTACGTCACCCGTCACCATCTCGGTTTCCTGCTCATTATCCAAATGGGTCTTTAGGTCGAAGTAGCATTTCAGGGGGCAGTACAGTTGGTCACGTGACCAGCCAACCTTTGTTGCTACTAGAACGTTCCTCGCCCCTCAACCTCGCCCCTGCGCCCAACAATGACGTCACAGATGAGTATGTTGCCATGGCAGGAAAAGGGCAGCAAACTTCTATGTCCAGGTCTGTCTATTTTTACGGTCCTACACATCCAAATGAGATGTCAGGTCGGAGTCACACCCCTATTTGTCCCCCTGACCCCTACCGTACGTCACCACTTGTAACGTCGCGAATTAACGGCTCATACGCGACTACTATGACGTCACTGGTGGCTGGAGGGGGCGCGGAAACGAAACCGCTTCGTCAAAGTCTTCTCACCAAATCGTCGATTACGTCATGCACTATTCCGGAGTGCTACTCGAGAAACGCGATGACGTCATCAGTAGTGGAGTGAAGACTTTCAAAATTGTGATTTAATAATCAAAGCTAAGTAACAAGTTGATGACGTCATCATTTCTGAGATGATTTGATGAGTTGTGACGTCATCACAAGCTGCAAGCAGTGTACGTGTCACCAATGACGTCATCACTTCTCACTGTTTTTCGTTTTTTGAATATTCGAGAAATTTCGAACTTTTCATTTGTTTCAAATTGAATTGTGAAAAAAAATTTGCAAAAATGTTTTGGAAACACTGCCTACAAGGCTGATTGAAATTGATTTTAGTAAATATTTCAGACTATTAAGAAATGTCAATTCTGATTTATTTCAAAATTACTTTTTACTATTTATTGATAAATTTTAGTTTTTGGCGAAATTTTTTCCCTAATTTCAACAAAAACTGAATTTGAATGTAATCTTGAATTTGTTCGCTACTAATATTTCTATTTCATTAAAAAAATATCTAATTTTATTGTTATAATAAAAGCAAGCTTGAAAAGCAGCCTAGCTAGAATTCAAATAGTTTTTAATTAAAAGTGTTTAAGATAAACTTTTATGAAATAAAACAAATGCAAGTTCAACAACAATTTTTTATTAAACTGCTAGATGGCGATACAGAGTAGTTTAATCTGTTTGACTAACTAAAAATAAACTGAACAATTTTTAGCTTTTATAACTCACTAGAAAACTAAAACAAAACAAGAAAAGCTATTTGTTGTTGAGATAAAGTTTCGCGAAGATCTACAAATTAGACAGCTTCTTGTACTTAACTTTTCAAAAGTTAATACAATTTTCATTTTCATCCTGGTTCATAATTACTCTTATTGGCTGCATCATCATCGGTTCTTCAATTTCTGGTACACCAAGACGAAAAAACTTGTTGAATGAAGGTGGTAGAAATGAGAAGTAAATTAGAGGTAGAAACAGTTTCGGATCTAGATCTTTTGGCTTTGTTGCTCCTACAAAGTATTAAATTATCAACTACATCATCAACTAAGTAACAAACCTGTGAGAAAAGAAACAGTTATTCCAACCACGAGTACTACAACCAATGTAAAGGCGACGTACAAAAATGGAGAGGTATAGTAGAACATTTGTAGATTAGTTGGTTCGAAAGAAGGAAGTGTAAATAGTGTTTGGTTTGGCTTGATTGTGCAATTAGACATTGGCAAAGGAAGTACTCCTTGTCTGTGTAATGAAGCTGGGTTAGATAACGCACCGGCACCCATCCAAACTGCTAGTACAGTTGCAACAATATGGCCAGATAAAGCGCCCTGCAATAATGTGTCATGGACTTTGTGTGTGAAGTCACTGGTCACCTTAGTATTAGCCCAAGGTACAAAGATTCCAAGAGTGAATAGCCCAAGTAATGGACCAGCTACAATTCCTGAAATTTGCATGAATGCAACTAAGAAGGTCTGGCCGAGATTTTGAAAGATGAAAGCAAATCCGGTTGTAAAAACCCCGGAAATAAAAACTGTTGAAGATAAATAGATGAAAAGATGAAGATGAAATTGAAGCATCTTTACCAACTGTCTTACTCCACCAAAGATATTCTCTTTCAGTAATTTCAGGTTTGAGAACTTTAGTGAAATCTTCCATGAGCATCACACTTACGGAGTTGAGTCCTGATGACATTGAGCTGAAACAACATTCGATGATTGATGTAGATCAGTTTGAAAGTAGAGACCTCAATGCTCCGCTGTACAGGGCACTTAGATAAAGTCCTGAAAGTCCAATGTGGTCACTAAATAGTTGAACCATTGTGTAAGGAAAGACTTGATCTTGGCGTTGTATCTTCCCAGTAAATAAGAGATCACAATCTTGATATAAGGCGAGCATGATTGCTCCAATAAAGATGGATGTTAGCATGATTACTACAGTTGGCAAAGTAGAGAATAAATTAGCTCTGAAATAAAAGATTTGTTAGTTGGGATAGAAATAAATTAATAATTATTATTTGTTGAAACTAAAATGAAAAAGAAATTAGTTTGTTGTAATATTGTTAGTGCTTCGATATCGGAATAATGACTGATGATGCAAATACCAAAGAGGGTGTAAGGATTCGTCACAAACATGCTCTAAGCTAGACATATCAATAACGACAAGTGATTATTCATAATCTTCTACTTGTTTTTCAGAAGATAAGGAAGCTGCCAAGTAACTTAGCTTCACAGATATACATCGAAAAGTTAAAGAGACTTTCACGAAAAGTCATCTTAGACCAACAAAGATAGAAGATAAGAAATATTTACATCTTATGATATGAATATATATTTTTAATATTATATATACTACTAATATTACTGATATATAATAAATATAATGACCATAATTAAATAAAGTTTAGAGTAAACTGTTCTTTTAGAAATTAAACTTTTTGATTTTTAATTATTACAAGGACTTTTGTAAGTTGCAAATATACTTGTTACAAATTCTGATGTTTCATCATCAATATTTTAATGAAGAAACCTTACATCCGGGCAGTTTTCGTGTTTCTACATGACAAAAATCTCTGAGACATCGATTGGTTAGCACAGGAAGCTCCACTCATACTAACTGCAGTTCCAAATCCAATTGAGAACGCGGTGAAAGAGTAAGAAGGATCTGCATTAAAACTGAAACAAGTTGTGAATGAGAATATGCAAATTTATCGCAACTTACTTATTGAAGTTAAATCGATTCAGGTTCTTTACAGCATCATACACTTCTCCTATACCACCAACTTTTGAAACACCAATTACGCAAATAAGAACTTGTCCCAAAAGCATAACAACTGATTGAAACGCGTCTGTCCATACCACAGCTTCGATGCCTCCCTGTCATGGTCGTCAACAGACTCTGAGTGATGACGTCATAAAGACGACTTACAAATGCTGTGTAGGTTGTACAGATGACTCCTGTTGCCATCATAACTGATTCTATTGGTAGTGGAGTTACCGCGTTTAGCGCTAATGACGGGACGTAGATATTGATACTCATGAAAAGGATCTGCGGTTGAAAAGATGACGTCATTGAAGCGACAACGAGACTTACCATGTTGATGATGCAAAAGAATGATGCAACTCGCCGCACGGTGGGGTTGTAGCGAAGCTGAAAATACTGAAAAAGAGATTAAATGAATAGAAGATGAGGATTTGATGAACCTTATTAATTGAATTCAACTTCAATTGTCGGAAAAGTGGTATGTAGTAGCAATGAGCTACAAGTTTTGAGATTACTGTTCCAACTACAAACCAGCAGGTCACGGTCCCGAAGAAATACATTTGAGTTGAAAGTCCAATTACTGTGTAAGCGCTGACAAATGTGAGTGAGATGGAGAGTCCAATTGGAATCTAAGAAGAGTTTTAAGAAAAGTATATGAAGTTGGAAGTTTGTTACTTACTGGGTGAAAGTTCCCTGAACCAAAGAAGTAATTGTAGGTGTTCCCTTTACGACCTTTCCAAGCATGGTAAACACCAAAAAGCACAGTTAGAAGCAGAACCGCTGCACAAAGAGCAAATAAAATATCAAATAGAAACTGATACTGAAAATACAAACCTCCAAAGACAATATAATCTCCCAGACTGATGTAACTTGCATTTAACATCAATTCGTTTGTTGATTAAAATAAATAACAACGAAAAAGTTCAAATCTATTTTATTTTCTTGCCTTTTTTAATAGTGAATTTCAAATGAAATTTTTGTTGAGTATTTTATGAAATTAAAAAATGAAATTAAAAAGTAGAAAATTTTGCCTTTGAAGCTATTAAAAATGCTTGTGAAGCTTAATTCAGATTATAGAAAAAACAAAATATTAAATTGAATATCAAAATTGATTTGAATACAAAACGTTTGAATTTCTTCAAAATACTTCCTGTTTTATTCCAAGATTCTACGACAATTGTTTAAGGACTTCTTTTCCAACTTTCTTCCTACAAATTTATTTAAAGGTATCCCAAGTCTAATGATAGATTGTTGAATCTTGATGAAGTCATTAATTCAATCTTTATACTTATAAAAACTTCAACTTTTAATTTCTAGTCTAACTGGAAACTAAAAATAAAATCTTAATACAGAAAACTGTTTTTATATTGATGGCGATAAAGAAGGAATTGAAATAAATCAAATTAAATATATTTTCAAATCTAACTTCAATTACTTTTAAACGAACAATTTTCTTTTTAATTAAAGAAGAAGAAGAAGAAGAAGAAGAGTAGTTGGCAGATTTAATTGGCTATAAAAGTTTGATCTTCAAAATAAGCAGAAAATGATTAATCAGCAAGTTTGCAGACACCACAGAATCAGTCTCATGTAAAATTAAAACTTCAAATAAAATACTTTTGGATAAAAAATTTATCTTAAAAAATATCGAAAAAAAAGTTGAACAATTTGATCAATAGTTCTGAAATGTTTTTGAAAATAATAAATTTCTGTATAAAGTGAATATAGATTTATAAAAGATGGCAAAAGTTTGTATAAACAGAAAAGAAAATGGAAAAAAGAAAAACAAATTTTAGGCAGTTGTTTTTCTCTTCAAAAATATTTGAAGGTTTTATTTTCATATTTTTATTTCAAAATATCAAACACAGAATACTGAAAAAGTTATTTTTTCTGAACTTAAATAAACCCAATTAACATTAAACTGCGTTAAAACACAAATTATTTTATTTATTCAGAAGTTATAAATACATCAGAGGTTATTTACAAACCTAAATCAATATTTGCTCGTTGGTAAATCATAAAAACTAAATTAATAGGCAAAAGCAGTAGTGGCCATTTACTGCTAGTGGTCACTTTCCAGTATAATCCAAAACCTGTTAAATATTAATCAAGTACTTTCATATAACATCAACTTGTCATTTGTGTAATTGATCCTGTTTAAAATGGAGAAAGAGCAATTCAACCAAATTGATTTTGTTGTTTTTATTGGTGATTATTTTTTTGATTTGCTATAAAATAATCTTAAAATTTTAATTGATTAGTTAAACTAACTTATGTAATAATAATTTTGAAAATACTAGATTCAGTTAACAATTAAATAATCATTCTATTTATAGGTATGTTCATAATCGCATCAGCAATAGGATTATATCATGCTTATAGAGATCGTAAAAAGAATAATACAGAAAACTACTACTTTGGTGGGAATGAACTATCTCCAGTAAGTAGCTCACAATATTATGAAACCAAAACAGCTTCGTTTAATGACATTTTTATAGTAAAAGCATTCACATAAATATTTATATAAACTTGCTTATACTAAGAAATGTTGTGAATAACAATTTTATGATTTAATTTAAAATATTTTTTTAAACTTTTTTGTTTACATCAATATTAAGATTTGAAAATTTAGAATATAGATGTAAATTTTTATTCGGCTTTTGTAATTGTTGATATCTTCTTGTATTTTGTTGCTTCTGTTAATCTGTCGTAGAGTTGGCTGCAAATATAATTGATGAAGATTTATCAAAGCAAGTTGCAGTACAACATTAAAAAATGATAAAAATATTTGCGCAGTACATCTTTTAATAATTAAAAGCAGCAAACTAAAAAAAAAGCAAAGTATTCAGCAAAATCAGACGTTGGTTTTAAACAAATAAAGGAAATTAAACAAACTGAACGGCAAATTTTAAAAGTTTGCCTAAAATGTTGTACTATAAAAAAACATGATAGAAATTGTATGATGATAAATAAAGTTATTACAAATAAATAAACAAACAAACAAATAAATAAACAAACAAATAAACAAACAAACAAATAAATACTACATAAATAATTACTTACAAACTTTCATAGAAATATCTTTTACTCTTTGATGGAGGATCACTTTGAAGATATTTTATGTAATTAAACTAATCGATTCCAATTTATCTTATTTAACATCAATTACTAAACAACAATTTTTATGATAGATAATGATGGGTCTCTCTATAGCAGTATCTTTCATCTCAGCTATTACTATCATTGGTTATCCTACAGAAGTTTATTTTAATGGTATGATTATCTTATGGTATCCATTTGCTGCTTGCTTCTCAAAGATTATTGCATGTCTTTACTATATCCCTTTGATTCACCGTTTGAAGTTGGTATCTATTTACCAAGTAAATTGTTATCACATGCTTTTGTTATCTTCTTATCACATGATCTGTGTTTTATTTTGAATAGTTTTTGGAGCTTCGTTTCAATCACTTGGTTAGAAAAATCGCATCTTTTCTAGGAATACTTAACTTGGTAAGTATCTGATAATTGCTGTCAAGTTGTAAAAGTTTGTAATTCAGTTTTTCTATTTGTCAACAACGATGTATCTGCCTGCCCTTGCTCTTAGCGCTGTTACTCCACTTGAATTAAACACCTCGATCTTGATCACTGGAGTAGTTTGTACTTTCTACACAACACTAGTTAGTTGCATCTTGAAACTATTTGAGTTTTATCTGGAGTATGTAGGGTGGAATGAAAGCAGTGGTTTGGACCGATGCATTTCAAGCACTTATTATGTTTGGTGGTCAAATTGTTGTATTGATTGCATCTGTATCTTATGCTGGAGGTTGGAATGAAATATGGATTAGTTTAGAGAGAGGGAAACGAAATAACCTTTTTGAGTATATTTTTATGTAAACACTGAAAAATGTTGAGTTATTTGTTTACAGTTTTACTCCTGACTTAACTCAAGTCTACACTGGATGGTCGGCATTTGTTTCACTTTCAATTACTTATAGTATAACTGCTTGCATCAACCAACCAGTTTCTCAAAGATATCTTTCTTGTAAATCGATAAAAGATGCTCGTATGTAAGATACCATCAAAACATGTCGACTTTTTTCAAATTTAATACAAACTATTTGATTTAATATTCGATTTTCAAAGGCTATTTACAGATTAGCCAATTTAAATTAATTCTTGAAGCTACAACAACATCACAACAAACCAAATAAACAATTATTTCAGAGCGTGCGTTTTTGCTACTATACCAACTATAGTAATAATGGTTATTTCTGTATTGACTGGAGCAGCAATGTATGCTTACTATGAAGGGTGCGACCCACTAAAACTAAACAAAGTGGAAAAGCCAGACCAGTTACTACCTTATATGGTGATGGACATTTTTGAAAATGTGCCTGGTGTAGCAGGGTTGTTTGTGAGCGCCGCTTTCAGTGGAACTCTCAGGTTTAATAATTTCTATCAATTTTTCAAATATAATTTCAATTAATTTATCAAAACTTACTTTCAGTACCGTCTCTTCTGGAATCAACTCTTTATCTGTTCTGGTCATGGAGGATTTAGTAGTCGTGTTTCATAAAGATTTAAATGAAAATAGAAAATATCAACTCAGTAAACTGATTGGTTTGTGTGAAATAAATGAAAGAATTTGATGTTAATCTTGTTGATGTAGTTTTAGTTTTTGGGGTTTCTGTTTCACTTTTCGCTTTTTCAATTCAATTCATCGGTTCGACAATAATAGAAATCTCATTTGTCATCTTCGGATGTATTAGTGGACCAGTCCTGGGTGTCTTTACTCTGGGATTATTCTTTCCTTGGGCAAACTCTTACGTCAGTTGACAGTTTCACTTTAAAATCACTTAATTTGTTTGTTTAGGGAACACTTATTGCTCAAGGAATTTCTACCGGTTTCTGCTTCTTACTTGGGTTAATGAACTTGTTATTTCAAATCCCACATACTTCTAGCTCTGTTTTGCCACTTTCAATAAGTAATTGCTCTTCGTTTGCAAACTCAACATCTACATTTGAGATAATTACCGACGATAATTTTGGGTAAGTTTTTAGAATCATATTTGAAATCAGTAAAAAATCAACCTAATATTTGATAGAGATAGCCTAGAAGGTTCTATATTTGCTGTTTCATTTCTGTATTATGGACCTATTGGTTGCTTTTTAGTTGTCATTATTGGTCTGTTATTGTCGTTTCTAACTGGTGAGTTGTTATAATTCTATCAATATTTACCAGACCTCAAATTTATTGAAACAGGTTTTAACAAATCCGCTGAAACAAATCCTGAACTTTTTGTACCAATTTTTGATAATGAATGTCTACCAGAATCAGTTCGCCATTTTTTCCGCTTTGGAGTTCCTCTTCCAAACAAGAAGTCAGAAGAAAATAATCTTGAAGACGAAACAACAAAACTGTTTAAAAATACTGAAGTTTAAGGAATTATTTTAAGTAAATAATTATTTAATTGCAAAATAGCTGGAATTTTGAAACGATTAAATCTTTAAAGTAATATTAAGCTTCTTAGAATCAAATGTTTAAAAGTTTCTGATTGATGATTAGAGTTACAATCAAGTTTACTTTCCAACCTCGCTGATCACCATTTTATTTATCTAAAAGATAATATAAAAATGAATTTTTAAATAAATGATACTCCTGACTATTTTCAAAAAGTCCTTAAATTATTTGAATAAATTATTTAAAATAAAAATTGTGCTTATGAATAATTTTTAAAATTAATTGAAGAGAAAAGAAAACTTTATCTGATCTTTGATGAAAAACATCTGTTCTTTAACGGAGTTAAATCAGAAGTATTTGACAAAAAAATAAATGACTAAACGTGTTTTATAGTAAACATTGAGATAACCATTAGATTTAGTTGTAACAATATTAAGTGTTCTTGTAGAGAATGCTTAGATAAGTTTTTTGAATAAGAGATTTAGTTTAACAATATTTCTGTATTTTTGAAATAAATTTCTTCCCAGATTTAACTTTAAAGTCAATCCAAACGAAACTAAAGACAAAACTAAATAGATAACAAAAAATTCTTCTTAAATGAAATGATTAGATAAATCTAAACTTTCGATTAGATGAACAATGTTTCAAGAAGAAGAAATTTTATCAAGATAGGATATAATGATGATTTTATGAGCAAGAAACCCTTGTCTACTCAAGCATGAATTTGTTCGAGATGTTATATAAGCTTAGCAGAGATAGAACTTGAAGAAGATACGAACTTTATATTTAAAGTATCAAACCGATTTGACAAGTTTTTGTAAAGTACCTAGCAGTTTCAAATCACTAATAGAATATCTTATCGAAGCATCTTATGGAAAAATAACAAAATTAATAATAAATAGATTCATAAAATTAACAGATATACATATAAATAAATAAATTAACAAACTTCAAATTAACATCTAGTTATTTTTTTAACTTTTTTATAACTTATATAAATTTGATTTTGAATTATTTCTAGTTGTCATTTCACAAATAATGTTAAACTGTAGTACATGTAACTTTTCATTATTTCTATCAAGTTACGTTGTTCTGTGTTTGTTAAAGAAGCTGTACAATTTGTAAATTGTTTTTCAGTAAAAAATCACAACATCAGATGTGTTTTCTTCATTAAGCTCTTTATTAATTAGTTCTTAATTTCAAACTAAAAATAAAATGTTTTTCTAAGTGAAGAAATGTTTTAAAACAAATCATGTAATGTGATAAAATTATAAATTCCAAATTATTGGTTTTTAAATTAAAGCTGTTAAATTGATTATCAGCGCCACTTAGCGGTTAAAACTTAAAACGTAGTATTTGTTAGTCTTCATAAAACTTATTTGCATTAAAAACCAAATTAGTTTCAAAATGGAATTTTTTCGTTTCAAATTGCAAACAACAAAAATAAGCAGATTTATTTAACATTTTACAATTACTAATTGATTCAATTACAAATTAAAAGTTTTTTTAATTTAAAAAAACTGATAATATAAACAAGAAAAATAAATCAATTGAAATGGTAAGAAACCACAAGTTAAAGTCTTCAGAAACATAATTTCTAACCACATTTGAAAATTAAATACTTGAATATATCTAATTGAAAAAAATATTTTCTTGAATGACTTTTTACATCAACGTAAGAAGGTGCTTTAAGTGGAAGTTTATTTTCAGAAAATTGAAAATATTTGTTGTAACTCTTACTACAAAACTTAATCTGAGTTTAATATTGAATTTCAGTGAAATAGGGACATTAAAACCAGATTTCTCTGAAGATTTTATCAAATAATGATATTACAGATAAGATTGTTTGAGAGATTTACAAACAGAAAGTGAAGTTTAAACAAATGAAATTGGTAATAAATATTTGTATTCTTTACACAAGTCAAAAGATTGCTCCTTTTATATCAACATCAATCTCAATTATGATCTCTCGACTTACAGGTTATTTTGCTGAAACAAGATATGCTTGCATATAAGCACTTTTAATATTAAGCAACATTTTTATGTTTTTCTTGAATACCCACTTTAATAAATTTCTGACTTTTTTCAACATTGAAATTTGACAAAATGTTCTGGTACTTGTAGTACTTCTTCTAATTTCTTTTCCAACTTTCTAATATCATCAATAGTATTCTGTTTCACTTGTCTTAAAGACTTTATCTGGCTTCTTTGAAGATCGAATCTTAATAACTAGAAGACTTCTTAATTGTCACTTTTTCACTAAGGAGAAAGTAGTTTTTATTTTTATGTATGAATTATAGAAATATTAAAATGATTTATTTGAATTCAATTGAATGTTTGAGAATTATTTTTTTACTTTTATGACAATTTTTTAAACTTCAATATTCTAAACTGAATTTTAAATTTTTTTTCGTTCAGTTTTCTTCTGTTTTTATTTTTGTAAAGACGATGCACTAATTACAAATAATCTTTTCTTCAAACAGTTAATCAAAAAATTCTCATTAAAAATAATGACAGATAATAATTAGAACATTAATCAAAGCTTCAACAGATAATTAAATATAATTCACGAATATTTTCACATCATTGAATTTGTAGCACAAAATAAGTTCGTATCAGATAATTGTCAAACATTTTCTATTTAATTCTAGTTGTTGAATAAGAATGGTTTCCTCGTAACAAACGTGTAGCTTACATAACAACCTAACTCAAAAGTCCATCTAAGTTTCAATTGTTTATCATTATAGTAAAAATCTTTACTTACCTATTTATTTACTTACTTATTTGTTTACTTATTTGTTTGCTTAATTATTTGCTTACTTAATTATTTGTTTACTTAATTATTTGTTTATTATTTTATTTGTTCATTTATTTGTTTATTTATTTATTTATTTAATATTTTGTTCATTTCTACAGATAATTGAAAGAATAAAATCAAATTTGTCTCATGTGGCTGATAGACAACAAAAAGTTGGAATTATTTCTCAGTTTGAATTATTAAAGAAATTATCTTATTAATTTTCTATCTTGAAAATGTTGAATTTACGAAAAGCTTTTAGAGAATTATTTAAATTGAAGTTTGCTTTGTCGAAGGGAACAATAAAATAAATTGTTATGAAATACTATTTGTTGTAAGCCAGGGACTTTAATGATTAAGTTAGTCTAAATCTTGTATTTGTCGAAACATTCATCTGAAAACAAAATATGTTTCATATTTGAAAAAGAATTGGAAAAAGTAGTCCGGTAAAATTCTGAAAATTAAACAAAATCTAAAACTTCTTTCAAATTAGAATCTCAACAAATTGATATTAAACTGAAACGGAATAACTAACATCAGATATGATCTTTAATTGATTTCGAAAGAGTATAATTGACAAATAGCAAGACAGTTATGTGAAACAGGTCGACGCTTGTGAATGAAAATTAATGTATAGCAAGACGAACTTTATGTAAGCTTCATGCACGAAATAATATCAAAGCCAATATGTCAAAGTTAAAATGACAAAGTTGGTTTGTTATGAGATGACAGCAACAATAGGATAAAACATTTGTGAAGAGGATAGAAACACAAAGAACTGCTGCAAACTAGCTAACGAATAGTAGCAAGCTATTTTATTGCACCAAAAACGTCATTTAAAAAAGAATTTTTGCAAAATTTATAAAGTGAGCGGTGGTAAAGGAAAAAATTGTCAGAATCAATTTTACATTTTGTAAATCTAATTTCATACTTGAAAATATTAGCTGATCACATGACTACAGCATCTAAAATTAGAAATAGTTTTTAATATTCTGTTGTTTTTATAAAACTTTAAATAATGATGTTAAATTTGTTTAATTTAGACAAACATTTTTAAAAAATGCTAAATTTGAGCACGTCTTGCTAAATATATGTTTTGAATTTATAAATTTAAAATCTAATTGAGTTTATTAAATTTGTAAGAAATGCAAAGTTGTTTGAATGAAAATGATTGTTTAAAAAAACTTGTAAATAATTCTGACTAATTTGTATTTGACATTAAAAATAAACGATTTATTTTTGTTTTGCTACTGATTATACCACAGAAATCTTTTTTAGAAATTAAACTTCTTGTATTATAAACATCAGCTGAGTTGTTAGAAACTTTTGCTTGTAGTTGTCATTAAAGAAACTAAAAACTGTTCTCTGCACCACTAAAGTTGGGTACTTGAGACCTTTTAGTACTTCTTTATGACTCAGTGTTTGCTCTATGATCTCTGTCATTTGTTATTTGCATTCATGCATTAAATCAATCAATAAATGAGATAAGAAATGCCAAATAGCTTTTTTATGATTAAAAAAACAAACGAAATGTTTTTTGGGTTTTTTTTCGAAAATATTTCAACAAAAATAAAAAGTAGAATATTTGAAAAGTGGTAATTATGAAAGAGTTCGAATCTGCAGTGAATTAATTTTGTGGTGAAACAAACTTATTTGTTTTGTGGTTTGCTTGAGAAGTGATTTTGATAGATAGTTGTTACGAAAGATACTAAAGAAGGTGTTCAGAAGATTTTCATAATTTTTAATCCCATTTTAAAACTTTTAATTTTTCATATAATCCGTTTTAATTGGAATTTATCTAAAATATAATTTTTTTAGTAGTATAAAACAATTCGTTATTTTCAAAAAAAGATAATTAATAAAAATCGAATATTACTTTTGATCAGCTTTAAATTATCAAAAAAAAAAAGAATAAATTACATTAGCGTTCCAGTCTGCTTGATTTGATACAAAAGTATGATTTAGTAATTTTTCTCAAACGATTAAAGTATTTGAAATATATTTGAACATGATTTAGTTCAACGTGATTTTAAATCGTGAAAAATTGCTAAACAATTTCTTTCTTAGTTTTTACTTATTCTAGAAACTTCCAGACTTATTGGATATTTTAGAAAATTTGTTTTTATATTTATTTGAGCAACTTTTCATTTCATTTCAGTGAATCTGCATTATTTGATCAGCAGAACGTAAAAAATGTTCAATTATGGTTATAAACATTTCTGAAAATATAATAAGAAAAAATGTCATGTTTAACTGAATGCTGAATAATAAACTCATCATTTTACAAATTTCATTAGCTTCAATATTGAACAAATTCTATCTGATTTTATCGTCATCATATTCTTAATATTATTATAAAACTAGATATCCTCATTTATTTGTTTTGTAAATTGAAATATCAAATTAATTAGAATTCTGTAGTAGCAACTATAAACATCTCTAATAAACTCAGGTACTTTTATAAGTAACTCGATTTATTACAAGGCTAACGACAGGTAGTTGTATGTTACAAAGTATATGAGTAGCATAAGAGAATATACTTCAAAACTATACAAGAAAAATTTGATGAATTTGTAAGTTTTTTTACTTACATCTTTCTTTTTAGGCAATCTTTTTTGTTTCTTCTTCAATACAATAGGAGACGGCTAAATGTGTCCTTATATTGAGTGAGCAGTTAATAATTTGGCATCTAATTAAACTTCTGAAACAAACTTCTGTAGCTAAGGTAATCCGATAAAAATGAAAAAGATTTTAAAACTATTTAAGTACAATGAGAAGCTGTAGTTAAAGTTTAGAGAAATCAGAAGTGAACTTGCTTCAAACCTTTTTTTCTAAAACCTCACGAATAAAAGTTTTGTAACAAAAATGATACTACCGAAAGCTCATTAAAGGTAATTAAAAATCGATAAACAAAATAGAATTTTCATAAATATTCATAGAAACGAAATACTAAGTTGCGATTAAAGATTATTGGAATGCAAGAAATTTCTCGAAATAACCAAATCTCTATCGGTCGAAATCGTTAAGTTAAAATACATAAGAAATGATCAATATTTATATATCTTTATTTCCAACTTTAATAATATTTATATCTCTTCCAGTAGTTCATAAGAGCCAGTCAACCAAAAGCTGCTTAAATACATCAGTCACTGTAATCAATTCATCCAACAGTAGCTAAGTCTGTGTCACTACTTTGTGGTTGTTTCGGGAGAAGCAAAGACTTTGGAAATAAACCAATTAGAACGTCGTATTTCTAATCACTTGAAATTTAAATATATCGAGTTTTTGATAAACATCATTCTGTAAATTATATCATAAAAAAATATTGTTTAAAATACAAAACCAGACTCCTCAAAAGATCATTTTCAGACATAAAGATATTACAGATTACAAACTTAAAACAAAACTATCAAATGATTAAATTAACTTAAAACATTATTACATTAAATTAAGTTGAATACTCGAAACAAATAATTTAAAATAACTTAAAAGAATTGATAAAACTAAAAATGCTAACAAGACCTCGATGAAAAATGTCTCTACAAGAAAGATGATGATGAAGAGGTGATGAAGAGGTGATGAAGAGATGATGAGGAAGAAGTGATGATGAAGAGGTGATGAGGAACTTTCTAGATTAAAAAGCTCCAGCTAAAAGCAGATTTGTTGCAAGGAAAGAAAGATCTCATTTGAAAATATAAGAGTCTTGTAAGGTAATACAGCAGCATGTTGCAAACCATCAACACTCATGTTTTGTAAGATAAGCAAGAAAAGTAAAAAAGAAAAAAGTTCAGGAAAGATTAAAGTTCCACGATAATCCACAAATCTCAATCATACTGCTGTGAAAAATGCGATGGGCGTGTCACAAACGTGCCCCTAACAGGACAAAAGAACCACAACTCTTTGAAAATCTTCTTTTGTCTCTCTTTCTAGTTCATATACTCCCTTTACTTGCATGTCCTACCCTTAATCATTTAACCTTGAAACACTTCAAATAAAAAAGTAATTACCAAACAAACGAACGAAAATTTGAACTACTAATTTCATAACCACCAACTTGCACTACATTTCTAGGAAGTTATATAAACTTTTAGATTACCTCAGTTAGAAAGAAGTAAAAACAGAAGAAAGTACGATTGGGTAGAATGAATAAATACTTGTCATCATATTTCATCAACAAGCAAAATGTTCAGTCTTTGCAATATCGATGCCTTTGAATTTCTATCCCAGGTTAGAATATTTCAAATATCAGAATCTTTCATACATCCTCAGAGGTTCTTTATTAAAGATTTAACCGTTCAACAACTTTACTAACATCCAGTGAAGTAATAGGTTTTTTGATTGGGTAACAAAGGTTTGGAATTTCTTACCGACTTCTTTACAACATGAAGTCCTTCACCTCTTCAAAAAGCCTTTTTAAAAAACTATAAAGTAATTTCCTTAACAAGTCATATATCACTATGTCTCTTTCTTCATTTTTCAACATGTTCTTTATATTAAGTTTTTACTCATAACTTACATTTACTCAAGTTCCTGTTTGTTCTATATTAGTTTATACTAAACTGTAATAAGACCTTCTCATCACTTTTAAACTCATATTGCTTTCTTGTTCGCTATAAGAGCTGTAAAAATAATCATTTTAAAGATACTTGCAAGCGCGATATGAAATCGCTCAACATCAATATCAGCAATTGAGAGGATATCGCAGCGGATCGCTCCGAATGACGCTCTCTACTTCGCAAACAACTGAATGATAGAGAATAAAAAACAGATTCAGAGTAATAAAAAGAAATCCTAGAAACGTTTAGTTCATTTACATATTTCTTATTTGGTTTTAACACCATCTCTTATAGCACAACCAGCATGGTGGTTCTTGGCTGAAACAGGTCTTTCTATATCAAGCAAATCAGTGAAACTTCATTTAGTGGTTTACTTACAAGCATCACTTTTTTATGTAAATTCTATAAGCTTGATCTGATAAAATAGAATATATATTTTATTAATTGTTTACTTGTTTATCATTTGTATTTTTCTGTAGTTTTATGAACCACAAGTGCTTTTGAAGCAGTTAACAGTTTAAATTAGCAAACTCGAGTTTGTGTGGATGAACACTAAAATGAATAAATGTAATTCTAAATATATCAACTTCAAAACATTTTCTGGTTTAATGATATCTTACAACCCGATTTTTGTAATTAAACAGAAATTATTTTTCTAAATATTTTTTAAAAATATTTGAATATAAAATCTAAATATTGAAACTAGAAATGCTGAAGATGTATCAGCTGATCAAAAATCTATTTGTTTTCATGAGTTTGTTGTGGGTGGATCCAAGCTACTATTCAGTAAAAAATAAATATCTTTATGTGCAGATCGAATGTTTTTTATTAAAATTTACAATTTTAAATCAGAAACAAATTATAAATATTTTGTAAATACTTTGAGGTTACTAATCTGTAAACAGCAAAAAGACCAGGAAAACTAACAGGAAGTAGATTTATGAAAGATTAAGGCAGATTATTTTGTAAAATTTATTCTTCTCTGATGATCTTCTTCACCTGTAAAACGAACTTTTAAACTCAAATATCGATTTATTTGAAGGAAATTTGAATAATAACGAAATTCATTTGACTAATTGAAGAAATACTAACTTCAGTTTTCCCATTGATACAGATGCTATTATGAGATGTTAAAACAAAACACTTTTCTCCATTTCTCACAAATTCTGGGATTATAATATTTGTTTTAGAGGTTTCATTCCTTTTACAATGCAGAATGCAGCAAGTTAAGTCTGAATCATAAAAGATATAAGATCATCAGATAGTTACTTCAGATTTATTAATTAAGTTAGGTAATTGGAATATTCTTCTCAAATCTTTCACAACATCAAATTCTTCAAACTGTTTGATATTGTGGTTGCTTTAAGAGCTGTAGTATTTACTATCTATTGCCACACGGTAAGTAAATAGACCAGCAAAACCACACAAACCAGCAGTAAATAGACCAGCAAAACCACACAAACCAGCAGTAAATAGACCAGCAAACTGAAATTGACGATTTTTAGGTTAAATGAAGACTTACAATTTTCAGTTAAAGCATGGACAAGACCAAATTGTTTGCAGCGATTCAGTCGATAATCAATTGATTTATTTACATTACAATCATTTTTACAAGCCTTTGTTTCTATCGAGTTAGATAAACAATCAATTCCACCATTTGCTGGACTGAAAAATAGAAATTTGTGTTTCACAGAATGATCAGATGCAAGTTCAGGAACTCATTTTCTTACCTAGGCGAATCACATTTTCGTTTTCGATATCTCAATCCAACTCCACATTTCGGGAAACATTTTGACCATTTTGACCACTTACCCCAGCTCCCATTTACGACTTTGAGTTTTGGTACTGATGATTTATCAAAACATTCGTTGTCGACACAATACTGAAATTTAAAGAATTTTTATTTAAAAATCAGTTCTATCTGTAAACAAACTTGTTCAAAAAGATTGCTTCAAGCACAGTTGTTAAAACATTCCAAAGATAAGCAATAACTTACTCTATTCAAGCCACATTCTGTTCCTTCTAAAACTGTCGCCATATTACTTCTAATCTTCTCTTCAGCGTCTAATTCAACTCCATTATGCATGCACCATAAAGTTCCACATGGATTTTCATTCATCTTTAAAAAATAAGGTTTTCAATCTTGACTTGTTCGTGATCTTCAAAATACAATAATCTCATCTGATTTCACCTTTGGGGCCATTGAATAGTTTGTTCCATATATCATCTCACATTGTTGATCTATAGTATATCTTCTACCAATATAAATATCAACTACCTCGTTTTGCTTCACTTCCCGATTTATAAGACAAGAAATAGATCTGAAATAAGTAAAAGTAAAATTTCGAAATAAATTCAGATAAAGTGTAAATCTTTTACGATGTTTTTCCTAAAGAACCCAAAGAACATCTTGACCAAGTGAAATCAGATAAAGAGGGAGGATGTGTTATATTCATCACATTGTTGAGTTCTAATCCAACGCAATCTGTTGATTCGATTGGTTTTACTCCAATACTGCAAATTCATTGATTTTTGTAAGTGTCTCATCTACTCAATTATTTCAAAATCATAAATAGTTTTAGATTAACAGCCACCAAAATTTTATTTTTTC
This sequence comes from Pegea sp. RAD2-039, assembly GCA_034620365.1. Lineage (NCBI taxonomy): Eukaryota > Metazoa > Chordata > Thaliacea > Salpida > Salpidae > Pegea > Pegea sp. RAD2-039. The sequence goes on from JAQGEQ010000344.1 coordinate 364,160, forward strand.
TACTTGGTACTCACGTCTGGGCAATTTTCTGTGCCATGATCATAATTGTTTTCTTTCCTTCATCTCTCAAACTAAACACTGGCACTGCATGACCACAAACAGTAGTCGAAGAAGCTAAATAGGAAATTAAAAAGAAGTTCCTCTAGGTTGGTGCTGTCTACAATTACTAACCTTTAGTTGTATTATGCAAATAACTTCCTAGATAAAATGCCACGTTGCTTTCACTTACTCCTTCGCTATTTTGAATTCGCAACGAATTAAGAACACTTTCCAGTCCTCGATACTTTGCTGAACGGTCAGCCGAATCAGTCTGTGCAACAATCAACCTTGTTTTGAACATTTCAGTTTTAAGTTGAATAAGTTTTCAATAATTTAAAAGTAATTATAAAAAAGATTGAATAAAGATATAAATATGTATAATATTGAATATATATAAAAAAGATTGATAAACATTTCGATTGAAGTGATTGTAGAAAAACAGTTTCGAAAGAACACTTACTTCATAATCGTTGAGAAGGAACGTTTTATTGAGTACAATCTTGATATCAAAACCATTCTTCTTTACATCAATGTTTTGAAAAATTTTGTTAACCTTCAAAATTTGTGTTTTAATATACTAAAAATATTAAGAAGCTATTCACATTATAAACTAAATATTTGATCCAATCAACAATGTTCTTTTTATCATGCAGTTGTATCACACTTTTTGCCACAATAACTGCAAGTTTTATGGAATATGAAGTCTTATGAGGGTAGTTGAACTGCTTTCGAAGAAATCTTTCAGTTTCACTCAAACCACCTACATGAAATATCCTCTTATCTTTCAATTATTAAGTTTTGACAGAATTCAAAGTTACTAAAATATTCAAGTGAAACATTCAGAGCTACTTTTGAAAATGTAGATTTACATACTGGTAGATTTGTATGAAAGACTCAAAACTCCCTGCTCTCTAGACATTAGGAATTCTAAAGGCTTCGTCTTTTCTACAAAGATAATGTTAAAAGTTTAAAATGTGTTTTGCAGAAAATTCTACTAATGATCTTTAATGATGTTTCAAATTGAATTTTATTTAAAATTTATATTTTCACAAAAGTACTTGGCAACCCTCACCTTTTAGTTAGTAAATTCTTCTTAATTTAGATCTGATATCAATTAATCTCACCAAATCAGTACCATTAAATGAAGTAATGAACTTGTAAAATCGGTTATTAGTCATGATTGTTCCTTTTTTCTAAAACAGAAAACTTGCTCTATATTGTAAAAAAGTTTTTATTTAAAAAAGATATTTTAATTGAAAAGCTCACCGTACACATGTCATAGTTGACAATCGATTTCGGGAAATACAAAATTTTCCTTCTTTGGTGACTTAAAGGAAGATTAACTAATCGACCAGTCAAGAAACAACGAGATGAATTTGATGATTCGCTATCATAATTATAAAATGCTTTAGATGTAGGAAAATCTTGAGTTTTAAGCTCTAGATAGAGATTTTCTTCAATCTTATGAGATTTGGTAAGTGATATGTAAATAGTAGGAGCTTCATTTTCTACTATAGACTGAATTTCATTCAAATCTTCCTCAGTAAGTTCCGGTGTTTCAGTTCCATCAAGTTGACGTTGAGTTTGAAAATGATAGATGGTTGTACGTCTTAAAGGATCTTCAAGATTCGATGTAATGATTTCAAATTGTGGTGTCAAAAGGAATCCCTCAACCTCAGATACTATAGGACTCGCCAAGTCTATAAAAAATAAATAATCTGTTTTGGAAGAAGATAGATATTTCAAATCAACTTACAAATACTGTCAACATCTTCACAATTTCCAACCAAAAACCAAGTTTGCTTTTTAAAATAATTTTGTTGATTTTTTATCGAAATGTTTTGATTTAAATGTCCTGCTGAATGAACTTACCAACATAAAAGCACAGGTCACAGCAAGTGAAAGAGATAGTTGTACCATCTTCTTTATATTCTTTGAATTTCTTGAAAATATATTTCTTTAATAGTTTAAAAAGTAGTTCCTAGTCAGTAAGAAGAGACATTCATAATTATTTCTAATCTTGTTTACAGATTAAATCAACATTTCAAATGTAGAAAGATTGAAACATAAAAAATTCTTCTCATGAACCTATTATTCATAGATTCAACAAATTTATGAAACTTATTTCAAAACTTTTAGCGTCGAACAGATGCCATGAGCTTGTTCCTTTTAATTCATCATCGTTTGTTGAGTGCACCTACTACATTTGTTTCTTAATTCTAAACACCCACCCTTTTATAGCTTAAAAATGGCCTTTAATGGCTAATTAAAGTTTTATTTAGTAAATATTCACTACTATGTAGTGAAATTAGTTAAAAGGTAAATAATTAGTTGGTATTTTAAAATTTGCAGAATGTTAAAATGTCTTTAAAAATTGTATTTGTTATTGTACCTTATAAGCAAAACATATGATAAAGTAAACAGTTGGCTACTATTCATATTTTCTGTTTTTACTTATTTACAAAAGGTTTGTTTTGATATATTAAGGTCAATTTTTGAACAATCACAATTCTAAAGCCAAATTCTAAAGCTTACTTTTCAAATTTAAATTCTACTACTACAAGATCCTAAACAGTGTGAGAAGCTATGAATAACTTGTTTGATTACCATAAAGTTACAGTTTTTTGTGTATTTATCTAATTCTACATTTGCTTATTTTATTCAACGCATAACTAGAGGTGGTAAATGATAGAGAAATGGCAGCAGCATGACTACAGAAAGATAATGAGATGATGATATTACAGTTAAACATAATTAAAGTATAAGAAATGGAAACACTGCATAAGTAAATATAAGTTGTGAATACAAACTAGAAATTAAAGGGGAAAATAAAGAGATTAGCTATATGATAATTTACTGGTTAGCGAAATCATTCAAATCATATTTCTTAAAAATAATTTTTAAAAGAGGTGATGGAGTCGAGAAGAGATTGTAAAGTCAACTAGGTATCATTGAAGAAGACCAGCTTCTGAGCACATATGAAAGATCGCGATCTTTAAGGAAGTCAGTAAAGCCGAGATGACAGAAGCCATGAAAAATTTCAAATAGTAGCAAAAGGTCAGATTGAAATATCTTTTTCTAAGTAAGGACTACGTTCAAAAGAGTTGAATTCTATCTTGTGACAAATGCATGTGATGAACAAATTGAATAAAATTTGAATAATTTATTCTTAAAATATTTAAACAATTAGTATGAAGTAACTGAAGTAATTCTGAATAAACAATTTACTTGATAGGCCATTTCATTAACATTCCATCTAATTGTTCACTGTTATATGCTTTGAGGACTACTGAAATGCCATGTTTTACATCTTTCTAAATGTTTGACTAATTAGATGTTATTTGTGAGAATGTGTGTTAGCGAGAGATGGTTTCTTCAGGCACCCTCCTTCGCGTTTATTGTAATAAATAAATGAAAAATGAAGATGTTTTATTGTTTAATGAGCGGAAATTGGGAAGTTTTATTGTTTTTTAGATAAAAGTCAGATTACTTTGGGATAGATTTTGAGGGTATATTTATCAGTAGGAGGAAATATTTGTCGATAGCTAACTTTAGTTGTTTAGATTGAAGCCATAAGTCATTAAACTCCAAAAAAGATTGAATAGTAAGTTATAAAAAGTTTAGCTTTGTCGCCAAAAAGCATCAAGCTTACAAAACCATAGAGATGAACAACAGTCTATAACGTTTTAATATAAATATAGAGAATGTTACCTTGGGGAGCACCAATGAAGCTTGAATTTAAGTTTTTGGGTATTATACAGAGGATGTACACAGGGGTAGTACACAGGGATGGTACACAGGGATGGTGCACAGGGATGGTGCACAGGGATGGTACACAGGGGTGGTACACAGGGATGGTGCACAGGGATGGTGCACAGGGGTGGTACACAGGGATGGTGCACAGGGGTGGTACACAGGGATGGTGCACAGGGATGGTACACAGGGATGGTACACAGGGGTGGTACACAGGGATGGTGCACAGG